>CAWUFW010015831.1:0-339928 GCA_963921515.1 Calotriton arnoldi | reverse complement strand
TCACTGACGTGAAGAGTGACTTCTATGCCCTGGGGAGGATGCCGCATGTCATTGGCTCCATTGATGGGACACATGTGGCTTTGGTACCACCACAGGCCCAAGAGCAGGCATACAGGAACCGCAAACACTACCACTCGGTCAATGCATTGGTGGTCTGTCTTGCAGATATGAGCATCTCACACGTGTGTGCCCGTTTCCCCGGTTCTGCACACGATGCCTACGTGATGAGGAGTAGTCGCATCCCGAGGATGATGTCACAGATGCCGAACCAGCGTGCCTGGCTTGTTGGTGTGTACTGACTTTGTACCATTGTGTGTGTTCTGCAATGTAGTGTTCCACCCTCTTTTCCAACTCAGCTAATGTGCAATTGTCTGTATGTAGGTGACTCCGGATACCCCAACATGCCGTGGTTGCTGACGCCCCTCAGGAACCCTGTGACACCAGCCCAGATGCGCTACAGTGAGGCACATGGTCGGACAAGGAGAGTGATTGAGCGGACATTTGGTCTCCTGAAGAGCCGCTCCGCTGCCTGGACAAGACAGGAGGGTCCCTCCCATATGCCCCAGCAAAGGTGTGCAAGATTGTCATTGTCTGCTGCATGCTACACAACCTGGCAGTGCGGAAGGAGTTGCCTCTCATCCTGGATGACGATGACCAACGTCCGCCACCTGTGGAGGATCCTGGCCTGGACCACGATGCCAGTGATGATGATGATGATGATGGTGATGTCCGCACACAGCTCATCACCAACTTCTTCAGCTGAATGTGAGTATCCAGAAATGTCATGTCAATGATGTGAGTTTGCATGATATGTGTTGGTGGTGCTCTGGTGCTGTTTGAGTGTGTCCATGGGCTACATGACTGTGTGCGTGTAGCGATGTGTCCTTACAGGTAGTCTGTACTCCCCAACAGTGTTGACATGCTAACTTGGTTCTGGGTGGGTATCTTGTGACATGTATTGGGCATGAGTATTGCAGTTCTGTCCTGTTCTTCAGTGCTTTTGACTGTGTGTCATTTCTGTCCTTCACAGGGTACTTTCAGAGTCGTTTGGTCAACTGTGATCCCCGACACCGTGATTCGACTTCCAGGGTGGTAGCTGTTGTGTCCCTACAGGTGATGTGCGCCACACCCATGGACTTCCTTCCTTCTACACTTGTTGACTGTGTGCCCGCTGCCAGGTGGAATTACCTTGCATCTGTAGTGGTTACAACATGTTGCAAATGTGTAATAAACCTGTGCTTCACTTTGTGATGTGCGTTGTCTGTCGTCACACATTTGACTGACATTTGCTTACTGCACCAGTGGGCTAGTTGACTAAGACTGTGAATAGGTGTTGTGTCTGTGCATTGCACCGTATTTCCTGGCAACATCAGTGTAGGCAATGAGTCAGATGGCCTAGGTGTGTATTTGTTGTGTAGCCCTGGTGGTGTGTCTCCCTCATATGTGTCACGTTGCCATGACTCACATGCCTGTGTTGTACTTGCTGTAGCAGTTAGCATGCACAGTGTAATTTCGCTGGTCATCATCTCCATGACAGAAACCACGTTGGAATCACGACAGAGGCAGGTATGGTGTATTAGTGTGTTTATTGTCATACATGTGTGTGAATAGTGCACAGGATGGTGAGTGCTGTACATTTTGATTGCAATCCAAAGTTCCTAGATGAATTGGAAGTCCTGGTAGCAGAAATGTCCTGTATCAAGTCCACAGTCATCTGAGACATTGGTCCAACTTGTACTCCCCATGTCATGTGGGGAGTTGTGTTGCAGTCAACAGGGTGAACAGTTTGCGCACAAAGGTGATTATCCAGAACAGGTGTTGGCTTCCTGGGGGTTGTGCATGGCCATCAGCCTCTCAGTTGTCCTTCCTCGGACGACCCCTCTTCTTTGGGGGACCCTCAAGTGCAGGCTGCTGCGGTGCAGGGGACTCTCCGCCAGAGTCATCCTGCCTCCCTGTGGCAGTTGCAGTTGTTTCAGCACCAGATGTTGTGGGCACACAGGGAGGTGTTGACTGGTTGCTGCTCATCTGGCGGAGGCATTGTAATATGTCCCTATGCACCGCCGTCATCTCTGTAGTGTGTCCCACTTGGACTCCACGCGGGATATGTGTAAGTCCAAGCGGGCATGATGGGCAGCCTGCTGCTGTTTAATGTCCCTGAGGAGCCCCACTACCTGGCTGAGCTCTCCGGTGCTGGACTGGTACGCATCGGCTATGCGTGCCAGTTGTGGGTCATCATGCAGTCCAGACCCCTCTGCGATCAGCGACCTATGTCTCCCACCCTCCCACCACCCCTGGCGACACGTGCAGTACCTGAGGTGGCACGCACAGGTGACCCTGGGCCCCCTTGGGGGTTGTTGGTGGTGTTGGTGTCCATGGCCCCACGTTGGTCCAGGGTCCCTGTGCTGGTGGTGGTGGTGCTCCTTGGTCTGTCCATGTCGGCAGGGGTGGTATGTGTGTTGACAGTTGTTGGAGGGGTGGGTGCAGGGGTGCAGCTGGTGGTCCTGCTGGTGCTGCATGATGACTTGCCCGGAGGTGCCAGGTGGGTCTTCTTCATCCGAGGAGGGCAGAGGCTGTTCCACACCAGTGAGCTCCGTATCCTCTTGAGCCTGGGACGGGGACTCCTCAGCGTCTGCTGCTGTGTCCCCATCATCACCTGTTTTTGGGAGACACACACAATGTATGTTATGTTTCTGCAGGCATCAATGGTTGACACACCTGACAGTTGTGACTGTGCCTCTGGATGCGGGCCTGTACATTGCATTGTCCTAAGTTGATATTGGTGTAGCACATTGTCCTGCATTATTTGGGCATTTCTATGTGAATGTTGGGGTGTGTACATGGTCTGCATTGGTTGTTTGTGGTTGACATCCGGTCCTCCTTCCCACCCAGCCAGATATTCCACCATGGAACGTGCTTCCATTGCAGGGAGTGCAAGTTGTCGTTCAGGATGTCAGTCAGTGGTGTCCTGCTGTTGGTTGGTGCACAGTTGCCAGCAGGGCCTTGTGCTCCCCACAGCAGTAGCCAGTATCAGCCATCTTGTGAGTTGTTTTCCACTCCCTGTGATGTGTGCATGGTTCAGGGTGGTGTTGATGGGACAGTTGTGGGGGTGACCAATATCTGTGACCACCACTCCCATCATGCTATTGCCTCCACCCCCCTTCCCAGCATGCCCATGCTTCCTTCCCTTTGACTCTGCTTCCCTGTGGGGTTGTGTGCCTGTGCTGACAAGATGGCTGACAGTGTTATCCTGGGGTTAGTTTTGCTACAAGTCCCATGTGTGTCCCCGTGCTTCACTCAGCATGACCCAGGGTTGTGGTTCTTTGTGGGATATTTGATTGGAGTGTGAGGCAATGCATTCTCCCAGGTGAGTTTTGTGGAGTTTGTGTTAGGGGTGTGTGTGAGTAGAGCTGCTGGTAACTATGGTCAGGGCTGTGAGTCCTCCTTCCCACCCAGCCAGATATCCCACCATGGAACGTGCTTCCATTGCAGGGAGTGCAAGTTGTCTTTCAGGATGTCAGTCAGTGGTGTCCTGCTGTTGGTTGGTGCACAGTTGCCAGCAGGGCCTTGTGCTCCCCACAGCAGTAGCCAGTGTCAGCCATCTTGTCAGTTGTTTTCCACTCCCTGTGATGTGCGCATGGTTCAGGGTGTTGTTGATGGGACAGTTGTGGGGGTGACCAATATCTGTGACTACCACTCCCATGATGCTATTGGCTACACTGACTTGCCCAGCATACACAGTATTCCTTCCTTTCAGTGGGCTTCACTGTGTGGTGGTGTTGTAGTGGTGGCTACATGTCTGGATGTGTTTGTTAGTTATATTTGTGCCACTGCCCAGCTGTAGTTGTAGTTGTGTTTGTACATGTGATGACACAGTTACATGTCACTATGAGATGGCATGTGTTGTGTTTATCTGACTGACATACACATTTTGGGATGGTTCTGTTCTGGTTGGTGTGTATTTGCTAAGGGTACATGGTTTGACTCTCCCCTTGACAGTGATGTGTGTGTATTGTGGCACAATATTGTGTACATTTGTTGTGTACTCACCAGGCTCTGGGATGTTTTCTAGTCCATATACGCTCACTGGTGGTAGGATGGCCCGCACCTTCTCCTCCCAGGGCCTGAGATATACTGGCTTGGCAGGAGGGCCACTGCCGGTGTGTTGGCTCAAGAGGTAGTCCTTCTTCAACAGCTCCCTGACCCTCCTGCGCACGTCATACCACCTGTTCTGGATGTCTATCTTTGTGCGCAAACATGGTGATTGTGCGTTCACCCTGTCGACGATCCTCTCCCACATCTTGGTTTTCTGCGCCATGGGTGTCTGTTGGACCAGTGTACCAAACAGCTGTGGCTCTACTCCTGAGGATCTCATCTACCAGGACTTCCAATTCACTATCTAGGAACTTATGATTCTTCTTTGGGGGCATGGTGATGGGTGGTGATGGTGAGTGATGTGTGTGTTGGTGTGCAGGTGAAGGTGTGTGAGTGTGTGTTTTGCTGGGTGTATGTGAGGTTGCTATTTGTTGGGGTGCTGATGGTGTGTGGCTTGTGTGATGGATGAGCTGTGGGTGTGTGGTTGCTGTCTGTTGAGTGCTGGCAGGTATTTTGAATTTGCAAAGGATCATGGTAGGGATTTGTGTCCTTTATATGGGTGGAGTTGTGGGTGTGTCTTTGTTCCCTGCCCCCCAGTATTTATTTGCTTTGTAATTGCTTGTTTGGCCTTTTTTGTGTATTTTCCCTTTGTACTTTTTGTGCATGTAGGAGACGTTCTTGTGACCGAGTCGGACCCTGCAGTTGTCTCGTACGGGCTTCTCCGATTCGTTCACGCTGTGTTTGTGCTGTTTTCTATGCTGCGTACGCGTCGGTTGCGGTGTTTTGGGTTGCTTCGGCTCGCAGTTTTCTATGCGTGTCGGTCGTACGGCTTGTCCTCCGTGCGACTCGGTCGTGTTTTACACGCGTTGCATCGTACTTGGCGGGTAGGAGTTCGCGGGTACGTTTCGTTCGGGATTGTTCCGGGTGCGTGTCGGTCGGTTCGATTCGCGTGTTTTTCCGGCCGGATAGCTGTTTTCCGTGCGGCTCGGTCGTTCGGCTTGTGTTTCGTACGAGTCGGTCGGGTTTTGCACGCTTCTCATCGTACTTTGCGGGTCGGGCTGCACCGGTACGTGTCGGTCGGAATTAATTCCGGCTCCGAGTCGGTCGGTACGTTTTCCGGCCCGAATCGGAATCGACCCCTAAAAGTCTTGTGTAGTTTTTAGAATCATAACTCAATTATTTTAATGTAATCAGAGTACTCGGGTATTGCCTGTGGTGGGCTTCGTCCAGTCACATCAAGGCTACTGTGTCAAAAAAAGTTGTGTATCTTGCTCTGCTTTGCGCAGTGTGTTTAATCCCTATATGTTCCTAATCTTATGGTTCTCGTGCTGTGTCAGGGCGCTTGGTTGTTGGAGTAATAGTGGTGCGGGTGTCTCGTGGCTGTGATTCCCTTATGTTCTTGTAGGGGTGAGAGCAGGGCTGGCTTTAGCGCTGGTGGCGCCTGGGGCGATATTGTTTGCTGGTCCCCCCCCAACCCCCCAAAAAATCCCTCTTTCTCCACCGATTCCCTCACTACCATGCTCCAACAGTGCCTCGCAACTCCCCAATAGCCCCTATCTCGCATGCTTTTCTTTTGTTTAATGCTGTGTAGTGTAGGGTTTCAGAGCCCTTTACATCACACACTTTATACAGAGACAATGGATTAGACGTGATGTGTAAATCAGTGCATAGTAAATGTTACCTAAGACAAAGAGTGTCACATGTCATCTATACTGTAGGCAGTATAGTTTAATACTGACTGTTTGGTCTGGTGCAGCACAAACTCATAATGTAAAACGTAACACAGTGGTTGTGTTGACTTTACTAATAAGAATTCATTTCTACTCAAATGATTTGAACCCTTATTAGCAACATTAGGATGATGACTCAAGCAATAAACTCATAACCCCCTTAGGTCGCTCGGGCTCGCTCGCTCCGCCACCAATTTTACACCACACCACTTTCAAATGTCACCAGCCGCCACTGGAAATTACACCGGGACGAATTCAGCACATTATTCAGTGGGGCCCAACTTCTTGGCAGGGTGGACGGTGTCCACCCTGTGAAAAAAGTGGGTGGACACCGTCCACCGGCGTGTACCCCCGACTCGTGCCCTGGTGCTAAGCACAGGTTTTAGCTTAGGTGTTTTAAGCTACGCCCTTAATTACATCTGCCTCGCCCCTTTGAGAGAGCCCCCACTTTTTTTACCCCACTGAAAGCCCTGGCTGTACCTATGAACGGGATAGATCCATGACGTTTGTGCATTTCATGTTTAAATATGTACTTTCCACAGATCTTGGTGTAAATAAAGAGGAATAAAAGAGATTTGACTTGAGGCAAACCATAGACGTATTGGTTAGGACAACGATGATGTCGCAGCCCTCTTCCTTACACATGAATACCTTAACTCTTGACACCCCATCCCCATATCAGTGAACTCCCATACAAAACCCTGGAAAGGATCGGACCAACTGGAGACCAGAATCAGGTCATAAGAATTTGTCAGGCCCAGGGGTTCAGATCATCACCTGCAGATGCCCACTTTCGAACTCGGAGGTTGTCCCAGGTTTACACCACCCATGCCCGTCCCCAGCAGAATCCCCACTTCATGCTGCCCAGATGCCTGTCCTACCCTGGGCTGAATGAATCGACTGGGGAATGGTTATATATGGTGGGCCCCCAGGGGTATGGCAAGTATGGTGATTATTATCCAAGTATAGCACGCTCACCGGTGAGGGGTGACCGCCCCACAAACGCGATATGAAGGCCAACGAAGAACAGCTTCATTAAATGAGAACACCACTTTCTGCATAGAACGAGAGCTGTATGCATATTGACACAGTGTATCCTATATGTTAAAACAAGGTTTTCTCTGTGTTGAAATGTGGTGCACGATGGACTAAACAAAGTTGATTTCTCCGTTATAGCAAAATATTTACTCAGTGGAATGAAGGGACGTTTCTTTGGGGCCAAATGCCTGAGCTTATGGAGTGTCTTTTTTATTCTATATGTTAAGGGATTTTTTAAATCAGGCTTATTTGTAAGCTGTACATGTACAAAATTAGAACATTTTATTGGCCCACATTCTGCTACTCTTTAAAAAATCCCCGACTACCCGGCAGGTGCAGTGGCAACCGGTTCCAGACAAGTGAGAGGTTCACTGCATCCCAATTAGGCGTGTTGACAAGAATGCGTGCTTGAGTCTAGAGAGCTGGTGGCAGGCCAGGCCTATGCACGCCCCTGGGCCCTGTCCAATCACAAAATATTCGGTACAAACGTGATTTTGTTAAAAAGATTCAATTTAGAAGCACATCTGAAAATACTATGTTAGTCTCTCACCCCTCGTGACTTGAGTTACGCAGACCACTGCGATCTTTTAATGCAGCTCATCTCATCTGCAGAAAGGTGAACAAATCACACATATTCAATAGGCGGGAAGAGTGGAGGAAGCCCAGGGTTAGGGCTGTGGGTTTATCATCTGATAACGCACAGGTGTGTAGTCTCTGAACTCTTCAAGAGGCTGCTCTCTTCAGGTTGAAGCGAGTGAGAAATACACGGCAGACTTAAACATGGCTTCACTCTAGACACAGAAAAATAGCGGTGCAGGCGGTGTGGGGACTTGTGGTAAAACGTGAAAACCCCGACCAATACCACACAAGCAGGAAACATACCCATAAAACGGGGATGGTGCACCTGCGAAGCAGATTAAAAAAATCTCGAAGTGTACATTCGAAACATTTGTTTTTTTTAATAATTGGAAGTCAACCTTGAAGCAAGATCGCCACAATGAACATTTCTGACTCCTGAGGTCACACTCAAGGACTAGCATGCATCTTGGCTAATATTTACTATGATTTTGCATCAGGGTTGCGTCACTTTTGTGGCGCAGCCCGACGTAAAATCATTTTTGCCATTTACAAAGGCACGCAAAGCCACTTTGTGTGGTTTAGTAAACACAAAGTAACAAAAGGCACATTATATCAATGCCTTGCATTTCTACTCTCCCTCTCATGCAATGTAGCGCAGCAAGTTCCCTTGCTGCTCCGAATTTCGTGAAATAATAGAAAATGTGCCCCTTGTTTGCATGGTGTAACGCAGAATCTTTGGTTAATGCGCTACAAACAGGAGGCTTGGTCCCCTGTTTTAACCTCTACCTCCCCCCTCTTTTTCAAATAACGCAGAATTACCACATGCCATTCATCATGTGGTGAGGGGCCCTTAGTCTCCCACATCTCACAGCTACTTCTAGACATGGGGTGGGGCTGAATTGGTGATGACTGCAACCCCAACCACCCACGCCACAAGGGTTGCATTGGCCACAGGCTGGAGCAAAGCCCTTTATAGGGCGGGAAGGGAAATGGAAAGCTCCCAAACTTCTGGTGGGTATATTGAAAGGAGTGTCTCCACAGGAAAATATTTTCCCTTAGGAGGAAAAAATGTGCCATTGCATAGAGGTGCTGGCATTTGAAAGTCTGCAAGTGTAACCTTTGACAATTCCACAATGTGCAAATACCTGTGCCAAAAATGCAAACCACAAAACCATCCAAGGGTTATGCCTGGAAAACTGCAACTGGTGCAGTCTTCCAGGTATTCAAAGTAAAACACTCTGTAGCTGGATGTCTGGATTGCGCATGTCTGATGGGTATAGTTCAACTATGATCCCATCACACACGCACAATCCATTTTATTTAGCAGACATACTGTGCGTGCCTCAGGAAGCACAGTATATGTGCTAAAATGTGGCTGCCAGGGCGAACATCTTTGCATCCCTGAAGACACTGAAAAGCCACACAGAGCACCTGGGGCAGTGCTTCCAGTCCTATCAAGAAGCTGGGCGAGGTATTAAGGCAGGTCTTCCCCTTTTCAATCCTGCCCTTGCTGCTCCATCTGTCTCTTCATTGGGGATCATAACTTGCTGGTTCCAATGCCCAGCAACAGGTTCCTGCTCTGCTGCTGCCATGGATCCCCCGAGTTGCCAGCTTAGTAAGCATGGTAAGTAAAAAAACAAGCATTTGCAATGCAATAGGTCTCGCATTTGCTAGAGTTTGAGCTACTGGCATTGTAAATGACAATGCCTTTTATTTATGTGTTTTAAAAACCTGGAAGTGGTGCGTAAACATGCACTTTGTTGTTGCATACAAGAAGCTTTACTTTGCTTCTCGTAAGCAAGGACTATAAGTACAAAGTGCGTGTTTACGCACCGCTTGCAGGTTTTGAAAACAAATTAGTTCCAAATGCATTCTGAGTTTTAGCCTACTAATAACTATAAACAATCACTCTCTCATCAAACTGACATTCTGCGTTCAAAAACTTCAATATGTGATTGATCAATAAGTAAAGCCTTAGACAGAACAACCTCCTGTATCTAACCACTGCCTCCAAACGAAGACTAATGACAAAATGAGTACACACAGTTACAAGTAACTTATTAATTTTTTAGGAACCAATTATGGTCAGACACTTTGCTTTAAACTTTGCTCTTCTCATTTTCCACACAACACAATGCATTCTGCTTGGATACAATCCTTGACTCTAAGTCACTCACTACTGCATGCAGCTTGTGCAAAACGCTAGAGAGATGAAGACAGGTCACACTAACTGCTAGGTCCATGCTATATGACTATAGTCTGGCAAGGGGCTGCTGCAACCCTTTACAGTCACTTTTTTAGACAAATGTGTGTAATACACTTCAGAGCAGAATAAGTTACAAGGTAAAATGCTCCCAAAAAAAGTCAGGAACAAAAAGGTTCCACAGTGTAGTGCCAAAATACTTAACGTCCATAACCTACAGTAAAATGATATGCTGAACACAGCATGAAAGATGGCAGAGGTCAAGGGTTTTGATTTTAGTATGATGAAATCTTTGGTTTACTCTGCAGCAGGTGTTTTTTGGGGAAGGAAGGTGAAACCATCTATGAATGGTTCAGAAGTATTCCAAAACATAACAAGCATCGGCAAAAACACCAGGCATCAGGTCTGGCCTTAATGTGCCAACACGCACAAACCTAAGCATTTACACAGACTTCGTGTCTTGTCATTGTCTAACCTTCTGCATGGCACCACAAGGTTGCCTAAGAAGAAATGAAAAAGATAGGACACAGAAAAGTGTTATTTGCATAGGGAGACACAATCTGCATATTTCTGCATGTCTCTCAAAATAAACCCAGACTTACTGGCTTTGCTAACAATAGTTTGTTTTTCTGGGGGCAATCAGTACGGTTTGCCATCGATCCAATGTCTGTCTGCAGTACCACAGGAATCAAGTTGCACCTCCATGAGGAGACCCTGCCGAGCCTAAAAGCAGTTCTACTCCCGTTGGGGGACTTTAGAAAGAGGACTGTTATCGGGCCATATTAATTACCAGTGGCTGTTACTACTGTGCACTCTGTGGTTGCTGCACCACCTGCCCGGGGCCCTGCTGAGCACTTCTGAATATCTGCAGAGCGCTACCAATTGCCTACAGGGGGCATGATGCTCCAGTTCGAGGTCGCTTTACATATTATGCTCCCTCCCTCTTCGGCATGTCTGCCAGAGTATGTTCAAACGAGGGATTGGCTAGCTTGCGACCCGACCTGGAAGTACTAAGATTATGGACTTGTGTGTGTAAAAACGCCAACAACGGACAAAGAAGTTCATTGGAGTGAATTTACCGACGGTCCATGTAAGTAGCAAACAGGTGATCACCTTAATTTGGACAGTCTAAAATACTGTGGTAGTAAACGGACTATGAGAGCAGGTGAAAGAGTACAGGCACTGGGGCTCCTCGAGAAACAAAGATGGTGACTGGGTGGGGCAACAGACTCTAATGGATCGAATTACCGAGATACATGACAGAAGGGATGGCAATAGATGAGTAAAACACTTTAGGTGGTTTAAGGAATAACACATTAGTCGATTAAGCGCGCTTTGATAAAAATCAACAGTTTTGGCTTTTGTATAGCGAGAATGTTGGTGTGAGCTATCAATACCTTCGAATCAAAAACTAATTTACATTGTTTCTTAATCTTTCAAACCTGCGAGTCTTCTGATAATGACATGCTGTTTGAACGGAAATGGTATGTCAAAATGCATGTCCTCTCAATAACATGTAGTAAAAAAGTGGAATTTTTTTAAAGTTCAACGTGAGGCTTTGACATTGGACAGGGATTTGGCGACGGCTTGCATTGTGAGGATCTAGCATTTGTTGGTTGTGGGCAGATGAAGAGACTTCATGATATAGCGAACAGATAACATTTAACAGAGCCACGGGACGAACAAATTAACAAGCAGTGACAAGTGGTGGCAGATGAAGTGATTTGCCCAGAATCGAAATTTGCCTAGCATCGTAACGGTAAGTTTCAATTCTATTAAGGACACGGAGGCGAGGATTATGCTTTTCTTTCTCCGCTTTAATTAAAGTACAAAACTCACAGCAGCCTGAAAAGCAATAAACAACATTTTTTCCGCCAAAACTCATGGAAAAATATGCAAATCCGATAGAAAAACAAACAAAGTCTGAAACTCAGACTACAAGTCCCATGAGTCCATAGGAGCCATCAGACAGTAAGTCCTTCCACAATGTCCATGACGTCCAGTTAGTACCTCCATCTTAGCTGACCCTCCTCTTTCTTCGCGCGAGTCACGCCACTTCATTACTGGTCCTGCTTCGAACCCTCGTTCCCTAAAACAAATGGAGACACCGTAAGCTTTCTCATGGACCAAACGACCAAAGCATGGTTTTGCATATCATGGCCAATAAACACTCAGCGATACATGCGACCCAAGAGAAACTACTCCAAGAAAGTGAAATATGTTACTTACATACATACGGGTGGGTTCGCACGAAAAGTGCTCCGGGAGGGATAATCCTCGCCTCCGTGTCCTTAATAGAATTGAAACTTACCGTTACGATGCTAGGCAAATTTCGATTCTATGTCAGGACCGGAGGCTCCGATTATGCTAGTTCAAAGCTTACTTACCACCAATTGTGCAACGTCTACAACCGGTTTGAAATAAAAACGCTTAAAGGTTGAATCCGAAGACCAATCCACTGCGTGCATAAGGTCTTCCAAGCGGGCCCCCAGAGAGAAAGCTTTAGACGCCATTGCACCTCTGGTTGAGTGAGCTCCAAACTGCTTTGTGTCAATGCCCGCTTCCTGCATGACCCACCGCACCCATCTGGCTATAGTGGGCGAGGAGACTGCTTTATGCGGTTTTCTTAAGGCAATAAGAAGCTGACGCTCACCCGGAGGGCAGAATTCCTGAGTCATATCCTCATATGCTTTGAGACAGTTCACAACACACAACTTAGGGACATCCGAAAAGGCTGGGTATGAAATAGTCCTAGATAAGGACTTAGTACGGCGGCCCACCATAAACGTCACCCCGTCAGGGGAGAAAAACCTCGCTGATATGTCCAATGCCTGAACATCAGAAACCCTCCGAACTTTGGATCCAATTTAATAAGCAGGGAGCGACGGCGCTCCGTCGAAAGGGAACAATTGGCATTGCCCAAAAAGATAACGGCTCGCTGAGCTCAATTTGAGAGCACCTCAGGGGATATGGTGGAACCTGTCACCTTAGCCTCCTCCGCCATATCTAAGATCTTTGTGAGGAGCACAATTGCATCCAACAGCTTGTCTTTACAGGAGCGCCAAGAACGATCTATGCCCTTCCTAGGGTCCATTATGTACTTTGCCAAAAAGGTGGCCATCTTGGAGTCTAGCTCCGGGGTGAAGGCCACTTTATCCTCTAAAGAGGGCCTCGGACACTCTGCCCGTAAGCATCCCTGACGTCCCTTCTCCAGGGGCTTGCGGAGACGGCCGGCCACAAACTTAGCCACCTTGTCCCCAGGTACCCAAGCCACCGACCGAGGATGAATTATCTCATCCAGGTCCAACATGCCCGAGCTATCCTGCGGCATCTCGGTGGAAGTACTGGCCGGGCGCCACGACCGTGAAGATTCCCCATCATCATCTGAGTCACCCGGCGAGCTACCGCCATGTGACAGTGAACCCGGCACAGGAGACTGCACAGGCACCTTGGCAGGAGGTGGCGCAGGGGGAGGAACAACCCCTTTAGCCAGAAAAGCACTTTTCAGGCGCTCGAACGCACCTTTGTCCACCCCCTGCGCCTCCTCAGGACCACCCTCCGAACAAGATTTCTTAGGGGGCGGGGCCCCTCCCCAGGGGCCGGAGTGCTAGCAGGGACTGAGGGCACCAAGTGGGCTTGCGGCAATTTCGCGCATTCCTGCACTATGCGGTCTGAAAGACGCTGCTCCATGGGCCCCACCACCTCATTCACGCACCTATAAATGGAGCTGTCGACTGCCTCAAAAAAATCATCGTCATAAGGGAGGTATTCCTGAACCTCCTCTTCCTCATACAAGTCGTCCATGGGGACAGAAAAAAGGGGGGACAAACACTGGCAGGTCCAAAAACGGGTGGCTGACTCTCACTGCCCCCAGAAGCGGTAGCTTCCCGCTGAATTCAAAGCCAAAGGCAAGCCTGGGGGACCCAGAGGCAATATGGGCAGACCGGAGGACTGCAAACGATTTAGCGCGGGCTAAACACCGCTATTGAGGGTGCACACGCCTCAGACGCGCGTAAGCCCTCAGCAAGACTGACCGGGCTTTAACTGCCACCCAGTGCGTCAGAAAGTGACACCGTGCACAGCGCGCCCGAAGGCGGAAACGCGTCAGAACCGCCCTACGGACCCCCGCCGGGGCGTGAAACAAAGATAAACGCTGGGGAAATACAGACCCCGAAGGGCGTTCAGGTATGGCACCAGGGGGCAAGGCTCACGAACGGTCCAGCTCCCGCAGCGCAGCTCCTCAACTGAGGAGACGCGCTGCGGGACCAGAGAGACACGAGAGCTCCCCCTAGCGGGCTCACAGAACACCGCACAACAAAGGGAAAACGGTCGCGTAAGGAGCGCAAACGCTCCTGCGGCCACAGGGAATCTGAAACACAATAGTAAAGAATAACAAAATGATATCACAAGCCCCCCCCCGCGGCGATAAACCCGCGATCTGGGGCCACAAACATCACAACAACAGAGAGAAGTAAAAAACCAACTTAACTGCTGCGAAGCAGCGAAGAAAGAGGGGGGTCAGCTAAGATGGAGGTGCTATCTGGACGTCATGGACATTGTGGAAGGACTTACTGTCTGATGGCTCCTATGGACTCATGGGACTTGTAGTCTGAGTTTCGGACTTTGTTTGTTTTTCTATCGGATTTGCATATTTTTCCATGAGTTTTGGCGGAAAAAATGTTGTTTATTGCTTTTCAGGCTGCTGTGAGTTTTGTACTTTAATTAAAGCAGAGAAAGAAAAGCATAATCGGAGCCTCCGGTCCTGACATAGAATCACGGGACGTTACGTTGAAGCCAAGACTTGCAAAGTCGGCAGATGTGGCCATAATGCCACACCTTCACCACTTTTCAGAAGCTATGCACAGTGTACGCGCTGAAGCATTCCCGTTGGGAATTTAGTGCTGTTTCGGTGCTTACCTCTGAAAAGGGACCGCTGATAATAACAAGCAGTGGCGAACGGCGGCTGAAAATTAACATAAAAAAGAAGGAAAAAAAGTCCAAGGTGAGCAAGTAGGGATACCACGGAGGATGGGTGCAGTGTGAGAACACGACGCGTGCTACATGCAATTCAATGGGAGAGTCGCAGTTGCAGTTTTAAAGTTAAAGGACCCTTCCCACTGGATTACGAGGAAACCCTTTGGAACATAGAAGGTTGGAAAGCCACCCCACCCGTGGATACCAAAGTACCAAAGTACCAGAGTTACCGATCACAGGGAAGCCGGGTGCATAGGTCTGAAGTGGCGTCGGAAACCGCTGTCGTTCTCAATGGGAGTCTTCAAGGAAATGCCACTGCTGGAAAGAAGAAAAATGTCCGGTGAAATCCGCAGGTGGATTCTTGATGGAAGGAACCTGAAAGCAGAAGGGACAGAGTCTGGGTCACTCAGAAGTGACCAGGGGCTCGATAGACGAATGCCCACCGAAGTCGGGTGCTTCAGGTGCGAAGAAGGAGACCTTTACTCTACAGCTGCAGGGACCAGGAGACATTGAGGACAATCAGGAGCTGGTTACGAGCTGTCCCATGAAGGATGTCGAGTGCTGAGGGGTCAGTGTCCGGCGGGAGCACCAACAAGCCTTGGCAGCAGCAACCCACGAAGAAGGTCAAAGAAGGTTACGGTCTGATCCAGCAAGGACCAGAGGACTCACCACAGCAAGGGGAGTCAGGGCAGGCCTGTAGCATCCAGGGGAGCCCAAGAAAAGCAATGTTGTCCTTCAAATGGACCCACAGGCTGAAGGCACATGAGTCGCGAGGGGACCTCTAGCAGTTTCACAAAGCAACAGCTTGCAGGGCACAGAGTGCAAGGAGGCCAAAGTCCTTCATAGGAAATGTGCGAAGAGGTGAGGGATATTGACAGGCCAATGCACGAAGTTGTAGAACACCAACAAGCATATGCAATTGCAAAAGTACGTAGTGAACAGGGGTTCAGGTTATGTGGTCCCCAAAAGGGACACTGGCCTCAAACTTGGTGAGAGGCCAGCTTAACTGCTAGGAACGTAGAAACCCAACTTCTGTGTTGCTGGAGCCTTCAGAGTCTGCAGGAGCTCAGGATCAGCAGACCGGTCAGTTGCATTACAGTGCCTGCAAATGCAGGGGAGTGACTTCTTCACTCCAAGGGAGATATTTCAGTTGTCCTTGATGTTCCACAGGTCCTGCATGGAGCCTGTATGGTGCACGGGCACAGACGATGCTTTGGACGGAGAGGGAGACGAAGTCGGGCCCAGTCGAACTCCAGCGAAGTCCAGCATGTCCAGACGGACAAAGGTCAGTGGTTTCTTGTTCAGAATCTTGTCCACGTCGCATCTAGGGTCCTACAGCCAGGTAAGCACTTTTGTACCCACGGGAGAGAGTTGGACAGAGTCAGGGGACCCTCCCAGGGGAGGGTCAGGACAGGGGGTGGTTACACCCATGTCTTTTGTCCAGTTTCGCGCCAGAGCAGGAGCCAACGGCTCCCAGAGCTGGTTTGAACTGGACTATGCACAGGGACACCAAATGTGCCCCTCGTGCAGACTTTCAGGCACTTTGGAAGTGCACCCACCCAGCTCCAATACACTAAATCCTGTCTGGGAGGTGGTCACACCTCCCTGTGAAAGGATGCCTATTGTTCTGCCTTCCTCTGCTTGAGCTTGGCTCAGCAGCAGGAGGGCAGAAATGTGTCTCTGGTCGGCAGCATCCATTTTGTGCTGTCCGGGTTGAGAAGGCTGGTACCAGGAAGACCAGGGACCCACGAAGCTTGCTTCTGAGGGGTGGAACCATACCTCCCACACCGGTTACTGGTGTGAAGGTATGATTCCAAGGTGTTTGATACCAAACACTACATGTTTTGTTTCAGCCGTTTTCGAGATAGCATTTAACGCGAGGTTATAATGCACCTCTAGCTATATGTCTGGCTGTGTCACCGACAACCCAGGAGAATGGTCTCCGAAGGCTGCAGAGGGGCTCTGCTCATGCAGGGGCACCCTCTCACATAAAACCCAGCACCCTGCCTTCAGGATTGTCAAGGCCTGCTAAAGGGGTGACTTATAGGTTTTAAGTGTAGTGACCTATAGATATAGTAAACCTATATCTACCGTAAGTGGTGCATGCACCATCTTACACAGGCTGCAATGGCAGGCCTGTAGTTCCATTTTTCATGGCCTCTCATGGGTGGCATAATACATGCTTCATCCCATGGGAGGCCTCTGGGGTACCTAAGCCCTGGGTACATGTGTACCATATACTAGGGACTTACAAGGGTACCCCAGTATCCAATCTGGAGTGTACCTAAGTACATGTCAATACATTTTAGGGAGAAAGCAGATAGACTGGGGTCCTGATTAGCAAGATCCCAGTCAGACTAGTCAAAAACAGTGTATCATCAAGCAAAAAGTGGGGGTAACCATAAGAAGCAGATCCTACTTTCCTACACAACCCCCCCTCCCAAACGTAAGGAGATGAGACTAACCTTGCCCAGTTGAGTCTTCATTTCCCATATGGAAATATCTGGAGAGTCAATCTGCATTGGCATGGTTACTCCCAGGTCTATGTTCCACTGTATAGTCCATCCCCTGTAGGGAAATGGACCACCTCAAAAGTTTGGGGTTTTCACCCTTCATCTGTTTTAGCCATAGAGGGGCTTATGGTCTGTTTGAACAATGAATAGAGTGCCAAACAAGTATGGCCTTAGCTTCTTTAGAGCCCAAGCCACAGCAAAGGCTTCCCTCTCAATAGCTGACCAACGTTTCTCTCTGGGGGTCAACCATCTGCTAATAAAAGCTACTAGTTGATCCTGACCCTCTGCATTAAGTTGTGACAACACAGCCCCTACCCCCAACTCAGATGCATCTGTTTGGACAATGAATTGTTTGGAATAGTCAGGACTCTGCAGAATGGGAGCAGTGCACATGGCCTGCTTGAGGTCATCAAATGCCTTCTGACAGCTACCTGTCCACTGAACCTTCTTGGGCATTCTTTTTGATATAAGATCATTCAAGGGAGTCACTATAGACCCATATCCTTTTAAAAATCTTCTGTAGTACCCAGTCAGGCCCAAGAAAGCTCTGACCTGAGTCTGGCTAGTGGGAGCAACCCAGTCCATGATGGTCTGGATTTTGCTCTGCAATGGTTGAACTTGGCCTCCACCCACAAGGTGGCCCAGGTATACAACCTTACTCTGCCCTATCTGGCACTTGGTGGCCTTGATAGTGAGGCCTGCCTTCTGCAGGGCCTCCAAAACATTCTTTAGGTGGACCAGGTGATCCTCCCAGATGGAGCTAAAGGCAGCTATATCATCAAGATATGCTGTACTATCAGCTTCCAGACCTGTAAGGACCTTGTTCACCAACCCTTGGAATGTGGCAGGTGCATTCTTCAAGCCAAAGGGCATCACAATAAATTGATAATCCCACTAGGGGTTGAAAATGCTGTTTTTGGTTTGGCATCCTCAGCTAGTCTGATTTGCCAATATCCAGCAGTAAGGTCAAATGTGCTCAAGAACTTGGCTGAGGCCAAAGTATCAATGAGTTCATCTGCCCTAGGAATAGGGTGAGCATCAGTCCTAGTGACTCCATTGAGCCCCTGTAGTCCACACAAAACCTCATTTCTCTCTTACCACCCTGGGTATGAGGTTTGGGTACCAGGACCACTGGACTAGCCCAAGGGCTATCTGAGGGTTTAATCACTCCCAATTCCAGCATCTTTTGGACCTCAGTCCTGATGCAATCTCTGACATGGTCAGGCTGCCTGTAAATCTTATTTTTAACAGGTAGACTTTCACCTGTGTCCACTTCATGGGTACACCAAGAGGTCTGACTAGGAGTCAAAGAAAACATGTGCCTGTATTAATTGAGGACCTTCCTGCAATCAATCTGCTGTTGCTCAGTGAGGCTGCCTGCCAAGGCTACACCATCAACTGAGCCATCATCAGGGTTCTGTGAGAGGAGGTCAGGGAGTGGGTCACTCTCTTCCTCCTGTCCCTCATCAGTAGCCATGAGCAAGCCCATGTCTGCCCTGTCCACATAGGGTTTGAGCCTGTTTACATGGAGCACCCTATGGGGGCTCCTGGGAGTTCCAAGGTCCACCAAGTAGGTGACCTCTCCCTTCTGCTCAATAATAGTATGGAGTCCACTCCACTTGTCCTAGAGAGCTGCTGGGGCCACAGGCTCCAACACCCATACCTTCTGTCCTGGCTGATACACAGCCTGGTCATGCCAAGCTTTTTGCAATTTTGCTGGCCTTATTCATGTACTCAGCCATCCTGGAGCGGAGACCAAGTACATGGTCCACTATGTCTTGCTTGGGAGGTTTGAGCGGTAACTGCCATCCCTCCTTCACCAAACACAAGGGACCCCTAACTGGATGCCCAAACAAAAGTTCAAAAGGGCTGTAGCCAACCCCCTTTTGTGGGACCTCTCTGTAGGCAAAGAGAAGGCAGGGCAACAGGACATCCCATTTTCGCCTAAGCTTTTCTGGGAGGCCCATGATCATGCCTTTTAGGGTTTTGTTGAACCTTTCAACCAACCCATTGCATTGTGGGTGATAGGGCGTGGTGAATTTGTGATTAATTCCACACTCCTTCCACATTGCAGTGATGTAACTAGTCATGAAGTTTGTACCTCTGTCAGTTAAGACCTCCTTAGGGAAACCCACTCTGGAAAGAATTCCCAGGAGGGCCCTGGCCATCACAGGAGCTGTGGTGGTTCTAAGGCGTATAGCCTCTGGATACCTAGTGGCATGGTCCACCACCACTAGAATATAACTGTGCCCAGATGCAGTTGGAGGGTTGATGGCACCAATTATGTCAAACCCAACCCTCTCAAAGGGAACCCCCACCACAGGTAGTGGTATTAGGGGGGCCTTTGTGGCACCACCTGACTTACCACTGGCTTGACAGGTGGTACAGGAGCGACAAAACTCCTTGGTGTCCTCTGACATGTGAGGCCAGTGAAAGTGTGGGACAAGCCTGTCCCAAGTCTTACTTTGGCCTAGGTGTCCTGCTAAGGGAATGTCATGTGCCAAGGTGAGTAGGAAGCCCCTAAACTTCAGAGGTATGACCAACCTCCTGGTGGCACCAGGCTTGGGGTCTCTACCCTCTGAGTACAGGAGCCCCTCATCCCAATAGATCCTGTGGGACCCACTGACGCTCCCAGCAGCCTCAGCAGCAGCTTCCTGTCTGAGGGGTTCAAGAGAGGGGCAGGTTTGCTGCTCCTGACTCAGATCTGCCCTGGAAGTGCCCCCTGTCCCCAAGAACTCAACCTGATCAGGTTCCAGTTCCTCTGAGACAGTACCTTCACAGGGACTGAGATCATCTCCCTCAAGAGCCTGATCCTCCCTCTGAGCCTGGGGGGAAGACACATCCTTACCCCTCCAGGTCCTTCTCTTGGAAGGCACCTGGTCCATTTGTTCAGAATCCAGGGCCTGTTCAGTAGACATCAGTTTGGCCTGTGACCTGGTCACAGCAAACACATCTGCAGAGATGCCCAGCACTGCTGCATGAGTCCTTAATTCCACTTCAGCCCAGGCTGACGTTTCCAAATCATTGCCCAATAAGCATTCCACTGGAAGGTCTGAGCTAACCACAACTTTCTTTGGGCCAGTTACCCACCCTAGCTGAAATTAACAACTGCCAAGAAATGATCAGTCCTGACATTGTTAGCATTGGTCACTTGGTACATCTCACCAAGTATGATCTGATCAGTGTCCACAAGATCTTTTGTCACCATAGTGACACTTGCACCTGTGTCCCTGTATGCCATGGCCTCCTTACCATTAATCAAAGGCTGCTGTCTGTATTTGCCCCCAGGTTACTGGGAATGACAAATAAGGTGGCAATATCCATGCCACCATCACAGACAAACACAGCCTGAGCTTGAGTTCTGACTAGGCCAGAACCCACCTCAGAGCCCAAGGTTAACCCTATTAATCCCTTGTTCCCTGTACTTCCACCTGTACTTGTGCCAGGGGACGCAGTTGCCTTAGGGGCAGTGGTGGTAGGAGGATTTTCCTTGGCGTTTGGACAATCAGCATCTTTTGTCCAATGGGTCTTTACCTTACAAAAGTAACACCAAGGTTTTCTCTTGCCTTTTCCTTTGTTGGATTATGACTCCCCCCCCAGATGAAGGTTTTTGGGGCCCTGATGAAGACTTTTGATCTTTACCCTTGTCCCCACCGTTCTCTGGACTTTTAGAATCTTGCTTCTTCTGGTCACCACCAGAGTTCTGGTTTTTCTGCTTAACCCTGGTCCTGACCCACTTATCTGCCTTCTTTCCCAATTCTTGGGGAGAAGTCAGATCAGAGTCAACCAGGTATCGATGCAACAACTGATTTTGGCAATTATTAAGGATCTGCTCCCTCATAATCAAATTGCACAATCCCTTGAAATCATTCACTTTGCTGCCAAGTAACCAGCCTTCCAGAGCCTTAACAGCACTATCCACCAAGTCTACCCAATCCTGATTCTATGCCTTCTGGGTGTCTCTGAACCTAATCCTGTACTGTTCAGTGGTTAAGCCAAACCCATCAATGAGAGCACTCTTCAGGACAGAATAGTTGTCAGCATCCTCTTCTCTAACAGTGAGGAGCTTATCTCTACCTTTGTTAGCAAAGGAGAGCCAAAAGATAGCTGCCCACTGCTCTTGAGGGACCCTCTGAACTTTACAGGCCCTCTCTAAAGCAGTTATCCATTTATGGATGTCATCCCCAACATGGTAGGGAGGGACAATCTTGCTCAGGTTCCTATTGCCAAAAGAATGTTCTTTAGCTCTAGGGACATTGTTGCTGCCACCATGGGACTCTAGTCCCAACTTTTTTCTAGCTCTCTGGACTACTAATGCTTCCTTGTCTAGGGTCAACTGCTCTTGCCTGAGCCTAAATCTAGCTTTCTCAAGTTCCAGCAGTTGGTACTCCCTGTCTAAGGAATGGTCCCTCTTGCTAGATACAGAGGTCCCTACAGACTGTCCTGAGTGATGTGACTCTACAGAGGGAGATCTAGATCTCCTTGGTAAACTCTGTACTTTTCCAGGAGGGGTGAAGAGAGGGCCATTTTGGCCTTCCTCACCATTTCCCTGAAGATCTGAGTTGTCCAGGTAGGAATCATCTTGTTCCTCTTGGCCAGGGATTGAGTCTAGGTCATAGGAGGTGTCACCTGCTGACCTGTCTTCATTCCCTGTCCCACCCACTTTCTCCTGTTAATCTGACCCATGGGTCTTCCTAAGGTCATCTAGCAGCAAGGCCTCTATGAGGCGGTGGGTGTTTGCAGTTCTCCCTGTCTTCAGCTTTCTAGAAGCACACAGGGCTTTCAATTCTTGGAATGAAAGCTCACTGTATCTAGAGTGCAGAGAGCCACTGGCATCTCCAAGTCAAACCACTTTATTCGGCTAACCAAAGCCATAAAAGTACACCACAGTGAACAATTTACATAAAAGATGAATAAAAACATATTAATACATTTTAAATTCATTAAAATATACCACATAGAAACAATAAAATGATACCGATAAAAACAAATGACTTATAGTTCATTAATCATGCGATGAAAACAATTATATCTATGTATGAAATCAATCAACACTTTAAAATATCTAACACCCTTTCTTCCTATGTCTGACTGCCGCCACCAAAAAATTCGCAACATTAAAAATCTCCCAGGGGTTATTTAACATCTGCAAATATAGTAGGGCTGGTCTGACTTGCACAAATCCCTTCCCCTTTAAGATGGGTCTTAAAAACTTTCTCCTCATGGGGCTAAAATGCTCACAAAACATTGTAAAAGTGCATGGTGTCCTGCAAAGAAAAATTATCACATGTACAGGGGCCTAGATCTTTACCCTGCTCCAGCCCTGTACATCTGCTAAAAGACAATGAATAAGATTAAAACGGAACCTAATTAGAAGAAATCGATGGAAAGGTTTTGTAACAATTGACAGATACGGTTCTATCCGTGGGACTGTCTTTAACAGCAAATGGGCTCTCACCGTGGGTTTCACAATCTCCAATGCCTCTCTCTCTACAGACAGCATATTTAAGAATTGCTCTTTAACCCATGCCACATCCTCTTTCACTATCTTTTCCGGAGTAGCAAAGAGTTCCGGTCGCCCCAATTTTCCGAGCGTTGACTTAACGTATTGTATCCATTGGATTTTGCCCACATTATCCAACGCTATGCAGTCCCTAAGGATTTCTCTGTTCAGTCCCAATTCTGTATTAATCCATGTCTTTAGCCAACAAATCACAGGACCCATCCCAATTTGATCCTTAACAAAGCTACTACCCAGCTCTTGGTGAATAGCATAAGTAGAGGTAGATTGGGGGACCGCCAGGAGATATCTCATAAATTTGTTTTTAACTTGCTGAAGTTCCACTGCGGGTTTATATCCCCAGATCGCAGACCCATACGATGCTATTGCAAGGCATTTAGAACCATACATTTTGAGCAAGGCTTCAAGAGGCTTCGCTCCCAATCGGGAAGCAAAACCTTGAATGGCAGCTATAGACCTTGACATTACAAGTTTTTTTGCCCTTAACTGGGGAGTCCAGGAGCCTCTTTCATCGAATAAAACTCCCAAAAAGGGGAAAGAGGAGACCCTTGACAGCTCGACCCCTTCACAATAAAAAGTTTTAAATTTTTTTGGCTTCTGCCCCATTGTCATCGTATGCGATTTGGTTTTATTGACAATAAGGTCCAGGGATTGCATAAAAGATCCAAAGGAGTCCAAGAGTTTCTGCAGACCAACTGCAGTGCGGGCCAAAAGAACCGCATCATCAGCGTATAGGAGAGCAGGAATAACCCTGTCCCCTATACGTGGAATATCTAAAGTGGCAGTGCTAAGGGAGGTATTTAAGTTATTTATATAAAGTATAAAAAGCAAAGGGGCTAAAATACAACCCTGACGAACCCTTTGTCAATTTTAAAGTGCTTAGTGCATTTACCATCTTGGTTGACTCTAACCCTAGCATAAAGATCCTCATGAAGAGCTGCTAAAAAATAGACTAAACAGCAGTCCATCCCCATATCCATCAATATTGTCCATAACTTTGTTCTATTTACTAGGTCAAAAGCCGAAGACAGGTCCATAAAGGCCAGCTGCAGCGTACCTTGTTTCGCCACTGTATATTTCTCTGCCAAAAGGTGCAGATTTAAACATTGATCTATGGTACTTCTACCTTTTCTAAAGCCATATTGACAATCTGTTAAAATTCCATAGTCAACCAAACAATCAGAAAGTTTATTTAAAATATCTCTACCTAAAACCTTCACCACAGAATCAATCAGGGAAATAGGTCTATAGCAACCTGGGTCGCCTCTCTGCCCCTTTTTAAACACTGGGATAATGGTCGAGAGAGACCAGGATGACGGAAATCCGTGCTTACTAGCCGTATTTAGAAGATTAGTTATGATTTTTGCCCAGAGCTGTGGCGTTAGTTTATATAAGTCGGCCGGGACACAATCGGGGCCGGGGGCCTTATTGCTAGTCATTTGCGCAATAGCCGCCTCCACTTCGGTTTCTATAAAAATCAATGATGTATTGCCCCGGGCTAGGTCAGGAGTAACTGGGGAGACCTTCTCGACCTGTGATACTCCATAAACAGTATTAAAATGGGAGTACCACTGATCCTCCGTAATATTACATTGTATGGGCGTGTTATTTAGTCCCGTAAAAAAGGGTTTATTGACTATAGCCCAAAATCTTGCACTATCCCTATTAACCTCGACCGAAAGCAGGTAATTCCAAGCCTCTTCTTTGATTTCCTGTTTGCGGCGATTAATCGTACATCTATAGGACTGTCTCAATTGGGCTACAAGGGTACGATCTCTAGGAACCTGCTTCGGGGCAGAAATAAGCTTTTGGTGGGCTTTCGAGCACTCCTTATCAAACCTAACTTCTGCTAGGCATTGTTAGGCCCGATGCCACCTGCGCACAGATCTCTTCAAATGCCAATAAAACCTCTGGGCCCTTATCTCCAGGACTAAGGCATATATTGAAACTCTCTTCCGCTTTATGCATTAAATCTTGAAGGAATGACTCCGGGATTATGCAAGTCCATCTTAACCTCCATCCCTGGTCTGTGGTCCTTACATGTATACAAGTGGGTGGTTGTCCCTCTTTCTCTTTAAGGCCAATTGACCTACATAACTCGAGTGTAACAGGATTATGGGCACTATAATCAGACCAAATAGCGCCATACTTAATAACTTGTGGTGATAATACCGGAGAAATAAAGATATAATCAATTATAGAATCCTGCCCCCTTGCCTTAAAAGTGGGGATCCTCCTCCCCGCAATATTTGTGTTTGGCTGGCATAAATCAACTGCCGCCAGGAGATCCTCCAGGCATTCTCCTTGCGGGCTATGCTTAAAATGACAACTAAGGGGATCCTCTGGGCCAAGATAGTCTCCCACAAAACAATCCTTCAGACACAAGTGAACATTAAAATCTCCCCCCAAAAAAATAGAATAAGAAGTGGTTTGCTTGAGTCTATAATCAATAGAAAAACCTTTTAGGCTACTTAAATGCTCATTTAAAAATCCAACCTCCGGTGAATTGTAGAAATTTACTATTAACAATTTCATAGAATTAACATTATTAATTTCTACAGCTAAACAATTGGTGGAACCGGTATACACCGAACAATGTTTTCCCATCACCTTTAGTGATATTAAAATCAAAGTCCCCCCTTTGCTCTCCCCGAGGCCGAAGGCCGCGCTGACTCAAAATATGATTTATAACCGTCCAGCCAGAAATTATCTTCTCTTTCCCACGTCTCTTGTAAACCCACTATATCATAGGCTTTAAGAAAATTAATCCATCTGGGTTCCCTACTTTTTGTTCTAAGTCCTGCTACATTCCAACTTAAGATCTTACAATTCAGGTTCTCCTCCACCCTCTCCATAGAGGGTCCTTCTCCCTTCTCCCCACCCACTGGGACAAGGGGCTGCAGTCAATCGTTTTCATCCAAGCGGCTTAGTGGGGAAAACCTGTTAGAGCACACTAGGCCATTCACCATTGTGTCCTCATTAACAGATTTAGACAATAGTTTGGGGGGAAATGGGCCTCTATTTTGAATCAAATTATCAAGCTGGATCATCCTAGGACCTTGTCCCGAAGATGGATCAACCTTCTTTTCATTTGTGATGAAGTCCCCAGCGGAGTCCTACCCAGAGACTGATTGCTCTCTGGGGGTGGGTAGAAAAACCCAATGGTAGTGCCCTTATACCCCTGGGCCCACATTATAACCTCCATTAAAGAGCATTCCCGCCACCCCTATTTGATCAAAGTTAATAACAATACAGTCGCCTTCTCCTTCTTTAATCCTCTGTCCTACCCCGCCAACACGTCTAACCATTATAATGTGTGCTGAGGCCTGTGCCCCATTTACTGAGTGTTATTTGCACCAAAACTTGGTTTTACGTAAGAGTTCCTCAGTGGTTTCTATCACATTCATTTTAAGTGGGGGTACTCCTGTAAGCACTGCGACTAAAGGGTGGCCTCAGGTGGGAGATTGAGTCTAAAATTGTTATATCTTTTACAATCCCCCTACTACCATGGGACTCCCTAAATTCTTGGGTTGGTTATTCACAGCCGTGACACAATCAGGTTGCCTACGCACATCACCACCCCGTGTATTCTGAACGGCAGTACCCCTAGAAGATGTACCCTCCTCCACAGTAGCATCTGAATGTGCGGTGATATTACTGCCACTTTTACTCTGAACGCCAGTTCCCCTGGATGATATACCCTCCTCTACAATAGAACCAGAATGTGCGGTTATGTTATTGCCACTTTGATTATTCAACACAATATCTACCCGTTCCAGTTTTTCAAACAACAGGGCATCTCCTTTAGAAGACATACTAAGTGTGGTGAGGTGTTGCGCCTACCTACCCTAGTGGGAACTAAACTCTCTGAGGTTGGAGAAAGGGTGTGCTAGACCCTTGACTTACCCAACCCTAAGTTCAGTATAACTTACTTATTCTAAGCTAGTATTATATGTACCTAGTACTTAGTGGTTTTCAGTTAATCAATACAAAGATTTATCTGGTAAAACAATGCAGGCTTGAATCCCAACCGCTGCACACCAATGCGAGAAGTTGGCCAGGTATATGATGTCCACTAATTAAAGTGGGCACTTTGCACCAGTCCAAACAACCCTTATGATTTAAGAGGTCAAAGATAACCTTATGAAAGCTATCCAAGTGGTAGCTGTGGAGAGCAGCCTTCAGGCTTAGTCTTGAAGGAATGTTAAGCGCTTGTTTTACCAGAAGGCAACCTTATTCCCACTCGAAGGGTCACCTGTTGGACCCCATTTTCTCAACCATACAGAATCTCTTGGTTGAAGAACCCACTCCAATGCCTTGGACAGACCACCACCTACTCTCATTTACTTGGGCTCTGCAGGACTCCATTCTACCAGTTGCGAGTACCAAGAATTGGCTCGCATATGGTCTAAACTTCCACTGGAATCCTGGGGGACACATTTAAATAACACTATTCCAGTTTCTCATTCAAATCCTATCATTGCAAATGATAATTTTAACAACTGGCTCGAGTCCTCACTCAATGTGGTCCTCCCTAAAAGAGACCCTAAAAAAGTAGGAACCAATAAAAACGCCTGGTACACCCCTAAACTCCGGGTGTTAAAACAAGAATGTAAAAACAGGAAAGAAGCTGGAGGAAGGATTTCTCCGCCCCAATAAAACTAAATACAGAGAGGCGATAAAACTTTACAAAGCAGAAATAAAATCCGCTCAAGCCTTTACTACCGAGAAAAATCACATCAGCTGTAAACTCCCCGTGAAATTTTTAATATTGCTAAATCTCTCCTTACACCCCCCAGCCCCTCCACTACTTCTGATAACACTCAACAACGGTGCGATGAGATAGCAGAATTTTTCTCTGCCAAAATATTAAACATCTATAGGTCCTTTCCCCAGGCCACAGTCCAACAAACCGTTCTACCAACAGATACTATAACTCCAAAAGCACAAGCCCTGCTGGAAGAATTCCCTTCTTTGGATCTAACTTCCCTCCAAGGTTATCTGAGACAGCTTAAATCGGGTTCCCCTACTGACCCCGCTCCCCCCACCATTTTAAATCAAATTACTGAGATCGTATCGCCAGTCATACTTGATGTGATAAATACCTCACTGCGCACGGGAATTGTGCCCCCCTTATGGAAACAGGCCAGGGTTAAAGCACTCCTGAAAAATTCGAATCTGGACCCTGAAGAATGGGTAAATTATCGACCCATCTCTCTGCTACCTGGAATCAGTAAATTAGCAGAAAAGTATGTAAATTCCATTCTTTCTGCATTCCTGGAAGATAACTGTCTTCATCCCACGCAGACAGGATTTAGATCCCAACAGGGCACGGAGACTGCTCTCCTAGCCGTGGTAGAAGGATCGAGGAAAATTCTCGATGATGGAGGCTGCGCTGCCCTTATTTTGCTAGACCTCAGCGCAGCCTTCGACACAGTGAACCACCAATTGATGATCCAAAGACTTAGGGAGGTGGGAGTGACTGGATCAGCATTGAAATGGCTACAGTCCTTCCTGGAAAACCGAGTCTTCACAGTCTTTGAAGAGGAATTCACCTCGAAGCAAATGCCTCTCACATGCGGAGTCCCCCAGGGATCTTCCCTAAGCCCCACCATGTTTAACATCTATATGAGCTCTCTGGCAGGAATTGCATGCACATCTGGGATACAGATGGTCACATATGCCGACGACACCCAGCTGGTTGTCTCCCTCAACCAGCAGGACAATTCTGGTCCTGGTCTGGCCTCATGTCTCGAGAAGGTATCCAGATGGATGGACAACTCATTCTTAAAACTTAATGGAGCAAAGACTGAGCTTATGCTCCTGGGTCACTCTGCCCCCTCAAATATAGACTCTCTGTGGCCCAGTTGTCTGGGCTTACCCCCTGCTCCTAAAAAACAGATCAAGAGCTTGGGTGTCTGGCTCGACTGTAACCTCAATTTTAAGGAACAAGCTCGGAAAGTTGCAGCCAGCTGCTATGGCCTTCTAAGAATGATTAGAAGGATTCTTCCCCTGCTTCCTTTTACTGCTAGACGGCTACTAGTCCAGACTTTAATTCTATCACGGCTGGACTATGCTAATGCCGTCTACCTAGGAGCCCCTCAGGTCTCAACTAAAAAACTGCAAACTGTACAGAATTGTGCAGCCCGCCTTCTGCTGAACATCCCTAGATGCCTTTCAGCGAAACCTGCTCTCGCCACTTTACACTGGCTACCAATCCAAGAAAGAATTCAATTCAAGGCGCTGTGCATTGCACATAAAGCTCTCACAGGGAACGGTTCGCCAATGATCCACCCTATGATTCAGCCCTACCAACCGAGTAGGACTCTGAGATCTGAAAAAAAAGGCCTAATTGCAGTTCCGAAGATCAGGCGATCACGAACTGGAGGCCGTTTGTTTTCATATAACACGGCTAAGCTCTGTAACTATCTTCCCCACCATATACGGCTGGAACCTAACTATTTGAATTTCAGAAAACAACTGAAAACATTTCTCTTCCCTTGATCTGCTCAAAGCTTAAGTGGCGCCACAGGCAGCGCTGGGATGCCCACGGGTAACCACGCGCTTTACAAATGTTTTTTCATTCATTCATTCTATTGGTTAAATGAAAGGAGAACCACACAGTAGTTATAGGAATATATATTTATTATTATAACACCTTAAATACCTCACAGTATCTGCTACACGCAGATAAACACAAAGCACACAATACTGTAGCACAGAAACAATCATAAGTAGCACTAATACACAGTGGGCTCCAGGGGGAGACCAAACAATATACTAAAATAGTGGTATAAGAACCACGACTCAAGTCAAGACAGTGTCTAGGATACGTAGAATCGCTGGGACCCGAAGGAACCACCCAAGGTGAGTAAGTAGGGACCCCACGGAGGACGGGTGCAGTGTGAGAACACGACCGCGTGCTACGTGCAATTCAATGGGAGAGTCGAGGTTGCAGTTTTAAAGTTAAAGGACCCTTCCCAGTGTATTGCGAGGAAACCCTTTGGAACTTAAAAGGTTGGAGGGCCACCCCACCCGTGGATACCGAAGTACCAGAGTTACCTATCCCAGGGAAGCCGGGTGCATAGGTCTGAAGTGGTGTTGGAAACTGCTGTCGTTCTCAATGGGAGTCTTCAAAGAAATGCCACTGCTGGAAAGGAGAAAAGTGTCCGGTGGAATCCGCAGGTGGATTCTTGATGGAAGGAACCTGAAAGCAGAGAGGACAGAGTCTGGGTCATTCAGAAGTGACCAGGGGCTCGATAGATAAATGCCCACTGATGTCGGGTGCTTCAGGTGCGCAGAAAGAGACCTTGACTCTATAGCTGCAGGGACCAGGAGATGTTGAGGGCGACCAGGAGCTGGATACGAGCTATCCCACGAAGGATGTCGAGTGCTGAGGGGTCGGTGTCTGGCGGGAGCACCAACAAGCCTTGGCAGCGGCAACACACGAAGAATGCCAAAGAAGGTTGCGGTCTGGCCCAGCAAGGACCAGAGGACTCACTACAGCAAGGGGAGTCAGGGCAGGCCTGGAGCAACCAGGGGAGCCCAAGAAAAGCAATGTTGTCTCCCAAATGGACCCACAGGCTAACTTGAATCCAGTGGCAAAGTGAGCAAGGGACCCACGTCTGGGCATAGCCTGCCAACTTAGGGCAAACAAAGCAACCACAAGGAGATGATGGACGGAACGCTGAAACTTTTCAGACACTCGCCCCCAGTCACAGATCTGGGTTTCACTGGATTCAAGCTAGCCTGGCTGATGAGGGCTATTAGCCCGAAACCGGTCCCATGATGCTTGTTTCCGGTCCAGGGAAGACATGGCTTGGCAGTTCAGGCTGGACTGTTCCCATGAGGCACAGGGTCAAGACTGATTTGCATATAGCTGTGTCTGCACTGGGGTGGCGAAGTGAGCTAAATAAAGATGATGGATTCAACCCAGATCTGTGACTGGGGGTGAGTGTCTGAAAAGTTTCAGCGCTCCGTCCATCATCTCCTTGTGTTTGTTACATCGACAGTAATGACGCTGGCCGATATCGAGATGTTTTTCGGGTTGTTAGTACCAGTGGATATATGGAGGCAGGTGCATACGCAGGATCACAGGGTGGAATTGGGTGGCTCTTGGGATAAGGAGCGAAAGCCCAGTGAGAAACCAAGGGCTGAGATTTTGGCTTTGCCAAGTCGTATCATTACTTATATGCATTCTCTTATCCCACCCAGAAAAGTAGATTGGGATAAGCTGACAGCATGTCGTCAGAAGAAAGAGGAGAGTGTGTCTGATTTTTTTACTCGGTTTGAAGGTGTGTTCTTGGATTTCAGTGGGCAAGATTTGTCGGTAGAAGGTGGTGTCCGCTTATTTGTTAACAGGTTTGTTACGAACTTGCTTCCAGAGATCGCGGCTCGGTTACAGGCTTCTGAGAGCACTTGGATTACCTCCTCCCCTTCGGTGATATTGAGTATGGCTCAGTACTATGAGCATCGAGAGAATGAGGAAAAGGACAGGGTAGAAAAGAAGAGTAAGGATTTGAAAACGAAAGTACTGATGCAGCGGTTGCAAGGGGGTCTGGAAGAGGATGAGGCGCTGGTCTGGCTCAGAGGTCGCGTGGTGCTGGTAGAGGCAGCGTACCTTTGGGGCCGAATCAGTGCGCATATTGTAAAAAGGAGGGACATTGGCGGAGTGAGTGTCCGGAGTTGTTGCAGCAAGTTGCGGTACCCAGAGGTCGGGGTTCAAGTGGACGGGGCCGCGGTGAGATTGGTCGGGATTAGGGTCAGGCTGGTGCATCCTCGTGGGATCATTCTGATCAGAACTATTTTGATGATCCCTGGGGAAGGCAATATTATCATGATGATTATGATATGGATGAGGTCACAGGGGTGTCCTACGGCTAGGACAGCCAGGGACAGGGAGGGGGACCAGTTCAAAATCCTGTAGATCAGCGTGGTCCTATGTCACAGCAGATTTACATGGTTCGGCACAGACATTTTTGGTGGATACAGGTGCAATGAATAGCTCTGTTTCTCGTTCACTGGTCCCCGGGGCAGCACTGTCTGGTCGCAACAATGTTTCGGTAGGTTTTTCAGGCGTACCGGTTGTGAGCCCCATTTCCCGACCTCTTGCTTTGACTATTGGCCCTTTTACTGTGGACTCGCCATTCCTGTCGACGACGAATTGTGGGGAGAATTTATTGGGATTAGATTTGTTGAAAAAGTTGCATGCTACAATTTATTGTTCCCCAGATGGTGTTTACATGACTCTTGGACCCGATATGGTCGATGAAAACAGTGTTTGGCAAAGGATGCGCCGCTTCCTGTTGAATTTAAGGATGTGCCGTCCTCCTTGTGGGCAACAGGGGATACGGATGTAGGGTTGTTGCAGATACCACCAGTTTCTATTACAGTGAAGGATAATGCTGTGCTTCCTCGTATCCCTCAGTACAAAATATCGCAAGCTGGTGAAGGGGCTTGGTTGCAGATTATACAGGACTTGATTAAGTCAGGGGTGGTTGAGGAGACAGTAGTGAACGTGTGCAATAGCCCTATTCTCCCTATTCTTAAAAAGGTACCTTTGGATTCCCCTGATGCACATCCTGATGTCTATCGCTTTGTGATCGATTTGCGGGAGGTCAATAAGATCGTCGTCCCTCAGTTTCCGGTAGTTCCAGACATCACTTCTCATTTAACAATGATTCCTTCCACAGCCCAATTCTTTTCTGTGATTGACGTGAAAAATGCTTTCTTTAGTATTCCCATCCAGCCAGACAGCAGGTACCTATTTGGCTTCGCCTTGGCTGGCAGGAGCTTTCAATTCTGTCGAGCTCCTCAGGGGTATAATGAAAGTCCCGGTATCTATAGTCAGGCCTTGAAAAGTCAGTTGGATTCCCTCTCTCTTCCCACAGGTAATGTATTATTGCAATATGTGGACGACCTTCTGGTAGCCTCCGATACTGAAGAGGGTTGTAGGGAGGCCACGGTCAAATTGTTATTGCATTTGGCCCATCATGGACATAAAGTGTCCCTTTCTAAGTTTCAATATTGTCGACAGGAGCTCACCTATTTAGGTCACCTACTGTCGAAGGAGGGTCGGAGGCTAACACCTGAACGAGTTGATGCTATTGTTAGGATGCCTGTCCCTGTGACTCAGAGGGATGTGCGTGCTTTCATAGGCATCACCTCGTATTGTTGTCATTGGATACCCGGCTACTCTTTATTAACAAAACCCCTGCTTCGCTTAATAACTAAAGATGTGCATGAACCCTTGCCCTGGACGCATGAATGTCAGCATGCCTTTGAACAATTAAAAGCTGCACTTTGCTCTGCAGCTGTGCTTGGTACGCCTGACTACCAGAAGCCTTTCGTGTTGTACGTACACGAAATGGCTGGATGTGCGCTTTCTGTGTTAACACAAGCCTTTGGAGGTAAGCAGAGGCCGTGTGCCTATTTCTCTGCTATTCTTGACCCTGTCGCCAGAGCCCTCCCGAGTTGTTTAAGAGCTGCTGTGGCTGCGGCGGTCTCCATTCGACAGTCGGCAGGGCTCGTCCTTAATCATGATCTCACAGTAATGGTACCTCATGCTGTGGATGTACTTTTGAACAAGACAAAGACGCAGCACCTCACCAGTGCTCGTTTGACTGGTTATGAATTGACTTTATTTGCACCTCATGTTACTACCAAAAGATGTGCCACACTGAACCCAGCCACGTTACTACCCCTCCCTTCGGAGGGTGAGGACAAAGATGTCCATCATTGTCTATTCCGCACTGAAGAAGAGACGAAGGGACAGGTAGACTTGACTGACGTTCCCTTATCTGACCCACAAGGGGAACTATATGTCGATGGCTCTTGTTTCAAATTGTCAGATGGCACCACTACAGCAGCGTATGCCATTACCACACTGCGTACTGTAGTTGAAACATCACGTGTTCCTTACCAATCAGCGCAGGCTGTGGAGCCGGTAGCCCTTTTGCGAGCATGTGAGTTGAGTGAAGGACTGGCTGTCAATATTTATACTGACAGCCAGTATGCCTTCGGAGTGGCCCATAATTTTGGACGACTCTGGGCAGAGAGAGGATTCCTGACTTCACATGGCACCAGGATACAGCATGGCCGGTTAATAGAAAGGCTTTTAACAGCCTTGACCCTTCCTAAACGATTGGCAATAGTGAAGTGTAGTGCCCATAAAGCGATTACTGATGATGCGGGAAGGGGAAATGCGTTTGCAGATCAGATAGCTAAAGAGACGGCCAGGTCGAAGATGAAGAAAATGTTTGTGCAAGCCCTGCTATATGGGTACCAGAAGTTACTATGTTTGAGGATACACTGGATAGTGTTAAAGAAATACAGAGTGAGGCCACAATTGAGGAGTTGGCAGTGTGGCAGGAGAGTACAGGACGCCTAGATCACGAGGGGTGCTGGACTGACAAATCCGAAAAGCAAAGATGGATGTTACCAGATGCATATGTATTTCCTGTAGTTACAATGGCACATGGTCCAGCCCATATTAGTGCCAAGGGGATATGCAAGCTATTGGATCCTGTGTGGCAAAATGACAATATCCCAAAGGTTGCTGCTCATTTAGTAAAATACTGTATGGTTTGTTTGAAGCATAATCCTGGAAAAGGTACCCCTGCACCTTCTGGTAATTCTGCCACACCTTCTTTTCCTTTCGAGGTTCTCCAGATGGATTATATCGAAATGGAACTAGTCAACAATTTGAAATATGTACTAGTGGTTGTCTGTGCATTTAGTAAATAGATTGAGGCTTACCCTACTAAAGAGAACACAACCATAGCAACGGCAAAGGCTCTTATTAAGGAGTTTTTCCCGCGCTGTGGTTTGCCCCGTTTGATTTGGAGTGACAATAGAAGTCATTTTAATTCGAAGGTGATCCAGTTGGTGTGCGACGGTCTGCGCATCAAGCAAAAATTTCATGCAGCAAATCATACCCAGTCAGCAGGTTTAGTTGAGAAGTACAATGGTACTCTCAAGCTAAAGTTGGCAAAGATTAAGGAAAGTACTGGATTGCAGTGGCAAGATGCATTACCCCTTGCTCTATTGTCTACTAAAGTGACAGCCCATTCTAGGACAGGATTATCCCCTTATGAGGTGGTCTTTGGCCGTCCTGCAAATGTGTGGGGCATCCCTAGGCCCAAGAGATTCTCTGAAATTGATTACCACCAGCTTGTAGATTATTTGTATGAATTGACTAAAAGTTTGCGTTCTATTCACCAACAGATACATGAAGCTTTGCCTCCAGCGCCTGAGGGGCCCGGGCACACCATACAGCCTGGGGATTTTGTTTTGATAAAGAAGTACCAGAGACAAGAGTGCTTGGAGCCGCAATGGAAAGGACCCCTCCAGGTCCTCTTTGCAACGAGGACCGCCGTGAAGGTGGATGGACGGAAGAATTGGAATCATTCATCACATTGTCGGCGAGTCCCACTACCTCTCCCCTACGATAAGAGGGTGCTCGAAGGGATAGGGGACCACGAGACGGAGAAGGTTCCACGTTTTGTCCCTTTCTCAGACGCCCAGCTGACTTGGGCGCAGACGGAGGAGGAGAATGATGCTGCTCTGAATGTGGCAGTCTCCCCAGAAATAAGGGCTACCCAGGCCTCCTCTTCATCTGGTCCACAGAAGCCTGAGTCTCAGTCCCCGACCCCTCCCAAATTTCAGATTATTTTCCGTGATGAGACAGTGCCTGGAGTAGCAAGGTACAATTTGCGTCCTCGACGGAAGGACAGTGCACCAAAAGAAAAGTGAGTGTGTTAGAATTGAAACGTATTACTGCCTTATTACTCGTATTTCACCCGAAATTATGTTAGCATTATATAGCTAATTCATTATATATGCATACTGTATGTGTTAGAAATGGGATTTCTGGTTGGCTAAGGCTTGCGCCAAAGCCAGGCAGAAACCACCACTCTAGTCAGGGCAAGGGAGTTACACACCCAAGATAACCCCTGCTCACTCCCTTGGTAGCTTGGCAGGAGCAGTCAGGCCTATCCCGGAGGCAATGTGTAAAGCGTTTGCGCAACACACTCACACAGCAGCAACACACTAGGCACACCACAAAAGGAACTCCACACAAGGTTATATAAAAAATAGCCTTTGTATTGTCATAAACACATTAGAAACATAATCACACAATATACACTGTGCCAACTGGCACTGGGCAATATTCACAGGGGAATTATATACAGGACCAGGCCAATCGGGCCATGGTCAGAACCATCAGAACAGGTAAGTAAATGCAAATATAAAACACAACCAGTAACTACTGGTACAATAATGACCTGTGCATTATCCTATTAGCATAAACCCACATTAGACCCAAACCTCATTAGCATAAACACATTACGCAATGGGCCTCACCTGCTTAAACACATTACGCAATAACCTCATAAGCATAAACACATTACGCAAATAGGCCTTACCCCAAGACAACATAACATGATATTAAGCATAACCATATTAGGCCCAAACCTCATTAGCATAAACACATTACGCATTAGGCAACACCCATATAAACACATCAGCGTAAATACTATGGGCCTAAATCATTCTTGGCAACATTCAGAGTAGGCAATAGCACATTACGCAATCCTGTAGAGCCTGGCGCTCTACCAATGTCACCAACCTGCCCCCAGGCCAACTGGCCTTCTCAGAGGGCTTGAATGCCCTATGTCCCAATGTCAGGGTGCTAAGCTGCCACTTGCAGCTAAAGCAAAAAGTGTGCCATTGCACCAGCCTAAACGTAGCAGCTGCCCACTAATTCCTGGGTAGCTGTGAAGTCAGGGAGGCCTGGCACTCACTGTGCCACGTAAGCCCCACTCTGGGACTCTCGGACACCATTGTGGCCCACGTTGCAGCTGCCCTCAACTGCGGTGCAGCTGTGCCCAAATTGAGGCTAGCACTGGACACTGGCACCGACTTTGCCGGGGAGGCCCCACTGGAACTCTCCCAGACCAATGTGCCCAACATTGCAGCGACCGCATTCATCCACAAACCCCCCCCCAAGACTGGTGAGACAGTTCCTTAATGCCCCTGAATCTCAACCTGTACCCCTCTTACTAGGAACCAGGTACCATACTCTGGGAACGGGGAATGGGACTTCCTGCACTGGACACCATATTGCTGCCACCACTGGATCCCACCCTTACTGGTGAATCCAGACAACTCAACTGAGCTCAGGGGATAAACTGCCCTCCAGGGCTAACTTTTTCTCCTCCACACTCCCTTTCTTCACTCCTATCCACCCACTCCTCTGGGGACAGGAAAAGGGATGGGGCACTGGACCCAGCAAGGGACTCCCTATCTATGGAATCCTCCCCACCTACTGGCATCCTCGCCCTGTCATTTTCTCTCTTCTGCCACCAAAATAAAAGCGCAGAAAACACCATTTAAAAATGACAGTCTTGAGGAAAAAAATAAAATCAGTAAAAATAATCCCCAAACATGTGATTATCTAAATGCAGAGTTTGTAGTGCAACCAGTTGTCGCTGTGGTACTGCGCAAACGCAAGTCCTATCCCACCGCTGCCACCAATGTTAGAAATGGGATTTCTGCTTGGCTAAGGCTTGCGCCAAAGCCAGGCAGAAACCACCACTCTAGTCAGGGCAAGGGAGTTACACACCCAAGATAACCCCTGCTCACCCCCTTGGTAGCTTGGCACGAGCAGTCAGGCCTATCCCGGAGGCAATGTGTAAAGCATTTGCGCAACACACTCACACAGCAGCAACACACTAGGCACACCACAAAAGGAACTCCACACAAGGTTATATAAAAATAGCCTTTGTATTGTCATAAACACATTAGAAACATAATCACACAATATACACTGTGCCAACTGGCACTGGGCAATATTCACAGGGGAATTATATACAGGACCAGGCCAATCGGGCCATGGTCAGAACCATCAGAACAGGTAAGTAAATGCAAATATAAAACACAACCAGTAACTACTGGTACAATAATGACCTGAGCATTATCCTATTAGCATAAACCCACATTAGACCCAAACCTCATTAGCATAAACACATTACGCAATGGGCCTCACCTGCATAAACACATTACGCAATAACCTCATAAGCATAAACACATTACGCAAATAGGCCTTACCCCAAGACATCATAACATGACATTAGGCATAACCATATTAGGCCCAAACCTCATTAGCATAAACACATTACGCATCACCCATATAAACACATCAGCGTAAATACTATGGGCCTAAATCATTCTTGGCAACATTCAGAGTAGGCAATAGCACATTACGCAATCCTGTAGAGCCTGGCGCTCTACCAATGTCACCAACCTGCCCCCAGGCCAACTGGCCTTCTCAGAGGGCTCGAATGCCCTATGTCCCAATGTCAGGGTGCTAAGCTATCACTTGCAGCTAAAGCAAAAAGTGCGCCATTGCACCAGCCTAAACGTAGCAGCTGCCCACTAATTGCTGGGTAGCTGTGAAGTCAGGGAGGCCTGGCACTCACTGTGCCACGTAAGCCCCACTCTGGGACTCTCGGACACCATTGTGGCCCACGTTGCAGCTGCCCTCAACTGCGGTGCAGCTGTGCCCAAATTGAGGCTAGCACTGGACACTGGCACCGACTGTGCCGGGGAGGCCCCACTGGGACTCTCCCAGACCAATGTGCCCAACGTTGCAGCGGCCCGCTGTCCGGCGGGGCCGCTGTGGAAAATGAGGCGGGGATACCATGGTACCCGTAAAGCCCTGCTCCGGGCGTTTCAATACAAAGAAAAAAAATGCCCCCCAAGGCTGGAGCGGCCCACTCTCCTGCGGGACCGCTCTGAAGAGCAGGATTCAAGCCCCACTCACCGGGATGCGCTGGGTCTCGTCGAGTGCAGCGGGGGAAGGCCGAAATGGAGCTCACACAGCTCCGTCTTCTCTGGAGCCCACGAGGCTCCGGACGTTCTGGGCTGCATGCGGGGCTCCCTTCACTAACCCGGGAGCCCCGCCTGGATTCTCCTCCGTGTGCACTGGGGCTCCCAACAGCTCACGGGAGCCCCGCTGGGCAATCGCACACTACTCCTCGCTTCACCCGGGCCCCCTCCTGGGTCCCGGGACTTTGCTGTCGGCTTCTCTTTGGTTCACCAGTGCGGGGTGGGCTCCCGCCTGGCCTCTCCTACACACGGGGCTCCCACAGCTCACGGGAGCCCCGATCACTTCCGGCCGTACTTCCTTCGGCAGGCCCCGCCCACAGTCAGGCGCGGGTGCCTGACTTCCTGTTTTCCGCGTTCGGGGCCGCGGCGGTGAAACGCGGGGTGGGCTCCCGCTGATAAATCTTCACAAGTGCAGGGTGGGCTCCCGCCAAGCTTCAACACACACAAGCGGGGTGGGCACCCGCTGTTTTAAAAATGCATAATGCGGGGTAGGCTCCCGCGCACAGCAGTCAAAATGCGGGGTGGGCACCCGCTCTTCCCACGCACTGCGAGGGAATCCCCACGTCGGGATTCCCTCGGAAATGATCGCAGCTTAGCGCTGCAAAGCCCAAGCACTCCTCTCTCCTGGGATTAAAAATCAGAGCGCTCACGAGGCGCTAGGAGCACAAAAGTCCTGGAGGTCTTTAGGGATCCAGGGGCAATGCAGGGCCCAGGGAGGCAAGCCCTCATGGCAGCCCCCCCTGGGCCCCAGCAGCAGCAAGCCCCCTCCGTCAGGAACAGCACAGGAACTGAACTGAACATTTTCATGGGGTCACAGCCCCTATATTTATATGCCATTTTCTCTTTGTCTGCAGGACAGGGCTTTAGGGGACCCAGCCAAAACTGGTTCAGGGGGGAATTGGAGCACTTTGTTTTCCAAGCTCCTCTTCCCCTTTGTCAGGTGGGGGCTCGTCATCAGACACACCACAGGGGGGCGGAGCCAGCATTGTACAGGCTAGGCACAGCCCTATTCAGGGACCAGGGACTTCTCCTCCCACTACTCAAAATGTAGATGTCCCATTCAGCCTAGCGCTGACTCACCCTGCCCCTCCTGGAGCCACACACACCTCCCAGCCCCTGTCACTCACAAGCCAGACATGCAATTCACATCAGGCAGGCAGACACATAGCACACAGAAATGCCAACTTCTAAAAGTGGCATTTCTAAAATAGTTATAATAAATCTGCGCACACCATTGCGCAGCATTTATTATCACTATTCCAAATATACCAAACTTGACCACGCTGCGCCTCTCATATCAGGAATTACCACTGAAACACTTATCAGGGAATCCCCAATGCATTCCTATGGGAGGGCAGCCCACAGTAGTGAGAAACCAAAATGGCTGTTTGTCACTACCAGGACATGTCACACACTTAAGGTACATGTCCTATCTTTTACCTACAATGCACCCTGCCCATAGGGCTAGCTAGGAGCCTACCTTAGGGGTGACTGACATGCGGTAAAAGGGGGTCACGGACATGGCACACACTTTAGGTGCCACGTCACAGCGGCAGTGACACTGCGCGCACAGGCCCTGCATTGGCAGAGGCCTGAGATAGGTTTGAAAGGCTACTTTGGTGGGTGGCGCAATTAGCGCTGCAAGCCACCAGTAGCATTTAATTTACCAGCCCTGGGTATATGAGATACCACTTTACAAGGGACTCACAGGTAAATTAAATAGGCCAAACAGGTGTAGACCAATCTTACCACATTTATCACAGAGAGCACATGCACTTTACACTGGACAGCAGTGCTAAAGTGCCCAGAGTCCTAAAACCACCAACACCATGTCAGAAAAATGGCTAGGAGAAAGGCAAAAAGTTTAGGGATGACCCTGCAAAAAGGCCAAGTCCAACAGTATGTATATGCAATTAGTAAATGCGGATGTTGCGTTTGTTAGGTTGACAACTGTGCTACCATTTTAGTTCTTGAAGACGCCATTTTGTATTATAATCGAAACTGTTACTTGCTCATTTACGAGAAATGGTCCTTGAGTACGTTTCGTTTCTCCAATGTTGAAACTTGCTCATTAACGCATGCCTTTTCTGTTACATAGAGGCCTTCTCCCACCTGCCTCGAGGGGAGGATAGGCCAGACGACCTTGGATAGTAGATAACATGTGCCAGGCTGCGGAATCGAAACTTACGTTCTGCACCCCCATTGTATTACGACATCTACCAGTGTTTTTGGTCTTTGTGGGCTCCACAACATACATAATGTAACGGTATGCTTGTTAGAGTCAGTCCCTCATCAGCCATCATAGGAGGCTGGTCAGACTGGACTCCACTGCAGTGTATTCTGGGAATAAACTAGTTTGCTTGTATTCTCTACTGCGTCATCGACTCTTCATTATTGGAAGGCTAGAGCAGGTCGAGAGTGACCCGGGTGACCCTAATTGGGTCACTTCCTTCAAGTGTAGTAGGGATGGACTTCATGGATAAGATTAGTGAAAATGCCCCTTGTTCATGTTTTTCATATTAGAATAGGGACAAGAAGATTGGTGTACTGCCCGTGACGCAGGACAGGATCAGTTGAGGGTGTCTCCCAAAGGAGGGAGAGTGCCCTATCCTGAGAACAGTGAACGTTTGCAGACGGGCTGGAACAGTGTAGCTCCACCGTGAAGTGCTCAATAGCACCACTGAGGGATGGACAATAGAAGCCTGTCAGGGAGACTTGTGACGGACCCTGGTCTATTGATGTTTTTCTTTTTTTTGTTCTTTCCATAGTCGGCTCCATTACATGATCTCTCTCTCTCTGGTGATTCTATTCATAATTTGGTAGTAAATATGTATCTGTTTGGTCATCCCATTGCAGAAGATGAGCAGTTTTCTGCTGCCCTGCGACCGGGGCAGATAGGTTTTGGTTGGTTGCTCAGAAAGAAGATGTTTTATGTTGTTTTTATATTGTTATTCATATTGGTGGGAGGGGGGATGTTTTGGGTATTGGATTGCTATGATAATACCCCATCGTGTGTCCTATATCAGATTGTCCCTTCGAATCATGACAAGAGAGCAATGCAAATTAATGTCTTTTTAGACACGCACAGGAAATTTTTCGGAGATAGCACAGCTTGTTATCCCACTGATTCTGTTACAAGTTTATGGACTGCTTATCCATTGTCATTAGTGAATTATACATACGTTCGTCCACCCCATTTTGTAGAAGTAAAAGGCGAATTTGGTATGGGGTATCCTGGCCCCTGCTTGTACTATAGAAAACCGAGAGGGACAGGGTACCCAGGTTGTACCCCTAATATGTATTATGACAATTTGTATATGGAAAGGCAAAATATCACTCTAACAGGTTGGCACTATCAAGATTTGACAGTTACTCGAGAGGCAGGTTATTATCCCGCGTGCTGCCCAATAATAAATAGTACTGACACTTACTTGTATATAAACTGTTCTGGACTAATATTGTTCAAAAATACAATGTGATTAGTGAGGAAAGATGATCCAAGCACAAAGGGAATGAATACCAGATATGCTCCGGTAGATTATCAAGGTCCGCTTTATCACACCCAGGTGTCTAATGGTACCTACTCCAATACCTACAATGGCACCGAGGATGTGGCTTTGGGAATGGTGTTACCTCTTGGAATACCTTGCAAGTATAGTAAAGCAAATACGAGATGGGTTAAAAGAACGTTGACCAAAGAATTTTGTGAAGGTGTTACAGATCTAGAGGGTTAACAACTATAACAACGGTATCACTTTTGGATATATCCTTTATTCCATTATTACGTTTGGTGGTACCGCCATGGCCAGGGGTGAAAGAGCTAGAGAATATTTTGGGTGCAAATTGCAGATCCTGTCTAACTCTACAGTAGCAGCTTTACGTGACATCACCACCCAGTTAGAAAGTATGCGCATATACGCTGAGCAAACAAGATATGCAGTTGATTTTATTTTAGCTAGGAGCGGTGGTGCATGTGCAGTAGTAGGAGATCAGTGTGTAGTTGGTATCACAAACATGGAAAGGAATATCACCCAACATATTTTAGACATCCTTGAAAATGTACGAGGAATGGAGAGTGGTAACCTGAGTTGGTCCTTGTTCGGTGGGTGGGGTTGGATTCTAGAAAAGGTGATATATTTCATTGTACTTCTGATTTGTTGCTGTGTTTTGATTCAGTGCCTTCCTTTATGTTGCTCGTACTGTGCTACTTACCTCTCTCCTAAAAAGATTTCAGTTCACGATACTAATGCGACAATAATGTTTCAAAAGGAGAATATACCCTTATGTAGATTGACGAAGGTGTTTTTGGTTCAACCACTTCTCTTGTAGGTTCTGCTCCTGATATTTAGTGTACTGATGATGTTTAGTGTTATTCTCCTTATGCTTTCTGCTGAATGACATTCCAGATGATATTTTTGGTCATCAACGATCCAATACCTGTTGTTCTTTTGTATGTTGGCTATGCATATATATATATATATATCCATTCATAGCATGTTGTTGCTTATGCTTCAATATCTCCCCCTCCTGTAGAATTGTAAAGACCCTAACCTGATAGCACAAATAAAGTTAGCTAATAAATGCTAAAAGGAGGGTCTGTTGAAATTGAAATGTATCACTGCCATATTACTCGTGCTTCGCATGGTATTATGTTAGCAATTATGTAGCTATTTCATAAATAATTCCTATTGTATGTATGCAATCAATAAGTGTAGACGTTGTGCGAATTAAGATTAGCATCTGTGCCGCCATTTTCCCGTCAGTAGACGCCATCCTGTATTATGATCCTAACTGCTACTTGATTATTTACGAGAAATGGTCCTGGGTAAGTTTCGTTTCTTCATGCTCAGCTTTGGCTCCTTTTACTAGCAAGTGTTCTCATTAACGCATACCTTTCCCGTTAGATAGCAGCCTTCTCCCACCTGTCAGGTGGGGAGGATAAGCCAGACGACCTTGGGCAGTGGGTAGCTTGTGCCCGGCTGAGGAATCGAAACCTATGCTCTGTACCCCCATTGTATTGCAACATTTATCAGTGTTTTTCCATAGTAGGCGGGTCTTTGTGGGCTCCGCAACATACATAATGTAACTTTATGCTGGTTAGAGTCAGTCCCTCGACAGCCATCCCATAGGGCTGGTCAGACTGGACTCCACTGCAGTGTACTCTGTGAATAAACCAGTTTGATTACATTCTGTACTGCATCATCGACTCTTCATTTCTTGGCAGGCTAGTGGAGGTCGAGAGTAACCCGGGTGACCCTATTTGGGTCACTTCCTTCACCACCCAGCCCCAATACACTAAATCCTGTCTGGGAGGTGGTCACACCTCCCTGTGACAGGATGCCTATTGTGCTGCCTTCCTCTGCTCGAGCTTGGCTCAGCAGCAGGAGGGCAGAAATGTGTCTCTGGTCGGCAGCAACCATTTTGTGCTGTCCGGGTCAAGAAGGCTGGTACCGGGAAGACCAGGGACCCACGAAGCTTGCTTCTGAGGGGTGGAACCATACCTCCCACACCGGTTACTGGTGTGGTGGTATGATTCCAAGGTGTTTGATACCAAACACGACATGTTTTGTTTCAGCCGTTTTCAAGATAGCATTTACCGCAAGGTTATAATGCACCTCTACCTATATGTCTGGCTGTGTCACCGACAACCCGGGAGATTGGTCTCCGAAGGCTGCAGAGGGGCTCTGCTCATGCAGGGGCACCCTCTCACATAAAACCCAGCACCCTGCCTTCAGGATTGTCAAGGCCTGCTATAGGGGTGACTTATAGGTTTTTAGTGTAGTGACCTATAGATATAGTAAACCTATATCTACCTTAAGTGGTGCATGCACCATCTTACATAGGTTGCAATGGCAGGCCTGTGGTTCCATTTTGCATGGGAGGCCTCTGGAGTACCTATGCCCTGGGTACATGTGTACCATATACTAGGGACTTATAAGGGTACCCCAGTATCCAATCTGGAGTGTACCTAAGTACATGTCAATACATTTTAGGAAGAAAGCAGATAGACTGGGGTCCTGATTAGCAGGATCCCAGTCAGACTAGTCAAAAACAGTGTAACATCAAGCAAAAAGTGGGGGTAACCATAAGAAGCAGATCCTACTTTCCTACAATGAGTAAGCAAAAAATGGGCTGAACTCCTGGTTTGTATTATGTCCCACCATTTTCAAAGATCACCATCCACCACTGACCGAGAGAAATTTTTGTGAATGCCGAAACAAGATAAAACTTTGTTGATGCAGTAGTGAAAAAGCACTTCTCTCTCTATTGAACCTAGATTTGATGGAAACTTGCACTGCCTGTGTGTAGGAGGGAAACTCTATATTCCACATCTGTTTGTTTGTGACAGACTCTGCCCCAGATTTACTAAGACTCTCATAGTAAATGCTGCCCAAAAATCAGCTGTGTTGCACTAACAGAGAAAGGATTGTGCAGTGTCCTATATGCAGCATGTCAAACATTACTGATATCATCGGCCATTCAAGTGCAAAAACCGACATGCTCATTTGATGTAAAAAAATAAATAACTGCTTACCAGTAATCTTCATTACTCAGAATCAGGAGCTTCTCATCCCAGTCCTCATGAATGTGGTTGAGTCCACCCTGCCAACGCCCTCACGTGCCCAATATCCATATGTAGTCTTTCTTCTTTTTTCACTATCCATAAAGCCCCTCCCTGCCTCATGCTCTTCCTGCCTCAGCAAGCCAGTTTTATGCTTGCCAAGCTTCGAGCGGGGGTCGGGGACTGGACAGGTATGAGGAGCTCCTAATTCAGAGTAATGAAGATTGCCGGTAAGTAATAGATTTGATACCTCCTTGTCATCTCTTCTCACCCCAGTCCTCATGAATAATACTATAAACAAGCCTCTTATTCACCAATAAACTTTCACAAATATTTTATTCACATAAAACACCTGGGCCAACCAATTACAGTATTTCCCACAATTACTTAATTGCAGCTCTCAATATCCCGGTAGAAAATGTAAAGAATCATCCTTATTCACCTATAATGCACAACATATCAATCAATCAATCAATCAATCAGGGGGTTTATAAAGCGCGCTACTCACCCGTGAGGGTCTTAAGGCACTGGGGTGGGGGGGGTGCAGCTCCGGATTAGTCGAAGAGCCAGGTCTTGAGGCTCTTCCTGAAAGTGTTCAGAGTAGGGGAGCATCTGATGTTGACTGGGAGCTCGTTCCAGGTCTTTGTTGCGATGTAGGAGAAGGCTCTTCCGCCTGCTCTGATTCTGCGGATGCGTGGGGTCTCTGCCAGGGCGAGGTCGGCGGAGCGGAGGTTCCTTATGGGTACGTGGAAGGAGACTCTTTCATTGAGGTATTTGGGTCCGATGTTGTAGAGGGATTTGTAGGTGTGGGTGAGTCGTTTGAAGGTTACTCTCTTCTCGATGGGGAGCCAGTGGAGGTCTCGTAGGTGCGGGGTCATGTGCTCATGTCGTGGGGTTCCGAGGACGAGTCTGGCTGCGGTGTTCTGGATGGTTTGGAGCTTGTGTAGCAAAGTTTTGTTGATTCCGGCATAGAGGGCGTTACCGTAGTCCAGTCTGCTTGTTACGAGTGCGTGGGTGACGGTCTTTCTGCATTCGTGGGGGATCCACTTGAAGGTCTTTCGGAGGATGCTGAGGGAGTTGAAACAGGTCGAGGCGACAGCGTTGATCTGGCGGATCATGGTGAGGGGGGAGTCTAAGATGATGCTGAGTGCCGGGCATGGTCCGTCGGGGTGGGTGGGTTTCCGAGAGCAGGGGGCCACCAGGAGCTGTCCCAAGCCATGGGGGAGGGTCCGAGGACGAGGACCTCATTCTTCTCCGAGTTCAGTTTTAGGCAGCTGTCGCTCATCCAGGCTGCGACGTCTTTCATTCCTTCTTGGTCTGGTGTCTTCGGGGTTCTTCGTGAGAGAGAGGATGAGCTGGGTGTTCTCGGCATAAGATTCTATGCTGAGCCCATGCTGTTTGACGATGGCAGCAAGGTGGGCCAGGTAGATGTTGAAAAGGGTGGGGCTGAGCGAGGATCCTTGGGGTACTCCACAGTTGATCTCTGTAGGTTCGGAGAGGAAGGGAGGGAGTCTGATCCTTTAGGTTCTGCCGGAGAGAAAGGAGCGGATCCAGTCGAGGGCGGTTCCTCGTATCCCGGCACCGTGAAGTATGGCTGCCAGAGTGCGGTGTGAGACGGTGTCAAAGGCCACGGAGAGGTCTAGTAGGATGAGGGCCGCAGTGTGGCCCTGGTCGAGTAGCATGTGGATGTCATCAGTGGCGGCGAGGAGGGCAGTCTCGGTGCTGTGGTTGCTGCGAAATCCGCAATGGGAGGAATTGAGGATGGCGTTCTCTTCGATGAAGGTGGTCAGCTGGGCGTTGATGAATCTCTCTGTGACTTTGGCTGCGAAGGGAAGGAGAGAGATGGGCCGGTAATTTTTCAGGTCCGTCCGGTCGGCCGAGTGTTTCTTGAGGAGGGGCTTGACTTCTGCCCGCTTCCAGTCATCGGGGAAGATGCCGGATTTGAGGGAGGCGTTGATGGTCGGGCCTAGTTCGGGAGCTATGGCGGCGGAAGCTCTGTGGTAGATGTGCGGCGGGCAGGGATCCGTTGGGGCTCCTGAGTGGGTGTTCTTCATGGTCTTGGTGGTGTCTTCAGTGGTAGCAGGTTTCCAGGTGGTCATGGTCGGCTGGTTGTCGGAGGTGGAGAGGGGGGTGGTGTCAGGAGTCTGTTCGCTGAAGTTGTCATAGAGGGCCTTGATTTTCAGGTGGAAGTAGGAGCTGAGCTTGTTGCAGAAGTCCTGGGATGGAGTGACGTCCGTGGCTTCGCCGGGGGGTTTGTGAACTGCTGTATGACATTGAAGAGTTTTTTTGCATTACTTGCATTAGAGTGGATTTTGTTCTTGATAAAGGTCCTCTTGGTGGCTCTTATGCGCTGGTGGTATTCATTCATGGCATTCCTGTAGTTGTTCAAGTCTTCGGTGGTTTTCTTGTTCCGCCAGAGTTTCTCGAGGCATCTGCAGGAGCGCCTGGCTTCTAGGAGGTCGGTGGTAAACCAGGCGTCCTTCAGGGGGCGTTGATTGACGGGGAGGTGGAGGGGTGCGAGTTTGTCAGCGCAGCTGGAGATCCAGAGGTGTAGTTCTTTGGCTTCGGAGTTGGCGTCGGTTGTGGCGGAGGGGGGGTCGTGGAGGAGGGTGGTGTTGAGGAGTTCCTCTGTGATCTTGCTCCAGTTCCTTCGGGGCAGGTTCGGGGTGGGTTTGGGTGCGGTGGTGGTGTTGAAGGTGAAGTGTACACAGTGGTGGTCTGTCCAGAGGGGCTGCGTGGTGTGGTTGAAGTGGATGTTTGTCCCTCCTGCGAAGATGGGGTCGAGGGTGTGTCCGGCTCTGTGGGTGGGGGTGGTGATGAGCTGCTTCAGTCTGGGGTTGGTGAGGTTGTCAAGGAGGGTGGTGGAGTCGGGGTCGCTCCGGTTGTCGAGGTGAAAGTTCAGGTCTCCGATGAGGATGTAGTCCGTGGAGGTGATGGCGTGGGGTGCAACAAGGTCGGCAATGGTGGTGGTGGAAGAGGAGCGAGGCCCGGGGAGTCTGTAGACAAGGGTCCCGCGCAGCATGGTTTTGGGGCTGGTTTGGATCTGGAAGTGGAGGTGCTCTGTGTTGGAGGGGGGGTCGCTCGTGCTGGAGGTGGAAAGTCAGAGGGAGCTCTTGAGTGCGATGGCGAGTCCTCATCCTGGGCGGTGGGGGCGGTCCTTTATTTTGGATCTTGTATCCGTCGGGGATGGCGGTGGCGATGTCAGGGGCGGAGGTGGCGTTGGTCCATGTTTCCGTGAAGAAGGGGACGTCAGGCGAGAGGGTGTTGTGCAGGTCCCAGATCTCTGTGGCATGTCTGTGGAGGGAGCGCACATTGAGGAGGATGCACGTCAGGGCTTCGGTGGTGCAGGCGTCCGTCTGGGTTCAGGGGCCGTGGGGGGGGGCTGTTGATGGTGAAGGATTGTCGGCAGTGTGGGCAGGAGAACTGGCCGTGGGTGTTGTTCGGCGTTGATCTCTGGCAGTTGTTGATTCTTCCGAGGTTGAGTGCGAGGAGGTCGGCGGAGTTGTAGCGGTGGAGGGTCGTAGATCCAGGGTTCCTGGCACTGGCCGCGGTCGGGTCGTGGACGGGCGCAGACGGGCTTGCCTTTGGCGCGCCTTCGGCGCACCAGCGGCACAGCCGCACAGCGGCCGCCATTAAGTAGGGGAGGGGGAGGGAAGCGCAGCTGGGAGGCGAGAAGCAGGAGGTGGGAAACCGGCAGGGGGAGGGCCCACGGGGGCAGCAGCGGCAGGAAGGGCACAGGGAGAAACGGGCACCAAAGATAGAGAGAGGGACAGAAAAGAGATTAGAAATTAAAATTAGATTAGGTTAGATTAGAAGACAGAAGACAGAGGATGCAGAAAACGGGGATAAGGAGACAGAATGCAGAGAAAGCACACAGACAGACACGGGCACAAGAGAAACAGAAAACAGTGAGGTGGCACAAGGCAGACACGGAAGGCAGCGGCCAGCAGAAGAGCAAGGCTCTCCCACTGGACCACCAGGGATGAGGCGCAGACTGGAGCCTGCGGGTGGAGGAGGGCCTCAACACTTACCGGCAGTAAGGCACTTAGGAGCAGAGCTGCGGGGGAAGAGCAGGTCTCTGACCAGGAGGCCAGGGGTCTTGCTCGCACTCCCTCGCAGCGGCCGCCATTAAGTAGGGGAGGGGGAGGGAACCGCGGCTGGGTGGCGGGAAGCGGGAGGCGGGAAACCGGTGGGGGGAGGGGCCGCGGGGGCAGTGGCGGCGGGAAGGGCACAGGGAGAAACGGGCACCAAAGATAGAAAGAGGGACAGAAAAGAGATTAGAAATTAAAATTAGATCAGGTTAGATTAGAAGACAGAGGATGCAGAAAACGAGGATAAGGAGACAGAATGCAGAGAAAGCACACAGACAGACACAGGCATAAGAGAGACAGAAAACAGAGAGGTGGCACAAGGCAGACACGGATGGCAGCGGCCAGCAGAAGAGCAAGGCTCTCCCACTGGACCACCAGGGATGAGGCGCAGGCCGGAGCCTGCGGGTGGAGGAGGGCCTCAACACTTACCGGCAGTAAGGCACTTAGGAGCGGAGCTGCGGGGGAAGAGCAGGTCTCTGACCAGGAGGTCAGGGGTCTTGCTCGCACTCCCTCGGGACCTTACTAGTGACCTCCAGCGTTGGTGGTTCCATTGGTGGTCCCTTTGGTGGTCTCTTTGGTGGTCCCTTGGTAGTCACAGGAAATTTCAGGAAAAAGGTGAAAACAATGGAAAGTGGGGTCGTTGCTCTTTTCCAAACACAGTAATGTAATTATATAACGTTATAGGGCAGGCGCGCAATGCCCATTGGGCTCAAAGGGCTTCAGCCCCCCCGTCCTGTGTAACCTAAGTATTAAGAGTGGACGAAGTGGTTGCCCTACTGTAAGAAATGAGTTGAAGTGGGTGAGTACCCACCTCAACTAATAACCACAACTATTCTCAGGGCAAACCACTACAGTCACTGAATGAACCTGAGCTCAGCCCCCTGGTAGCTATGGCACAGAGCAGACAAGCTTAACTTAGAGGCAATGTGTATAGTATTTATGGAGTACCAAAACAGTAATAAGGTAAAAACACAATACATGAAAAATTCAAAACTAATTAAGACACATAGACCACATTTTAGTAAATAAAATTACACCAAAACTACAAAAATCCAATAATAAAACTGGAGTTATGATCTTTTAAAATGTAAATATAAAAATAGTGCCAAGGAGCATTAATCACCAACGAGGCCATCTGGTTTTGCTTGACCGGCACCTAGGCGCAAGTTAAGGCAGATTGCGATGGAGCACTGATTGGATACAGAAATCAAGTTTGACTGAGTCGAAAGTTTATCCTTGGGACTCAGGCTCAGATTTACAAAAGGTGTTGCGATGACACAAGACAATGCAAGGACTTTGGTGGGATTTACTAAGTCATGCAAAGCCACCTTGGGCTGCTTTTCGTGGCTTAGTAAATCTAGAGTAACGCAAGGCAGCGTAAATCACTGCCTTGCATTGCTCTGCATTGAGAAGCTGTTCCATGAGTGGAGCATGGGTGTTCTCATGCATACACTAATGGATTTTGATGCAATCCCAGATTTACTAAGGTTAATAAACCTGGTATTACATCAAAATGGTATGCCCTCCTAATAGTGGTGTAACGAGGAGACATATCTTTATTTCTCTTCATTATTTCCTCTTTCTATGTGTGCTGCATTCTGCAGCATATTTAGAAAGAGGAAAATGCTTCAAACGATTGTTTTTGTGCATTAAGGTACCCCTTCAGGCACAAAAACAATCCTGCCTGTAGTGCAGGCACCATTGCACCATGGCGCAAGGGTGCCTGCATTGGCGCTAGGCAGCACTCAGTGCATCAGCACAGGGAGAGAGCAGGAATGTGTCACATCTTAGTAGATATGGAAAATTCCTGCCATCTCCCTGACACGCAGCACAGCACACCAAGTTGTCTTACTGTGTTGCATGACTTTTAGGTAAATCAGGCCCTTAGTCTCTGAGATGGAAATCATAAAACCTCAGTGGGCGAGGCATTAAGCTATGGCCAAAGAGGACTCCACATCATCAGATACCTGATGGATGAGATCCCCTTGAGCGAGAGAATTTAGATTTTTGTGCCCAAAGAAGGTTCCTCACTGGCCAGATACTTTTGGCACCATCGCCCGGGGAAGATTTCTGCTAATGGACTTAGTCACTTTTCTGGACCTCAAGTTCTTCCAATGGAGCAAGGCTCCAGGCTCTAGCCAATGAGGGCTGATGAGGCCGGATACCTTTTCCGCAATGTCCTTCTGAATCAGATTTGCTGATGAGGGAGAAGCTCAGAGCTGGAACAAGCTGAATCTTTCCCCCAGCGGCAATGCAATTTCATCAGATTGACTTGGCAGGTTGGTCCTGGTCCTCTGCAGTTCTTTGGAGCAAAAATGTCACAGGTTTCAGAATGTGTTAAGAGGAGTACACTTTGACACAAGCCAAGTGTACGGGACCTGGGGGCAGCATTTGGGGTCACAACTCAATGCACTACAGACCAGCAGCAGGGTCCAGGGCTGGCCCAGTTAGAACTGGTCAGCTTGGAAGTTGCAAAAAAGGCCTCTTGTACCTTGTTGTTTCCCTGTACTTTGAACAGGAGGTCAGCCTTATGACCCTTGGAATCCACTTCTTCGTCCTGGATACAAGAGGGCGAGCAGGCCCAGTGTTCTAGGGTCTTCCCAGGTCACAGACAGCAGGGACCAGTCCACTTCTGTTCTGTTCTGAGTAGGGTATTGGGGATGCCATGATGCAGCCTGTGGGTGGGAGAAATTCCTGGTGACTACTTAAAAGTTCACATAGGTAACCCAACCCACTTTGCAGCATTTATAGTGTGCCCCACTGACATAAATCCCATAAGGCTCCTCTCTACCTCAAGCAAAGATAGCAGAACCTTTCTTCCCTTGTGCAGAGCACTGGTGCCCACCCCAAAGGTGTGGCCAAGGAAATGAACAGCCCCTCTTCTGTGGTTACTGTCCTGAGGGCAGCTCTTTTCCCACTGGGATGGGTGTCTTCCTGACTGAGGGAACAAAGAAGGCCCTGCGTAAGTGTCAGTTAACATTTGCCTATGACAGGATAGGCCTCTTTGAAGTTAATATATTTCCTGGACACAGCCCAGAGTGTCATCCTGCCCGTGGAACAGAAACACTTTCTCACTCCCTCACGATACATCCCTTTGTCCTGCTCTGGGAGAAGTTTTCACACCTCATCAAGGGTGTTATTAACTGGCCAGGTGACAGTTGGAGTTCGTGCAAATGGACCTGCAGATGATTTAAGCATGAAAAATGTGACTTTCTAAAAGTACTTTTTAAAAATGTTTTAGTAAAAAATCAACTCCACCATTTAATTAGGCTTAAATTAAATATTTCCAAAAAGTCTAGGAATTAAATTTGAAGGGGCTTCCTATGTGGAGATAACATAATTAAAGTTGATGTTGCATTTCACTGCTTTCTTCTGGAAAAGTCAACCATGTTCCAGTGAAAATAGAGTTTGGAGCATTTTCACTGTATAAAATGCTTAACATTAAACTTTAACATGTCCTACTTTTAAATACCATGCACCCTGCCTTATGGACCTACTTAGGGGTGACTTATTAATATAAAAAAAAGGTTTAGGCCTGCCCCCCTCCCATCTACCACAGAGGCGTGGCCGCCATCGCACCCGAACTACAACGCACCATCAACACCACCTTCAAAACAGGCACCTTCCCAGATGACTGGAAGCGCGCAGAAGTCAGACCCCTGCTCAAGAAGCCCACAGCTGACCCCACCGACCTCAAGAACTATCGGCCCATCTCGCTCCTCCCCTTCGCAGCCAAAGTTGCAGAGAAAACAGTCAACAGGAAACTGACACGATTCATTGAAGAGAACGCCGTCCTCGACCCGTCCCAATCCGGATTCCGAAGCAACCACAGCACAGAGACCGCCCTACTCGCCGCCACAGACGACATCCGCACCCTCCTGGACCAAGGCCACTCTGCAGCCCTCATCCTACTCGACCTATCAGCGGCCTTCGACACCGTCTCCCATCGCACACTAGTCGTCAGACTACACGACGCAGGCATACAAGGAACAGCCCTGGACTGGATCCGATCATTCCTCACCGGAAGAAGCCAAAGGATCAGACTCCCACCCTTCCTCTCCGACCCCACGAAAATCACCTGCGGAGTCCCACAGGGTTCATCACTGAGCCCCACCCTCTTCAACATTTACATGGCCCCCTCGCAGCCATCGTCCGACAACACGGCCTCAACATCGTATCCTACGCCGACGACACCCAGCTCATCCTCTCCCTCACCAAAGACCCCACCACTGCCAAACTCAACTTCCAGAAAGGAATGCAAGACGTCGCAGTCTGGATGACCAACAGCTGCCTGAAGCTCAACGCCGAGAAGACAGAAGTCCTCGTCCTCGGTACCACCCCTTCTGCATGGGACAGCACCTGGTGGCCGACCGCCCTTGGAAGCCCACCTACCCCCTCAGACCACGCCAAGAACCTCGGCATCGTACTCGACTCATCACTCTCCATGAACCGACAGGTCAACGCCGTCACCTCCAGCTGCTTCAACACCCTCCGCATCCTCCGCAAGACCTTCAAGTGGATCCCCCTGAGTCAAGGAAGACAGTCACCCACGCACTCATCACCAGCAGACTGGACTATGGAAACGCACTCTACGCCGGCATCAACAAGCCCCTACTCCGCAAACTCCAGACAGTACAGAACACCGCCGCCAGACTCGTCCTCGGCATCCCCGACACGAACACATCAGCCAACACCTATGAAGTCTACACTGGCTCCCGTGGAGAAAAGAGTCACTTTCAAAATCCTCACTCACGCCTACAAATGCCTACACAACAACGGACCCAAATACCTCAACGACAGAATCAACTTCCACGTACCCAAAAGAAACCTCCGATCTTCCAACCTCGCACTGGCCGAAACCCCGCGCATCCACAGAGCCAGAGCAGGCGGAACATCCTTCTCTCACATTGCAGCCAAGACCTGGAACGAGGCTACCGGCAGACATCAGGCGAGGCCCTCCCTGAACACCTTCAGGAAGACCCTCAAGACCTGGCTCTTCGGCTAAACAGATCTGCGGACCCCCTCCTCAGCGCCTTGAGACCCTCACGGGTGAGTAGCGCGCTTACAATTCCCTGATTGATTGATTGGCCTGTCAAAAGGTGTTATTTTGACAGGACGAATTTGCAGTTTAAAAACTTACAGCTGGGCTACAAATGGTATGCCTGTAGTCATGTTTGCACTGTCACTGCAGTGGGTAGCACAATGGGTGCTGCAGTCCACTGATGACATTTAACTTACATGCCCTGGATACACTTTGTACCATATACTAGGGTAACTTAAATGTACCAATCAGCGGTATCCTAATTTTCATCATGTTGAAAGAGAAGCACAGTCACTTTACCACTGGTTAGCATGGGTAAAGTGTGCAGAGTTCTACAGCCAGACAAAATAGGGTTCAGCAAAAAGGGAAAAGACATCCAGAGTGACCCTGCAGAAATGACAATTTTCCTACACCTACATATCTCCTGTGGAGATACACTGGCTGACTCTGACCAGGATACGGATAGTGCCCTGGATACTGTTCAGTACAGACCTCCTTCTAGGATCACAAACCTCAGTGAAATATACACCTGAACACTGATCTTTATTACCCATCTACTCAATGTTGCAGTAGCCACTTTCTTACCTATATGTGCTGCCCCAACGACTACAAATAAAGCATTTGAGGATCAAAACTCCTTCTAACTAAATAGACCACCAAAGCTATCTTGATATCAAAAGACTCAGGAGTCTCAAATATACTCCATCAGGTACAAGTGGAAGGACCATTTTCTGCAAAGAGTGAAACTGCTTCTGGATCATAGGTCTGAACTTAGGATCAGGTCTCAACCCTGTTCCATCTGCCACAATAGCCTTCTACCTGCTATCAAAACCCCCAATGTCGTTGACAGTGCCCACAAGGATTCATAAACAGAGTCTGGTAAAAACTGTGCAATAAGCTCCATTTTCCCCAAACACCTGTGTGGGGAATTTCCCTATTTGTAGACAGTCAAAGAGCAAGTGAATGTCCTTAAACAACACCTATTAAGCATGGGCAGGTTATATATTGGCTCACAGGGAAATAGGAGTTTGAATAACGTCTTTTGAATTCACTCTCTATTTTTCTTTATACACCATCTGGCATAGAAGACTCCTCTGAGGCTAAAAATGAAATGGATGCAATACTGGCCATGATGCTATTACCCTTTGGCACCCGGGGAAAGTTCACCTCAAACTGCTCCAGATATCTTTTTGTCAAGAACCTCAGGAAATAGGATGTTTCCAAGTCATTCCACTCCTTCAGCACCATAGCTTTAACCACCTCATGGAATGGTACTGAAGCCGCTTGAAAAGATAACTAGTGTGCAAAACGATCCTTCCAATTGTTGTGGCTTTTCCTGTAATTCAGCATTTCGCTAATGTGAGCCATCACCCCCAACAATTGACACTCTTGAATATATTTTACTTCAGGACCTGCATCTGTGTTCTCCTCTGAGTCCAGCCTTTGTGTCTTGACATGCAGTTCAGCCAATACAGTATTCAGCGCTTATTTTATCAATACTGCCCTTATAATAGAGACTGCCTTCTCAAACCCTGCTTCAACAGGAGTTTCCTGGTTATTTTAATTCTGAGTACTTTTTATAGGCTCCATAATGACCTACAGAGACTCCTCTTTCACTATGGTTAGCACCGACTTAAACTGGACTCTATAGGCCACCCAGCTGCATTAATGCAGCCACTTATAAATGTTGTATTGTGTTGTATCTTGGCAACATGTTTGTCATAGGTAACCTAGCGATGCTGAGTCTTCCATGGTTCTGGAAGCTTGGCAGAGCTAGAGGAGTTGCTGTCTGAGGAGGAGTCTTCAGGGGTTGTTCCTGCAGTCTTGAATAAACGTCCTCAACCATATATACTACGTGTTTCCCTTCTTAAAAAAGGCGACAAGGATGGGATGAAGATGGTTGTAAGAGGAAGGCGACCACCGCAATACCACTGCAAGAATCTATGTTGAGTTCAACCCCTGAATTCCGATTGCCTGCACTGGGGACCTAAAAAACTATTTCTGCCACCTAGCCGAAGAACTGTATCGGAGCCAGGCGTATGCTACGCGCTGATATTTATGATCACCAAGCTGGTAAGGCACTTTCTGTGTCGGAGTGCGTGTGGCATAATTATTTGGAAAGCTGAGCACGGTGTTGCGTGCTATAATAATTGGGCAGTGAAGAAATTCATACTACAAAGAGAGATGCTGTAAAGGAATTTACATGTGGTGAACATGAACAACTGAGCGTGAAAGAACAATTGTTCATCTTATGAAGCAAGCAGCGGCAATGGCGTTCAACGGTGTTGTTATCGTTTAACTTACAACTCACCGTTGTTCAGCCAACTGCCAGTGCACGGGAGCTGAGGGCATGCCAGGGAGCGCAACTGTTTGGAGCGTGGACGGTCATTGTCTTGTGGTGGCAGCAGCGACGGAACAAAGGCATCCTTTGTCTTTATTTATTTATGGGTTTTGTATAGCGCCTGAATCACCCCCGAAGGGGTATCTCTGCGCTGCGGACATACAGAAGGAAGCTGACACAATGCGAGTCTAAAACAGAACAGTTTTAAGAAGCCTTCTGAATTGAAGATGGTCCGGACATTGCCTCAGCGGGGTGGGGAGCTGATTCCAATACAGGGGAGCGAGGTACGAAAAGGCTTTCCCACCCATCCTCGACTTCTTGACCCAAGGAACCACGAGAAGAGATTTGGTTCCAGAGCGAAGATCCCTAGTGGGGGTATAACGCTTGAATTTCGCGGCGAGGCAGGCAGGGCCTCTCCCATACACAGCTTTATGGACGGTGCAACACATTTTAAACTTAATGCGTTTGCGCACCGGAAGCCAGTGAAGCTGTTGGAGAAGCGAAAGGGAGGCAGTTCTGTAAGGGACATTTAGGACCAAACGGGCCGCGGTGTTCTGGACTACCTGCAAACGGCCCAGCGAAGATTCATTAGCTGAGACCAGCAGGGCGTTGCAGTAATCCAGTCTGCTTAATACCAATGTCTGGATGAGAGTTCTCCGTGTGGAGTCTGGAAGAAAAGGGAAGACTCGTCTCAACAGACTAAGCACATGGAAACAGGAACCGACAGTGTAGGTTACATGATCCTTCATGGTCAATGCCTGATCAAGGTGAACACCCAGATTTTTTACAGCTACCTTAGGTGCAGGAGGGACACAAAGATCCCCTGGCCACCAATCCGGTGACCACAACAGAGGGGCCTCTCCAAAGAGCATGATCTCGGTCTTCCCTACATTAAGTTGGAGGAAATTACTTCTCATCCAATTGGAGATTGCTATCATGCCTGAGGAGAAGGTAGACTGGGCAGAGAGAGTAGATTTGTTGAATGAGAAAGTCAGCTGGGTGTCATCAGCATATGAAATTGGCGTAAACCCGGAGGACCTCAACAGATCGGCTAAGGGAGCGACATAGATATTAAACAGGGTGGGGCTTAAACATGAGCCCTGAGGCACTCCCTTGGTCAGCTCCGTGGTTTTAGATCGATAAGGCCCAAGGGTAACAGTCTGAGAGCGATTGGAAAGGAAGCTTGTCATCCACCGGAGGGCTAATCCACCAATTCCAGATTCCTTCAGTCTCCTGAGCAAAATCTGGTGGTCGACCGTGTCGAATGCGGCCGAGAGGTCTAACAGCACGAGAAGAGTAAATTGGCCACTGTCTAAGGCCAGCCTGATGTTATCCGTGACAGCCACCAGGGCTGTCTCCGTGCTGTGTTTGGGCCTAAAGCCTGATTGCGACTGAATCAAGGCTGCCGGAGTATTCGACATAGTCTGACAGATGTTTATTGATGTGCTTTTCCAAAAGTTTGCTCAGGAGAGGTAGTAGGGAAATAGGTCATAGGTTGGAGAGATCTTCCATGGAAGCCTTAGTGTTCTTGCAAATAGGTATGATCTGTGCCGCCTTCCATTCCAAAGGAAGATGTCCCTCCCTCAGGGAAAGATTGAGAAGGGAACAGATGGGTGCAGAGAGTTGTTTGGCAAGAGAAAAGGAGATTTTGGCTGGGATGATGTCGAGAGGGGAGCCTGACTTCACCGTGCATAGTAAGGCTTCCACATCCTCGCGAGACAGAGGGGGGAAGCTCACCAGTGACTGCCTCTTCATACAGGTAGGAGGATTATGATTCATAGAGGCCAGCTGCGGGCTACCTGCTGAGATAATCTTGTTATAGATAAGTTCAATTTTCTGTGAGAAGTGACCCGTTATTGCATCACAGAGAGCTTGAGACGGGGCCTCCTCAAGATCACAAGCTTTAGGGTTAGTAAAAGATTTGAGAATTTGAAATAAAGCTTTAGGAGCGTTCCCTGCCTGATTTAACTGTTGGGCAATAAAAAGTTTCCGTGCTGTTTTTATATTTTTATGATACTGGGAGAGAGAGTCTTGTGGAAGCTGCAGCGACGTGTGGCAACAGGAAGCAGAGTCCGTAGATTAAGTGTTGCCTATTTGTGACGTGTTGGGCATGCGCAGTACTGAACACGCCTGCTTTGTGGTACTGTCGTCTGCGCGATTCTAGTTTGCGACTCCTCATCCAAGTACGGAGCATTTGGCACAGCGGGCAATACAGCAATCGGGAGAAGCGTGTAGCAGTGTCACTTGTGTGTATTTATCGAAGTGAGGAACTTGTGGCAATTATTACCAACGCACATCTCAACGAAGTTTGCCTCAGGTTTGACCAAGTTACTGGAATTTTTTTTACTGTTTGCTATGTGACAACGGTGACAACTTCAATTTTTTAATTTATTGTGTTTGCAACCATTGTGCATTGGGTGTTGTTATCTTGTGCACCACGTTTTTTTTCACAGTGACAATATTCATTTATGTCAATTCATTATTTACTGTGCAGCGTTATTAATGCATACCAAACAATAATAAGTGTCATCATTTTGCAACATTCTATTTGTATTCAAAACACCAGTAAGTGTCTAAGCACCATTTATTTTTTTGTTAGCAATTAATCCTGTTTGCGTAATTGTATAATGGATTTATCTACTATTCTAGCTCCACCTAAATTTCTCCAGAGTCCAGGTGAGCCCATAATGCCTTGGGAAGATTGGTTGGAGTCTTTCGAAACGTATCTCGAAGCAATAGGAGGAGAAGATTTTGTAGCTTCCCGTAAGGTTGCCTTGTTAAAACATAATTTAGGAATTGAAGGCAGGAAGGTATTAGAAACGTTACCTATACCTCCTAGAGTTCCCAGTAACCATGAAGGTGGGGAAGGTGATACAGTTGAAGACACACAAGAGGATAATCCCGATAAATACTTAGAAGTAATAAAAGCCTTAGATGAGAATTTTGGCATAAAAGTCAGCATAGTTGTTGAAAGACATACATTTTTCTCTAAGGCACAGCAACCCGGTGAATCAGTTGAACAATATATCTCAGTACTTAGAACCTTTGTGTCAACGTGTAGGTTTAAGGATCTACGTGAAGAAATAATTAGGGACCAGTTCATTAACAGAACCAGTAGTGTTAAAATTCAAGAAAGATTATTAGAATTAAAGGACCCTCATTACAAAAGACGATAGAAATTGACAGACGAATAGAAAACACTTCCAGATATGTTAAGGAATTGAAATCTGACCAAAGTTCTGATAGAAGTATAAAGAATGACACTCGCAGTGTTTGTGCATTAGAAAAAACAATGTCAAGAAAGATGATAAAAATGTAAAGAGTTATACCAAACGCAGTCGCGTTTGTTTCAGGTATGGTAGTACAAGACATTCTGCTAATTTTGATAAGTGTGTGGCACTCAAGGAAAAGTGCTATAAATGTAAAAAGGTGGGCCATTTTGCATGCCTGTGCAAAGTTGGTACTCCAAACAGTTGGAAGTCTTCTGTCCATACCATAACAGAACATAATGATGATAGCTCATCAGATGAGGTGGAGATAATGGTAGTCGGTATTGATTCTGTCAACAAGATCCAGGAAGGATACAATTCACCTAAATATACTTTGGGTTTTAATGGCGTTTTGATTTCAGTCTGGGCTGATTCATGTTCACCCTAAACCAAAATTAATAAGGACAATTGGGAAAAAATTGGTAAGAACGAAATAGATGTTCCTGATGTTCAACCGGTTGGGTATTGTGGTGTCAAGTTGCCATTATTAGGTTTTTTCAGGTGCAAAGTGTCACATAAGGACAAAGATGTCACTTGCAAAGTTTATGTAGTTGACAAAGGCAGATCTCTGTTGGGGTGGTGTGAGCAAAAAATGTTAGGCATAGTGCTGGATCCCAACCATCTCCAATAGGTATTAATAACTGAAGATGCTGAAAAAATCAAATGGAGCACCAGGTATCCAAAACTATTCAGAGAAGAACTTGGTTGTTTAGATAAATTTGAACATTGCATTGTTTTAAAAACGAATAATGTGCCTTGTGTACATAAAGCTAGAAATGTTCCTTTTGCCCTGGAAGAACAATTAAGAAAAGAACTACAAAGACTTTGTGATGCGAAAGTGATTGAACCAATTGAATCATCTGAATGGCTTAGCCCCATTGTTTTGGCGCGTAAATCGGACGGAAATTTACGCATGTGCATCGATTTAAGAGACCTCAATCGTAATATCTTAGTCGACCGTTACCCATTACCACACATCAACTAAATGGTTTCATCTGTGGTTGATGCTGAATGTTTCTCGTTAATCGATTTATCCAGCGCATATCATCAAATCCGATTGCACCCTGCTTCTAAACACCTTACCTCTTTTATAACACCGGAAGGCGCTTTCAGTTTTGTACGAATGCCTTTTGGTTTGGCTTCTGCTTCCGCAGTGTTTCAGAGGGTAATGTGCAAAATTCTAAAGGGGTTGACTAAAGTCATGGTATTTCAAGATGATCTACTTGTGTGGGGTTCAAACCGCGAGGAACATGACAAATTTCTAAATGAAACATTGAGTAAATTACAACATGCTGGTCTAACAGTGGGTATGCACAAATGCAAGTTTGGTGTGGAACAGATAGATTATCTAGGTCATACTTTATCCAAGGATGGTGTAAAACCCAAAAAGAAATTGTTAAATGCCATCTCTGATGCACCAGCTCCAAAAGACAAGGAGCAATTACGGTCATTTCTGGGGTTGGCAGAATTTTATTCTAAATTCGTCCAACATTTTGCGGATAAGGTACATATTCTAAGAGCCTTAATGAAGAAAGATACCAAGTTCACATGGTGTGAAGAATGTCAAAATGCCTTTGAAGACATCAAGAAACAAATTGTAAAGGCTGTTGCTCTTAAACCTTTTAACCCTAGTGACCAGACCATTGTGACAGTCAATGCTAGTGCATACGGGTTAGGCGCTGTTCTAATGCAAAAGCATTTAAGACATGAGGTGTTGTTGCTTTTGCATCCAGTACACTGAAAGGAGCTGAACCAACATATTCGGTAATAGAGAAGGAGGCTTTAGCATGTTGGTAGGGTGTTGATCATTTCAAAACTTATGTGTGAGGCACTCACTTTGAAGTTAGGTCAGATCACAGACCAGGAAAAGCCAACCCTAGAATCGCTAAGTGGTTGTACAGACTACAAGGTTTTGATTTTACCTTAAACTATGTTCCTGGCATCTGCAATATCAATGCTGATTGTTTATCTTGATTACCTTTACAATGCATGGATGATGATGATGAAACAAACGAGGAGTATGTAGTTGCCGACATATCTACAGCATGCAAGGGCGCCATTTCTGTGGATGAATGGAAATCTGCTGTGAAGGAGGACAACACATTAAGAGATGTGGTTAGTGAATTATTGTGTCCCTCCCTACCTAATATGATGTTGAAAACAAAATTTGATGAATTATGGCCTGTTTGGATTGAACTTTCTGTTGAGGATGGGGTGTTACGGAGAGGTGATCGGTTAGTAGTACCTAAGCAGTTATATCCCAGATTATTGACGTTACTGCATGAAGGTCATACTGGCATGTCTGGGATGAAAAGGAAGGCGAGAATGACTTTTTGGTGGCCTGGCATGGACAAACAAGTCGAAGAATGTGTACGTGGTTGCATTGATTGCATGTGCAGTGATAAGTCTCATCGAGTCGAGGAGTCTACCATTGCCCCTACTGAATTCCCTAGCAGACCTTGGGAGAGAATAGCAATGGATATTTGTGGCCCTTTCTCGGCCAAAGGCATTTCTAATTAATTTGCCATCGTGATGAATGATTACTATTCTAAATTGCCTGAAGTAGCGTTTTTCAATGAAGTCAAAGCTGCCAATGTGATTGAATTTTGTAACAAAGTTTTCCATAGAGAAGGATGTCCTAGTTCATTAATAACTGACAACGGTCCTCAATTTCTGGCAGAAGACTTTAAAAATTATCTTTCTAAAATGGGTTTTGTGCACCACACTACTGCGGTTTATAATCCCAGGGAGAATGGCCTTGTTGAGAGGTTTAACCGAGTTTTGAAGGAGTGCGTGCAATTGAATGACAGCAGCGGATATGATTGTAAGGAAGCTGTTAAAGAAATGCTTTGGAACTACCGCACCACGCCTCATTCTGTCACATTAGAAACTCCGTTCATGCTTCTTAAAGGCAGGCAGCCAGGCACCAAAGTGTCGCCTGCGTGGATGCTCAAGGGACACACTAGCCGTTTTGACAAGGAGAGTGTGCAACGAAGGGTTTGTAACCACCAAACTAAATATGTGAAAATACTTAATGACAGAATAAGGAAGGAGAAAAGTGTTTTTAGAGTGGGTGATTGGGTTAGAACGAACAGTATAGGCACTCAAAAAATGTCTAAATGGTCAATACCCAAATGTGTAACTAAGGTGGTTAACAACAACGTGTGGTTGTCTGATGGTAAAAAGTGGAATGTGCGCAGAGGTACTTTATGCAATGCTCTGGAGCGGGAGATTTGGGTCAAGAAATTTTGTGATAACTCAAGGGAGGTGGTGAGTGATGATACGTCAGCCACCAAGTCATCAGCTACCAAGTCATGTATTGAGTTAGCTAATAAATCTTCCAGCAAGTTTGCTGGTAATAGAAGGGTTTTGGATGAGCTTCGTGTCAGGAGGAGACCCGTGTGGCACAATGATTACATATGTAAATGATGACTATGTATGCAAATGTTTCTGCATTATTTGTTAATACCTTTTTAACTGTTTTATTCTCTGTTCTTCTTTGTTTCATTTGTTGTTATTATTTTTATTAGAAATGGAGATGTGTTGTATCTTGGCAACATGTTTGTCATAGGTAACCTAGCGATGCTGAGTCTTCCATGGTTCTGGAAGCTTGGCAGAGCTAGAGGAGTTGCTGTCTGAGGAGGAGTCTTCAGGGGTTGTTCCTGCAGTCTTGAATAAACTTCTTCAACCATATATACTGCATGTTTCCCTTCTTAAAAATAAAGGGCCAATATTTCGATACTTGGGTGTAAATTGATCATTTCTGATGCAACGCTGCATTGCGCAGCGTTGCTTCAGAATGAATTGTGCCGGTTTGTGGCAGAATCCTGCGCTATGGATATTTCGTATTTACCATATGGCACACCATGTCACAGGGCTCCGAGATGCATTGCTCATAGTGATGCAAAGTAGTTATGTCGCAAAGTGCCATAACGTAACTACAACCTACATTATGCAAAGTCGATTTGCGTGACATAAAACACCTTTACGACTGCAAATCAACATTGCATCACGCAGGAGTGCATTGTAGTGTGGGAGCACTTGAATACAGTCAACAGAGCAACACAGTTCTCACCATCAACACCCCAAATCTCTACAACCATAGAAGGAGCCTTAGGAACCCAGGAGGGCAACAACCCTAACCCAGAAGAACTGCCATGAGGACAGGAGGAGGATCTGATGTCCAGGAGGATTTCAACACATTAGAGGAGCAGGTGGCATCCCTCATTCCAACAGAGTTGGTAGCCTGAGTGGATGGTCAGGACAGTGCTGACGTAGAGGACTAGCAAGAAGTACACAGTGAGCGAAAGAAGGGGTGTAATGTCACAGAGAAGTGTGCAAGGATAGAATGATAAACTGTCAAATAAGGAACAGATTAATGGAATTACCATCTGATTGCTGGGACAACAAAATAGGCACGTTTGACAGTCTTTAGCATTGCTCTTGTGCTTGCAAGGAGATTCAAGTGCAAGGCAAAATATAAATCTGTAACATCAAGCCAGGCAGGGCCACCTTGCATTGCCCGAGTCTCCTCAGAAACCTAGGGGCCTATTTATCAATCTTTCATGCTGTGCAAATCAGCCAGCCACCTTGCTACGCTGCCCTGCATGAAAGAGAAAGGGCAGGAATGGGCCATATTTAACATTATATGTGGTATTCCTGTCCTTTCCTAGTGCTGGTGCACATTTTTCAGCCTAGTGCCAATGCAGCCACACTTGCATCATGCTGCAAGGGTGCCTGTGCCGCAGGCAGGATTGTTTTTGAGCAGGAAGGAACACCTTCCTGTACAAAAACAATCCTAAGGTATTTTCCTCTTTTTATGTTTGGGGAACACCTATGCTCCACCCATGGAAAGCCTCTCTTCCACAGAGTAATGCAAGGCAGCAATTAGTCCAGCTTTATAAGCCACGCGTGGCTTGATAATTCTCACTTAGGTTTTGCATCACCCTTGCACCCCCTTGCAGGGTGCAAGGGTGATGCAAAACCCTGCGGAAGTTGCTCCCTTGCTTTACTGTGCAGCAGGGGTGTACCATGGATTGAGCGTGGGTGTTGTCGCACATCCACCCATGGATTTTGACACATACTCAGATTTTCATAAATAGGCAGTCCTGGGAATGCATAATATTTGTATGCTACCCCACCAGAGGTGCTACGATGAGAAATCTCAATATTTTTCCTTGTTGTTTCCTCTTTTGAAGTGTGCTGCATTCTGCAGTACACATAGAAAGAGGAAAATCCCTCTCAAGATAGTTTTGTGCAGGAAAGTGTCCCTACATGCACAAAACACAATTCTGCCCACAACGCAGGCCCCCTTGCACCATGTCACAAGGGTGCCTGTATTGGGGCTAGGCAGGCAAAAGTGCACTGCTAAAGGACAGTATTGCCCCGTAAAATGGGAAATATGGCATATACATGTCCTTTCCCTTTCACGCTCTGCAGCAAAGGTGGCTTGCTATGTGATGATGTGCGCATGCTTGATAAATATGACCCCTAGGGTGCTAATATTCACAAATGTCATGCAAGACATTGCAGCAAGGCAGCTTGGTGTGTTGTGCTGCGTGAATGGTAGAGGGCAGGAATGTGAGCTCTTTAATAATAAATAGTGTATTACAACACTATGCTAGTGCTGGTGGACAAATTGATGGCTAGAGCAAATGCAGGCACCCTTACAACATCATGCAAGGGTGCCTGCATTGGCGCTAGGCATCACATTTCGCGTCAGTGCAGGCAGAGAAAAGAAATGTACTGTTATTGTTAAATAGGGCCCATTCCTGGCCTCTCCCTTTAGCGCAGGGCAGCACAGCAAGGTGGCTTGCTGTGTTGTGGTGTGTGAAAATATCTGAAATATGCCCCTAGTGAATAATGAGGGTGTGAGATCAATATACATGTATTGAGATGTGAAAAGTCACAAACAGTACAACATGGCCTCATTCATTTGTAAAAACCTATGTTCTCCATATCCCTTTGTAGCTGAAAGAGAAGGAAAATAATGTAAGAATGTAACAGAGATCACTTATGTCATATTTAATCATGGAATATTTGTAACATAGCCCTATTTCTTTCTAGAGGGACAAACAACATCTCCTGAAGTTCAGCTTGTCTTTGATGATCAACCTGTTGATGACACCCTCTTGCCCCCCATGGATGAAGACACCTTCCAACAACTCCTGGACGCAATTGAAACATCTCCTCTGGTTTCAGCGGTTCACTGACAAAATATCAATGTAAAAAATATAGAAGTAAAAAATATCAATGAAAAAATATAGAATGCAAAAATATCAACTCCCTATACTTAAACAGCTAAGTACAGAAATATCGGAAAAAAATATCGATGTTAAAAATATAGTTTTACAAAATATCGCTTTTTATTTATATATAAAATAAAATAATAAATATTAAACATATTAAATAATAAAATTAATTTAAAAAAATAAAGTGGATTTAATATACATTTTAACAAAGATAACAAATAAACTTAATTAAAAAAAACAATTTAAACAGATACATAATAATCAATATATATATAGATACACATTTTTACTTTAAAACAATTAAAATAAATTATTAATTCTAATTTATTTTATAATTTTTAAATTATATAAAAATATACACATATAGATAAATATATAAACGCGTCTGTTTGTGTTTGCTGCGGAGTTCAGTAAAATATTTCATGAACTCACCCCCGCGAGTGCATCGGTTTGTGCGTATTTGGGCACTGACTCACGGAGCGTTGATTTTGAGCACGGGCACACCCCATGCCAAGAGGCACCCACTCGCGAGTTCACAGATTGCGGTGTGAAAAGGAGCGTCAAATATATATATATATATATATATATATATATATATATATATATATGTGTATATATATATATATATGTGTGTATATATATATATATATATATATATATATACCAATAACATGAAATCTATTAAAAAAGAACATTCTATTATAAATTAAAACATTAAGCTATTTAAATTAAGCTATTTAAAAATCTTTAAACTTAAATTTACCACTCCAGTCAGTGCAACAGTAGGGAATGTGTTGGGTAGCGGAGGGGTAAAAATTACTATTTCCACTCCAGGGAGTGCAACAGTATGGAAAGTGTTGGATAGTGGAGAGGTAAAAAATTATATTCCCACTCCAGTGAGTGCAACAGTAGAGAAAGTGTTGGACAGCGGAGGGGTGAAACTTACTTTTCCTACTCCAGAGAGTGTAACAGTAGGGAAAGTGTTGGATAGCAGAGGGGTAAAAATTACTATTCCCACTTGAATGAGAGCAACAGTAGGGAAAGTGGTGGATAGCGGAGAGATAAAACTTACTATTCCTACTCCAGTCAGTGCAACAGTAGAGAAAGTGTTGGATAGCGGAGGGGTAAAATTACTAGTCCCACTCCAGTGAGTGCAACAGTAGGGAAAGTGTTGGATAGCAGAGGGGTAAAAATTACTATTCCCACTTGAATGAGAGCAACAGTAGGGAAAGTGGTGGATAGCGGAGAGATAAAACTTACTATTCTCACTCCAGAGAGTGTAACAGTAGGGAAAGTGTTGGATAGCGGAGGGGTAAAATTACTAGTCCCACTCCAGGAGTGCAACAGTAGGGAAAGTGTTGGATAGCGGAGAGGTAAAAATTACTATTCCCACTCCAATGAGTGCAACAGTAGGCAAAGTGTTGGATAGCGGAGAGGTAAAACTTACTATTCCCACTCCAGTCAGTGCAACAGTAAGGAAAGTGTTGGATTCCGTAGGGGTAAAAATTACTATTCCCACTCCAATAAGTGCAACAGTAGGGAAAGTGCTGGATAGCGGAGGGGTAAAACTTACTATTCCCACTGCAGTGAGGGCAACAGTAGGGAAAATGTTGGATAGTGGCAGGATACAATTTGCTATTCCCACTCCAACCAGTGGAACAGTAGGGAAAATGTTGGATTACAAATGGGTAACAATTAATATTCGCACTCCAGTCAAAAGTAAAAACAAACAAAATATTAATAACAAAAATATTTTAAAAACAAAATAAATATTTTTAAAATTAAAATACAAATATATATTACAAATTAAAAAAAACATATTATAATGCTAAATGCATATGACAAATACCAACAAATATTACACTAATATAAAATAAAAAAATAATTTTCAAACAAATATTTTTAGTTAGAAATTATTTAGAATCAAAAACATTAACTATTACATAAATTTACTTTTTTTATTTCCTACCCTATAACACAACACAATTCACAACCCACATCTAAATTTTATTTTTTTTAAATGTACTTACATAATTAACATAATTAATTACCAATTAAAGAAATATTATTAATTAAAACACAAATTAAAACTCATAAAAATTACCCACACTTTGCCCCTATAATCCGCACAAACCAGTGGTAAAATTAAACTGTAAAAAAATGCATTACGCAATTAAAACTTATTTTCAATTAAAAAACTAATTGGAAATATAAAACCTAATTATAAAGAAAGTAAAATTAATTTACTCCCCACCCTTTAGACCTAAAAAGTTGACAGTTTGATACATCTGGCACCTGGTGTCACTCTGTCTTGCCTTGTCTGTCACATGGCATCCACAGATCTCTACTATATGTAGAAAGAGAAATAGAGTTACATTAATTACTTTACATGACTACAAACTAATGGTAAATGGATACATACCTATTGGGCCTGCAACCTCCAACCCCAGTAGGTCAAGCACATCTGCCTTGCGTGCAACAACATCCACCCATCGATGTTTGAGTTGGTGGATGGACCTCTCTTCCTCAGACACCTTTGACATGTGCATCTGCACACGCTCCCATCTGTTTCTGCGCTCCTTTGTAGGGTAGCCTTTATTGACCCTCCCTCCAGCACCAAGCATACGTGGGAGGTAGTTCACTATAAGCCATATAAGTGCACCTACCTCTCCCTCACTGAAATTGCTGCCTCTTCCCTTCCCAGACATGGCCCAAATGCACAAGCCCTATTCCTACTAATCGTAAGTAACATCAGACCCCTAACTATAACTAACAAATATATACCCTGAGATAGATAAGCACCCAACAATTCTTAAGACACACAAAAGTACAAAACACGACACGTAAGCACAAAAACATAACAAAACCCACTTGGCAAGGGTACTAGGACACAGACTCAACAAGATCCACTGCAAAATCAATCAAACACTCTCTCCAATCTCCTCTCAACAGCAGCACCATCCAACAGTCACAAATGAAAAGTGAAAGAAACATTTGCACTTCCTTGTATGTAGCCACAACATTGCATCATTTCCTGGGTGTGACAGGCAGGTTGTCACCTTTGTGTCGATTTTTCAGATTCATTTTTACGCAAACGGACATTGCGTGATGCACTTCTCTCTCCCTAACAATGCCAAGGGCCATGCAACTCATATGTTTCCTATGCAGTGGCCAATATACAGCACTACGCAAATGGCCATGCAGTGGCCCATATGGAGCAATGCAAATGGCCACGTAGTGGCCCTTCTACAGCAATGAAAAGGGCCACGCAATTCATATGTTAATGGTGTTCTATTGGCCATCACTTGGAATAAGACAAATGTGATGGTGGCTTTCAGCAATATAGTTCAGCTGTAACGTTATAAATTATTACATACATGTGAAGAGCTACATATTGCAGGTGAGCATGTGACCCAGCATAGTAATGCACAAAAATAATCATGCAACACAACACCGCAAACCACCTTGCTGGCCTGCGGTGTGTGAGAGGGAAGAGGCTGGAATGCTCCATATTCATCATTATATGTAGTATTCCTGCCCTTTCCTATCGCTGACACACTTTTGGCTGCCTTGCACCAACACAGGCACCCTTCCATCATGTTGCAATGGTCCCTGCCTTGCAGGCAGTTTTGTTTTTGTGCAGGAAGGTACACCTTCCAGCACATACACAATCCTCTGAGGCATTTTACCATTTGTAAGTGTGCTGCTAAATGCAGCACACTTGGAAAGAGGAAAAAAGGAGGAGACAATGCAATATTTTTCCTCCATATACCTCTGGTGAGAAGTTGTACAACTATTACGCATTCCATGGTCTACAAATATATGTAAATCTGGTAATTGGTCAGAATCCATGGGTAGATGCGTGGGACCAGCCACACTCAACCCATGGCACACTTCTCTGCCGCAGAGTAACACAAGCTAGCATTTTGTGCATCCTTGGACTACTCTAGATTCATCAAGCCACTCAGGGCATGCAGGGTGGCCTTGCATGGCTTAACAATCCTCATTTAGATTTGGCATTGCCCTTGTGTCCCCATGCGTGGAGCAAGTGCGACCCCAACTCTTAATGAATATGCCCCAAAGTGTTGCCAAGCTTTGTACACAAGTGTATCTTTCATGCACAGGTATGCACATATCTGACCATTCCCTGATTTACAAGTGTTTCTGGTGATACAAATGCTGTTCTACAAATGTGTGGATATGTGTTATATGTTACACTCCACACACTGTTATCACTTTGCAAGGGTTTTGTAACATAGGAAGGTATTAGCAAATGTGTGTGTTCACCCTACCCCTGCACTCTCACACATGGTAGTATTTAATGTCTACTTCTTTCTCACTGTAAGGATGGCACTCCCTTGGTCAGCTCCGTGGTTTTAGATCGATAAGGCCCAAGGGTAACAGTCTGAGAGCGATTGGAAAGGAAGCTTGTCATCCACCGGAGGGCTAATCCACCAATTCCAGATTCCTTCAGTCTCCTGAGCAAAATCTGGTGGTCGACCGTGTCGAATGCGGCCGAGAGGTCTAACAGCACGAGAAGAGTAAATTGGCCACTGTCTAAGGCCAGCCTGATGTTATCCGTGACAGCCACCAGGGCTGTCTCCGTGCTGTGTTTGGGCCTAAAGCCTGATTGCGACGAATCAAGGCTGCCGGAGTATTCGACATAGTCTGACAGATGTTTATTGATGTACTTTTCCAAAAGTTTGCTCAGGAGAGGTAGTAGGGAAATAGGTCATAGGTTGGAGAGATCTTCCATGGAAGCCTTAGTGTTCTTGCAAATAGGTATGATCTGTGCCGCCTTCCATTCCAAAGGAAGATGTCCCTCCCTCAGGGAAAGATTGAGAAGGGAACAGATGGGTGCAGAGAGTTGTTTGGCAAGAGAAGAGGAGATTTTGGCTGGGATGATATCGAGAGGGGAGCCTGACTTCACCGTGCATAGTAAGGCTTCCACATCCTCACGAGACAGAGGGGGAAGCTCACCAGTGACTGCCTCTTCATACAGGTAGGAGGATTATGATTCATAGAGGCCAGCTGCGGGCTACCTGCTGAGATAATCTTGTTATAGATAAGTTCAATTTTCTGTGAGAAGTGACCCGTTATTGCATCACAGAGAGCTTGAGACGGGGCCTCCTCAAGATCACAAGCTTTAGGTTTAGTAAAAGATTTGAGAATTTGAAATAAAGCTTTAGGAGCATTCCCTGCCTGATTTAACTGTTGGGCAATAAAAAGTTTCCGTGCTGTTTTAATATTTTTATGATACTGGGAGAGAGAGTCTTGTGGAAGCTGCAGCGACGTGTGGCAACAGGAAGCAGAGTCCGTAGATTAAGTGTTGCCTATTTGTGACGTGTTGGGCATGCGCAGTACTGAACACGCCTGCTTTGTGGTACTGTCGTCTGCGCGATTCTAGTTTGCGACTCCTCATCCAAGTACGGAGCATTTGGCACAGCGGGCAATACAGCAATCGGGAGAAGCGTGTAGCAGTGTCACTTGTGTGTATTTATCGAAGTGAGGAACTTGTGGCAATTATTACCAACGCACATCTCAACGAAGTTTGCCTCAGGTTTGACCAAGTTACTGGAATTTTTTTTTTACTGTTTGCTATGTGACAACGGTGACAACTTCAATTTTTTTAATTTATTGTGTTTGCAACCATTGTGCATTGGGTGTTGTTATCTTGTGCACCACGTTTTTTTTTCACAGTGACAATATTCATTTATGTCAATTCATTATTTACTGTGCAGCGTTATTAATGCATACCAAACAATAATAAGTGTCATCATTTTGCAACATTCTATTTGTATTCAAAACACCAGTAAGTGTCTAAGCACCATTTATTTTTTTGTTAGCAATTAATCCTGTTTGCGTAATTGTATAATGGATTTATCTACTATTCTAGCTCCACCTAAATTTCTCCAGAGTCCAGGTGAGCCCATAATGCCTTGGGAAGATTGGTTGGAGTCTTTCGAAACGTATCTCGAAGCAATAGGAGGAGAAGATTTTGTAGCTTCCCGTAAGGTTGCCTTGTTAAAACATAATTTAGGAATTGAAGGCAGTAAGGTATTAGAAACGTTACCTATACCTCCTAGAGTTCCCAGTAACCATGAAGGTGGGGAAGGTGATACAGTTGAAGACACACAAGAGGATAATCCCGATAAATACTTAGAAGTAATAAAAGCCTTAGATGAGAATTTTGGCATAAAAGTCAGCATAGTTGTTGAAAGACATACATTTTCTCTAAGGCACAGCAACCCGGTGAATCAGTTGAACAATATATCTCAGTACTTAGAACCTTTGTGTCAACGTGTAGGTCTAAGGATCTACGTGAAGAAATAATTAGGGACCAGTTCATTAACAGAACCAGTAGTGTTAAAATTCAAGAAAGATTATTAGAATTAAAGGACCCCTCATTACAAAAGACGATAGAAATTGCCAGACGAATAGAAAACACTTCCAGATATGTTAAGGAATTGAAATCTGACCAAAGTTCTGATAGAAGTATAAAGAATGACACTCGCAGTGTTTGTGCATTAGAAAAAACAATGTCAAAAAAGATGATAAAAATGTAAAGAGTTATTCCAAACGCAGTCGCGTTTGTTTCAGGTATGGTAGTACAAGACATTCTGCTAATTTTGATAAGTGTGTGGCACTCAAGGAAAAGTGCTATAAATGTAAAAAGGTGGGCCATTTTGCATGCCTGTGCAAAGTTGGTACTCCAAACAGTTGGAAGTCTTCTGTCCATACCATAACAGAACATAATGATGATAGCTCATCAGATGAGGTGGAGATAATGGTAGTCGGTATTGATTCTGTCAACAAGATCCAGGAAGGATACAATTCACCTAAATATACTTTGGGTTTTAATGGCGTTTTGATTTCAGTCTGGGCTGATTCATGTTCACCCTAAACCACAATTAATAAGGACAATTGGGAAAAAATTGGTAAGAACTAATTGGATGTTCCTGATGTTCAACCGGTTGGGTATTGTGGTGTCAAGTTGCCATTATTAGGTTTTTCCAGGTGCAAAGTGTCACATAAGGACAAAGATGTCACTTGCAAAGTTTATGTAGTTGACAAAGGCAGATCTCTGTTGGGGTGGTGTGAGCAAAAATGTTAGGCATAGTGCTGGATCCCAACCATCTCCAATAGGTATTAATAACTGAAGATGCTGAAAAAATCAAATGGAGCACCAGGTATCCAAAACTATTCAGAGAAGAACTTGGTTGTTTAGATAAATTTGAACATTGCATTGTTTTAAAAACGAATAATGTGCCTTGTGTACATAAAGCTAGAAATGTTCCTTTTGCCCTGGAAGAACAATTAAGAAAAGAACTACAAAGACTTTGTGATGCGAAAGTGATTGAACCAATTGAATCATCTGAATGGCTTAGCCCCATTGTTTTAGGCGCGTAAATCGGACGGAAATTTACGCATGTGCATCGATTTAAGAGACCTCAATCGTAATATCTTAGTCGACCGTTACCCATTACCACACATCAACTAAATGGTTTCATCTGTGGTTGATGCTGAATGTTTCTCGTTAATCGATTTATCCAGCGCATATCATCAAATCCGATTGCACCCTGCTTCTAAACACCTTACCTCTTTTATAACACCGGAAGGCGCTTTCAGTTTTGTACGAATGCCTTTTGGTTTGGCTTCTGCTTCCGCAGTGTTTCAGAGGGTAATGTGCAAAATTCTAAAGGGGTTGACTAAAGTCATGGTATTTCAAGATGATCTACTTGTGTGGGGTTCAAACCGCGAGGAACATGACAAATTTCTAAATGAAACATTGAGTAAATTACAACATGCTGGTCTAACAGTGGGTATGCACAAATGCAAGTTTGGTGTGGAACAGATAGATTATCTAGGTCATACTTTATCCAAGGATGGTGTAAAACCCAAAAAGAAATTGTTAAATGCCATCTCTGATGCACCAGCTCCAAAAGACAAGGAGCAATTACGGTCATTTCTTGGGTTGGCAGAATTTTATTCTAAATTCGTCCAACATTTTGCTGATAAGGTACATATTCTAAGAGCCTTAATGAAGAAAGATACCAAGTTCACATGGTGTGAAGAATGTCAAAATGCCTTTGAAGACATCAAGAAACAAATTGTAAAGGCTGTTGCTCTTAAACCTTTTAACCCTAGTGACCAGACCATTGTGACAGTCAATGCTAGTGCATACGGGTTAGGCGCTGTTCTAATGCAAAAGCATTTAAGACATGAGGTGTTGTTGCTTTTGCATCCCGTACACTGAAAGGAGCTGAACCAACATATTCGGTAATAGAGAAGGAGGCTTTAGCATGTTGGTAGGGTGTTGATCATTTCAAAACTTATGTGTGAGGCACTCACTTTGAAGTTAGGTCAGATCACAGACCAGGAAAAGCCACCCCTAGAATCGCTAAGTGGTTGTACAGACTACAAGGTTTTGATTTTACCTTAAACTATGTTCCTGGCATCTGCAATATCAATGCTGATTGTTTATCTTGATTACCTTTACAATGCATGGATGATGATGATGAAACAAACGAGGAGTATGTAGTTGCCGACATATCTACAGCATGCAAGGGCGCCATTTCTGTGGATGAATGGAAATCTGCTGTGAAGGAGGACAACACATTAAGAGATGTGGTTAGTGAATTATTGTGTCCCTCCCTACCTAATATGATGTTGAAAACAAAATTTGATGAATTATGGCCTGTTTGGATTGAACTTTCTGTTGAGGATGGGGTGTTATGGAGAGGTGATCGGTTAGTAGTACCTAAGCAGTTATATCCCAGATTATTGACGTTACTGCATGAAGGTCATACTGGCATGTCTGGGATGAAAAGGAAGGCGAGAATGACTTTTTGGTGGCCTGGCATGGACAAACAAGTCGAAGAATGTGTACGTGGGTGCATTGATTGCATGTGCAGTGATAAGTCTCATCGAGTCGAGGAGTCTACCATTGCCCCTACTGAATTCCCTAGCAGACCTTGGGAGAGAATAGCAATGGATATTTGTGGCCCTTTCTCGGCCAAAGGCATTTCTAATTAATTTGCCATCGTGCTGAATGATTACTATTCTAAATTGCCTGAAGTAGCGTTTTTCAATGAAGTCAAAGCTGCCAATGTGATTGAATTTTGTAACAAAGTTTTCCATAGAGAAGGATGTCCTAGTTCATTAATAACTGACAACGGTCCTCAATTTCTGGCAGAAGACTTTAAAAATTATCTTTCTAAAATGGGTATTGTGCACCACACTACTGCGGTTTATAATCCCAGGGAGAATGGCCTTGTTGAGAGGTTTAACCGAGTTTTGAAGGAGTGCGTGCAATTGAATGACAGCAGCGGATATGATTGTAAGGAAGCTGTTAAAGAAATGCTTTGGAACTACCGCACCACGCCTCATTCTGTCACATTAGAAACTCCGTTCATGCTTCTTAAAGGCAGGCAGCCAGGCACCAAAGTGTCGCCTGCGTGGATGCTCAAGGGACACACTAGCCGTTTTGACAAGGAGAGTGTGCAACGAAGGGTTTGTAACCACCAAACTAAATATGTGAAAATACTTAATGACAGAATAAGGAAGGAGAAAAGTGTTTTTAGAGTGGGTGATTGGGTTAGAACGAACAGTATAGGCACTCAAAAAATGTCTAAATGGTCAATACCCAAATGTGTAACTAAGGTGGTTAACAACAACGTGTGGTTGTCTGATGGTAAAAAGTGGAATGTGCGCAGAGGTACTTTATGCAATGCTCTGGAGCGGGAGATTTGGGTCAAGAAATTTTGTGATAACTCAAGGGAGGTGGTGAGTGATGATACGTCAGCCACCAAGTCATCAGCTACCAAGTCATGTATTGAGTTAGCTAATAAATCTTCCAGCAAGTTTGCTGGTAATAGAAGGGTTTTGGATGAGCTTCGTGTCAGGAGGAGACCCGTGTGGCACAATGATTACATATGTAAATGATGACTATGTATGCAAATGTTTCTGCATTATTTGTTAATACCTTTTTAACTGTTTTATTCTCTGTTCTTCTTTGTTTCATTTGTTGTTATTATTTTTATTAGAAATGGAGATGTGTTGTATCTTGGCAACATGTTTGTCATAGGTAACCTAGCGATGCTGAGTCTTCCATGGTTCTGGAAGCTTGGCAGATCTAGAGGAGTTGCTGTCTGAGGAGGAGACTTCAGGGGTTGTTCCTGCAGTCTTGAATAAACTTCTTCAACCATATATACTGGGTGTTTCCCTTCTTAAAAATAAAGGGCCAATATTTCGATACTTGGGTGTAAATTGATCATTTCTGATGCAACGCTGCATTGCGCAACGTTGCTTCAGAATTAATTGTGCCGGTTTGTGGCAGAATCCTGCGCTATGGATATTTCGTATTTACCATATGGCACACCATGTCACAGGGCTCCGAGATGCATTGCTCATAGTGATGCAAAGTAGTTATGTCGCAAAGTGCCATAACGTAACTACAACCTACATTATGCAAAGTCGATTTGCGTGACATAAAACACCTTTACGACTGCAAATCAGCATTGCATCACGCAGGAGTGCATTGTAGTGTGGGAGCACTTGAATACAGTCAACAGAGCAACACAGTTCTCACCATCAACACCCCAAATCTCTACAACCATAGAACGAGCCTTAGGAACCCAGGAGGGCAACAACCCTAACCCAGAAGACCTGCCATGAGGACAGGAGGAGGATCTGATGTCCAGGAGGATTTCAACACATTAGAGGAGCAGGTGGCATCCCTCATTCCAACAGAGTTGGTAGCCTGAGTGGATGGTCAGGACAGTGCTGACGTAGAGGACTAGCAAGAAGTACACAGTGAGCGAAAGAAGGGGTGTAATGTCACAGAGAAGTGTGCAAGGATAGAATGATAAACTGTCACATAAGGAACAGATTAATGGAATTACCATCTGATTGCTGGGACAACAAAATAGGCACGTTTGACAGTCTTTAGCATTGCTCTTGTGCTTGCAAGGAGATTCAAGAGCAAGGCAAAATATAAATCTGTAACATCAAGCCAGGCAGGGCCACCTTGCATTGCCCGAGTCTCCTCAGAAACCTAGGGGCCTATTTATCAATCTTTCATGCTGTGCAAATCAGCCAGCCACCTTGCTACGCTGCCCTGCATGAAAGAGAAAGGGCAGGAATGTGCCATATTTAACATTATATGTGGTATTCCTGTCCTTTCCTAGTGCTGGTGCACTTTTTTCAGCCTAGTGCCAATGCAGCCACACTTGCATCATGCTGCAAGGGTGCCTGTGCCGCAGGCAGGATTGTTTTTGAGCAGGAACGAACACTTTCCTGTACAAAAACAATCCTAAGGTATTTTCCTCTTTTTATGTTTGGGGAACACCTATGCTCCACCCATGGAAAGCCTCTCTTCCACAGAGTAATGCAAGGCAGCAATTTCCAGCTTTATAAGCCACGCGTGGCTTGATAATTCTCACTTAGGTTTTGCATCACCCTTGCACCCCCTTGCAGGGTGCAAGGGTGATGCAAAACCCTGCGGAAGTTGCTCCCTTGCTTTACTGTGCAGCAGGGGTGTACCATGGATTGAGCGTGGGTGTTGTCGCACATCCACCCATGGATTTTGACACATACTCAGATTTTCATAAATAGGCAGTCCTGGGAATGCATAATATTTGTATGCTACCCCACCAGAGGTGCTACGATGAGAAATCTCAATATTTTTCCTTGTTGTTTCCTCTTTTGAAGTGTGCTGCATTCTGCAGTACACATAGAAAGAGGAAAATCCCTCTCAAGATAGTTTTGTGCAGGAAAGTGTCCCTACATGCACAAAACACAATTCTGCCCACAACGCAGGCCCCCTTGCACCATGTCACAAGGGTGCCTGTATTGGGGCTAGGCAGGCAAAAGTGCACTGCTAAAGGACAGTATTGCCCCGTAAAATGGGAAATATGGCATATACATGTCCTTTCCCTTTCACGCTCTGCAGCAAAGGTGGCTTGCTATGTGATGATGTGCGCATGCTTGATAAATAGGTGGCTTGCTGTGTTGTGGTGTGTGAAAATATCTGAAATATGCCCCTAGTGAATAATGAGGGTGTGAGATCAATATACATGTATTGAGATGTGAAAAGTCACAAACAGTTCAACATGGCCTCATTCATTTGTAAAAACCTATGTTCTCCATATCCCTTTGTAGCTGAAAGAGAAGGAAAATAATGTAAGAATGTAACAGAGATCACTTATGTCATATTTAATCATGGAATATTTGTAACATAGCGCTATTTCTTTCTAGAGGGACAAACAACATCTCCTGAAGTTCAGCTTGTCTTTGATGATCAACCTGTTGATGACACCCTCTTGCCCCCATGGATGAAGACACCTTCCAACAACTCCTGGACGCAATTGAAACATCTCCTCTGGTTTCAGCGGTTCACTGACAAAATATCAATGTAAAAAATATAGAAGTAAAAATATCAATGAAAAAATATAGAATGCAAAAATATCAACTCCCTATACTTAAACAGCTAAGTACAGAAATATCGGAAAAAAATATCGATGTTAAAAATATAGTTTTACAAAATATCGCTTTTTATTTATATATAAAATAAAATAATAAATATTAAACATATTAAATAATAAAATTAATTTAAAAAATAAAGTGGATTTAATATACATTTTAACAAAGATAACAAATAAACTTAATTAAAAAAACAATTTAAACAGATACATAATAATCAATATATATATAGATACACATTTTTACTTTAAAACAATTAAAATAAATTATTAATTCTAATTTATTTTATAATTTTTAAATTATATAAAAATATACACATATAGATAAATATATAAACGCGTCTGTTTGTGTTTGCTGCGGAGTTCAGTAAAATATTTCATGAACTCACCCCCGCGAGTGCATCGGTTTGTGCGTATTTGGGCACTGACTCACGGAGCGTTGATTTTGAGCACGGGCACACCCCATGCCAAGAGGCACCCACTCGCGAGTGCACAGATTGCGGTGTGAAAAGGAGCTTCAAATATATATATATATATATATATATATATATGTGTGTATATATTATCTACTGGCGGTCGCCAGTAGATAGTTATAGTTACAACCTATTATCCATAGGAAATCCGCGACATTCTATTTGAAATAACTCTCTTGCCGGTTGACGTATCTTCGCGAAATTTTCAAACTTCGTGGGGCGCTCCGGTCCGCTCCTACCCTGAAAGTCTCGGGGTGATACGTCAAGCGGGGGCCGAGAAAAAAGGGGGGTCCCAAAACGCGTTTTCCCCATGCATTTTCCCATAGGAAACTTTAGACACGGCTACAGCCCGAACTGCTGAACGGTATTACACCAAATTTGGCAAAGAGGTAGTTCTTGGTTCAGAAAGAACCCTTTTTGTTAAATGGTGTAAATCCGTTCAGTAGTTGCTGAGAAAATCAATAAGTAAAAGTACATATATATCTATGGGCACGGAGGATTCGCGCACCCTGAGCGCACCCTGCGCGCACCGTCCCGATCACGAGCTGCATGTTAATTGGCTGTCAGCTGGCTGTCAACATTCCGATTCAGGAAATGTTGGCAGCCATTTTGTCCCTCGGTAGAACCGAGGGACAGAAACAAGTGCGCAAAGCGCACAAAGGGGGAGGGTAGAAACACCCTGACCCCTAGGTTTGCTCAGGGGTCCCACAAGGACCCCCTGGGCAAAAAAAAAAATTTTTTTTTTAAAAATCGGCAGGATGCGCTCAGGGTGCGCGAATCCTGCCGAAAATCGAAGCGCGGTCTCCCGCGCTTCGATAGCTACTGGCCCTCGGGTGGCCCAAGTCCCGGGGGCATGCTGGGGGGGTTAATTTTATGTGTGGGGGCCTCTAAGGCCTCCAAGCCTCGGGGACCACCACCCCCGGGGCTTTATGTACAATGGTGCGGGAGGGCTCTGAGCCCTCCCGCAGCCCCGGGGACCACCACCTCCCCGGGGCTTCTTTTTTATTAAAAACCTGTGTGGGGGGCTCCAGCCCCCACACGCCCCGGGGACCACCACCTCCCCAGGGCACTAAGAAAAATTACAATGGGGGTCCGTTTTGGATCCCCAGAGCCCCGGGACCACCACCTCCCCGGGGCTGTGCACTGAATGGGAGGGGGCCGCGCGGCCCCCCTCCTGGAGCCCTTGATGGCCCTGGGGACCACCACCCCCAGGGCCGGCTCCTGCAGTGTCCCGGGGTGCCTACCCCGGGACACTGCTGTTTGCAATGACAGGACGGGAGCCTCGCAGCTCCCGTCCTGTCATTGCAAACTTGCTTTGGATATTGGAAGAGAGAGCAGGAAACCTGCTCTCTCTTCCAATATCCAAAGCCGATTGCTTTCCACATGGGGAGCTGCATCTTAGCAGCTCCCCATGTGTAAAGCAATGCCGGCTCCCGTAGGACACGGGGAGCCGGCGGGACTGTGGGGGATTGGGGACCCCCACAGTCCCCAACGAGAGGGCCAGCCCCGGGGGATGGGGTCCCCGGGGCAAGTAGTGGCCCGGGAGGGGGCCACGCGGCCCCTCCCCAAAAAAAAAAAAATTTTTTAAAACGATCGGGCCCGCAGGCCCCGCCCCTTCCTTCACCACTCTGCAAACGCGCCCCTGACGCGTTTGCAGAGGGGAACGACTCCCTTGAATACTGGGGGTCCCTGGAGGCCAACCAGCCCACCAGGAACCTCCAGTATGCGCCAGGGGGCTGCCTTGCAGAGAGGTGTACAGAGGCCACGCCCCTTTTACACCTCTCTGCAACGCAGCTCTATGGCGCTTTTGGAGGTATATGGTGGGCTAGTTGGACTCCGGGGACCCTCAGGATTCAAGGGGACTTAATCCCCCAACTTAAAACGCGCCACGGGGCGCGTTTGCACAGTGGTGAAGGGAGGGGGCGGGGCTTGAGGTGACATGTGTGCAAACAGGCCCCGTGGCGCGTTTTAAGATGGGAATTAAATCCTCTTCAATCCTGAGGGTCCCTGGGGCCAACTAGCCCAACAGGTACATCCAGAAAGCGCCACAGAGCTGCGTTGCAGAGAGGTGTAAAAGGGGTGTGGCCTCTCTACACGTCTCTGCAACGCAGCCCCTGGCGCATATTGGAGGTTCCTGGTGGTCTAGTTGGCCCCTAGGGACCCTCAGGATTCAAGGGAACTTAATCCCCCAACTTAAAACGCGCCACGGGGCGCGTTTGCAAAGATGTCACCTCAGGCCCCGCCCCTCCCTTCACCATTGTGCAAATATTCCTCTAAAATCAGCCGAAATAGGAATTCCGATTTACTCACCTGTTATAAGGAGAGACCTCAGTGCTGTATCTTTCAGCCCAGTACTGGTCCTGAAAAGTAATTTTAACCATACTTACCGGTAACTTGAATTTCCTTCATAGGCTAACATTGACTGGTTTCACTTGGAAATTCTTCTAAGTGTGGAGTTTTGGAACTTTAAAATATTCCTCTAAAATCAGCCGAAATACGAATTCCGATTTACTCACCTGTTATCAGGAGAGACCTCAGTGCTGCATCTTTCAGCCCAGTACTGATCCTCAAAAGTAATTTTAACCGTACTTACCGGTAATTTGAATTTCCTTCATAGGCTAACATTGACTGGTTTCACTTGGAAATTCTTCTAAGTGTGGAGTTTTGGAACTTTAAAATATTCCTCTAAAATCAGCCGAAATACGAATTCCGATTTACTCACCTGTTATCAGGAGAGACCTCAGTGCTGCATCTTTCAGCCCAGTACTGATCCTGAAAAGTAATTTTAACCGTACTTACCGGTAACTTGAATTTCCTTCATAGGCTAACATTGACTGGTTTCACTTGGAAATTCTTCGAAGTGTGGAGTTTTGGAACTTTAAAATATTCCTCTAAAATCAGCCAAAATACGAATTCCGATTTACTCACCTGTTATCAGGAGAGACCTCAGTGCTGCATCTTTCAGCCCAGTACTGATCCTGAAAAGTAATTTTAACCGTACTTACCGGTAACTTGAATTTCCTTCATAGGCTAACATTGACTGGTTTCACTTGGAAATTCTTCTAAGTGTGGAGTTTTGGAACTTTAAAATATTCCTCTAAAATCAGCCGAAATACGAATTCCGATTTACTCACCTGTTATCAGGAGAGACCTCAGTGCTGCATCTTTCAGCCCAGTACTGATCCTGAAAAGTAATTTTAACCGTACTTACCGGTAACTTGAATTTCCTTCATAGGCTAACATTGACTGGTTTCACTTGGAAATTCTTCTAAGTGTTGATTTTTGAAACATACAAATATTCCTCTAAAATCAGCCGAAATCCGAATTCTGATTTACTCACCTGTTATCAGGAGAGACCTCAGTGCTGCATCTTTCAGCCCAGTACTGGTCCTGAAAAGTAATTTTAACCGTACTTACCAGTAACTTGAATTTCCTTCCATAGGCTAACATTGACTGGTTTCACTTGGAAATTCTTCTAAGTGTGGAGTTTTGGAACTTTAAAATATTCCTCTAAAATCAGCCGAAATACGAATTCCGATTTACTCACCTGTTATCAGGAGAGACCTCAGTGCTGCATGTTTCAGCCCAGTACTGATCCTCAAAAGTAATTTTAACCGTACTTACCGGTAACTTGAATTTCCTTCATAGGCTAACATTGACTGGTTTTCAGCAAAAAAGTTTCAAAGTGTTGATTTTCACAAACTACAAATATTCCTTAAAAATCGCCTGTATGACTTAAACGCATTCTTTCAACTGTTTACAGGAGATGCACCAGTGCTGGATCCAGGATCCAACACTGAGTAAGAAAAAGTAACGATAACAGTTTTTACCTGCTAAGTGAATTTCCTTCCATAGGATAACATTGGTGATTCTATGAGAAAAAGTTTCAAAGTGTCAACTTTTAAAATACAATAATATTCCTTAAAAATCACGACTGTAACCAAAACGCTTTTACTCAACTGTTTACAGGAGATGTACCAGGACTGAATCTAGGATCCAGTCCTGTGGTTACAAAAGTAATCCATAAAGTAACTAATTGCATTTAACTAGAAATTCACATTGAGCTGAATGTTGCATTGTGTTTGAAAATGTGTTGCCCATTGCAACAACTGTAACTACTGTACTTAAAAGTCTATTGCCTATCTGCAAAGTATTTAAACTAAAGTAATTCATTCTGAGAAAGTATTTTTTGTAATGTAATGTATAATGTAATTACAATGTAATTTGACAAATAAAATATGTAAAAAAAAATTGTTTCTAAAAATGTAGTAAATCAGTATGAAAAAAATTAATATAACAATTAATACATTTAAAAATTGTCATTTACAAAACCTTTGAAATTCACTGAAAAAAACGTAGGTTTCAGGCACGTTATAGTTAGAAATTAGCATTTAAAAACCTTTGAAATTCACTGAAAAAACCATAGGTTTCAGACACGTTATAGTTACAAATTAGCATTTAAAAAACCTTTGAAATTCACTGAAAAAACCATAGGTTTCAGACACGTTATAGTTACAAATTAGCATTTAAAAAACCTTTGAAATTCACTGAAAAAACCATAGGTTTTAGGGACAGTTATAGTTACTTGGACATTGCACTCGTACAAAACCCGTGAAATTCCCCCGTTATAGTTAGTTCAGCTAACTATAACTCGCGCCCCGCAATGCACTGCTGATGACGTCACATATTACATCACTCATGACATGGTCAGTGACATCACTGATGACATCACTGATGACATCTCAAATGACATCACTGATGACATCATCCACGTGATAATCTGATGCACCTCCTCACACCCTAATATAATCTTTGATACACCCACTCTAAATTACAGACTGCCATTCGCAAAACCATAGACACTCCAACACCAATAACTACATACCCACTCACTGATTCTTAGGTCTACACACACACATCCACTCACTCACCTGTACAGTCACTCATACTTACGGTCACTCAGTAGAGGACTATCATATGCACTCTTACTCCTATATAGACACTCAAACAACGCCACTCATCCATAGAGATACTCACACACCTAGTCAGTCATGCAAATAATTAAACACACTGCCATTTACTCACCTATACAGTTATACACACACCAGCTCACTTACTCATACAAATAGTAGCACATTGTTACGCTCTTATACAATCACTGATACAAGCACACAATCATCCATACAGCCACTATCACAATCACTCACTCTTGCTTATAGCTATTTATATACTCCAACACACATATATACTGCCTTTCACATATGTAGTTACTCACACATGTACCACTGGGACATACATTCACTCACTAACACACTCTTACACACACTTACCCACCCATACAGTCTATCACAGATGCACTCTTGAAACCATCCACCCAGTGAATCACCCACTCACACATCTATGCACAGAGTTGCACACACCCCTCCCACACAAACACTCAGGCACCCATACAGATACTCAGACAAGCATTCAATAACTCATATAGAAAATCATTTAGCTATTCACAAACACATGCAGCCACTTACACAGCAACAGACAGACGGATACAGACATACACCCAGTTTAGTCACTAATCCATGCATTCAGTAAGATACGTTAAATCACTCACTTATAGAGTCAGTCACGCACCTACTAAATCATCCATATAGACACTTAGACACCCACTCATTCTTCAATACGTCTTTTCCTATATATTTTAAAAATATTTAAACTTTACAGAAACACACAGTCACTGGATGATGTCATCAGTGATGTCATTTGAGATGTCATCAGTGATGTCATCAGTGATGTCACTGACCATGTCATGAGTGATGTAATATGTGACGTCATCAGCAGTGCATTGCGGGGCGCGAGTTATAGTTAGCTGAACTAACTATAACGGGGGAATTTCACGGGTTTTGTACGAGTGCAATGTCCAAGTAACTATAACTGTCCCTAAAACCTATGGTTTTTTCAGTGAATATATATATATATATATATATACCAATAACATGAAATCTATTAAAAAAGAACATTCTATTATAAATTAAAACATTAAGCTATTTAAAAATCTTTAAACTTAAATTTACCACTCCAGTCAGTGCAACAGTAGGGAATGTGTTGGGTAGCGGAGGGGTAAAAATTACTATTTCCACTCCAGGGAGTGCAACAGTATGGAAAGTGTTGGATAGTGGAGAGGTAAAAATTATATTCCCACTCCAGTGAGTGCAACAGTAGAGAAAGTGTTGGACAGCGGAGGGGTGAAACTTACTTTTCCTACTCCAGAGAGTGTAACAGTAGGGAAAGTGTTGGATAGCAGAGGGGTAAAAATTACTATTCCCACTTGAATGAGAGCAACAGTAGGGAAAGTGGTGGATAGCGGAGAGATAAAACTTACTATTCCTACTCCAGTCAGTGCAACAGTAGAGAAAGTGTTGGATAGCGGAGGGGTAAAATTACTAGTCCCACTCCAGTGAGTGCAACAGTAGGGAAAGTGTTGGATAGCAGAGGGTAAAAATTACTATTCCCACTTGAATGAGAGCAACAGTAGGGAAAGTGGTGGATAGCGGAGAGATAAAACTTACTATTCTCACTCCAGAGAGTGTAACAGTAGGGAAAGTGTTGGATAGCGGAGGGGTAAAATTACTAGTCCCACTCCAGTGAGTGCAACAGTAGGGAAAGTGTTGGATAGCGGAGAGGTAAAAATTACTATTCCCACTCCAATGAGTGCAACAGTAGGCAAAGTGTTGGATAGCGGAGAGGTAAAACTTACTATTCCCACTCCAGTCAGTGCAACAGTAAGGAAAGTGTTGGATTCCGTAGGGGTAAAAATTACTATTCCCACTCCAATAAGTGCAACAGTAGGGAAAGTGCTGGATAGCGGAGGGGTAAAACTTACTATTCCCACTGCAGTGAGGGCAACAGTAGGGAAAATGTTGGATAGTGGCAGGATACAATTTGCTATTCCCATTCCAACCAGTGCAACAGTAGGGAAAATGTTGGATTACAAATGGGTAACAATTAATATTCGCACTCCAGTCAAAAGTAAAAACAAACAAAATATTAATAACAAAAATATTTTAAAAACAAAATAAATATTTTTAAAATTAAAATACAAATATATAATATTACAAATTAAAAAAACATATTATAATGCTAAATGCATATGACAAATACCAACAAATATTACACTAATATAAAATAAAAAAATAATTTTCAAACAAATATTTTTAGTTAGAAATTATTTAGAATCAAAAACATTAACTATTACATAAATTTACTTTTTTATTTCCTACCCTATAACACAACACAATTCACAACCCACATCTAAATTTTATTTTTTTAAATGTACTTACATAATTAACATAATTAATTACCAATTAAAGAAATATTATTAATTAAAACACAAATTAAAACTCATAAAAATTACCCACACTTTGCCCCTATAATCCGCACAAACCAGTGGTAAAATTAAACTGTAAAAAAATGCATTACGCAATTAAAACTTATTTTCAATTAAAAACTAATTGGAAATATAAAACCTAATTATAAAGAAAGTAAAATTAATTTACTCCCCACCCTTTAGACCTAAAAAGTTGACAGTTTGATACATCTGGCACCTGGTGTCACTCTGTCTTGCCTTGTCTGTCACATGGCATCCACAGATCTCTACTATATGTAGAAAGAGAAATAGAGTTACATTAATTACTTTACATGACTACAAACTAATGGTAAATGGATACATACCTATTGGGCCTGCAACCTCCAACCCCAGTAGGTCAAGCACATCTGCCTTGCGTGCAACAACATCCACCCATCGATGTTTGAGTTGGTGGATGGACCTCTCTTCCTCAGACACCTTTGACATGTGCATCTACACACGCTCCCATCTGTTTCTGCGCTCCTTTGTAGGGTAGCCTTTATTGACCCTCCCTCCAGCACCAAGCATACGTGGGAGGTAGTTCACTATAAGCCATAAGTGCACCTACCTCTCCCTCACTGAAATTGCTGCCTCTTCCCTTCCCAGACATGGCCCAAATGCACAAGCCCTATTCCTACTAATCGTAAGTAACATCAGACCCCTAACTATAACTAACAAATATATACCCTGAGATAGATAAGCACCCAACAATTCTTAAGACACACAAAAGTACAAAACACGACACGTAAGCACAAAAACATAACAAAACCCACTTGGCAAGGGTACTAGGACACAGACTCAACAAGATCCACTGCAAAATCAATCAAACACTCTCTCCAATCTCCTCTCAACAGCAGCACCATCCAACAGTCACAAATGAAAAGTGAAAGAAACATTTGCACTTCCTTGTATGTAGCCACAACATTGCATCATTTCCTGGGTGTGACAGGCAGGTTGTCACCTTTTGTGTCGATTTTTCAGATTCATTTTTACGCAAACGGACATTGCGTGATGCACTTCTCTCTCCCTAACAATGCCAAGGGCCATGCAACTCATATGTTTCCTATGCAGTGGCCAATATACAGCACTACGCAAATGGCCATGCAGTGGCCCATATGGAGCAATGCAAATGGCCACGTAGTGGCCCTTCTACAGCAATGAAAAGGGCCTCGCAATTCATATGTTAATGGTGTTCTATTGGCCATCACATGGAATAAGACAAATGTGATGGTGGCTTTCAGCAATATAGTTCAGCTGTAACGTTATAAATTATTACATACATGTGAAGAGCTACATATTGCAGGTGAGCATGTGACCCAGCATAGTAATGCACAAAAATAATCATGCAACACAACACCGCAAACCACCTTGCTGGCCTGCGGTGTGTGAGAGGGAAGAGGCTGGAATGCTCCATATTCATCATTATATGTAGTATTCTTGCCCTTTCCTATCGCTGACACACTTTTGGCTGCCTTGCACCAACACAGGCACCCTTCCATCATGTTGCAATGGTCCCTGCCTTGCAGGCAGTTTTGTTTTTGTGCAGGAAGGTACACCTTCCAGCACATACACAATCCTCTGAGGCATTTTACCATTTGTAAGTGTGCTGCTAAATGCAGCACACTTGGAAAGAGGAAAAAGGAGGAGACAATGCAATATTTTTCCTCCATATACCTCTGGTGAGAAGTTGTACAACTATTACGCATTCCATGGTCTACAAATATATGTAAATCTGGTAATTGGTCAGAATCCATGGGTAGATGCGTGGGACCAGCCACACTCAACCCATGGCACACTTCTCTGCCGCAGAGTAACACAAGCTAGCATTTTGTGCATCCTTGGGCTACTCTAGATTCATCAAGCCACTCAGGGCATGCAGGGTGGCCTTGCATGGCTTAACAATCCTCATTTAGATTTGGCATTGCCCTTGTGTCCCCATGCGTGGAGCAAGTGCGACCCCAACACTTAATGAATATGCCCCAAAGTGTTGCCAAGCTTTGTACACAAGTGTATCTTTCATGCACAGGTATGCATATATCTGACCATTCCCTGATTTACAAGTGTTTCTGGTGATACAAATGCTGTTCTACAAATGTGTGGATATGTGTTATATGTTACACTCCACATACTGTTATCCCTTTGCAAGGGTTTTGTAACATAGGAAGGTATTAGCAAATGTGTGTGTTCACCCTACCCCTGCACTCTCACACATGGTAGTATTTAATGTCTACTTCTTTCTCACTGTAAGGATGGCATCAGCCTCCATCACCTCGTGTGCCAAAAGAGGACCATAAAAACAGTCACAAAGACCAGGTGTTTGATGTTAAGGACTCACAGATAAGTCCCTCTGCTTTTGTGCAGTGTCCTAGGGTTATTTGCAAATTAATATACAAAAAAGAGATTTATGTGAAGTTTTATGAGCCACATTGTGGAATTTTTAATGTGTGAAGATTTTTATGTTTGACTTAGATAGCTATATCTATTAGACATCAAACTCCTTTTCGCCCACGCATCAATCTGGACCCTTTTTTGTGATTTGTGGTCATACTGGTGATGATGTACCTGTATGGTGGTTTCCGTAAGTTCCACATGTTGGCAGACCAAATGAGAGGATGCTTTTGGTTTGTTCTCTGAGTTCCCATCCTTTCTCATCACTCATATTATATGTCATACCTATGCTTGTGACAAAACATTTTCATTTCACTGTGATTTCCAGTATACGATTGGCATTGCTAGTGATTTATTTTGTATGCACAAAATGAAGTATGTATACATTTGTACAGATACATGCTTGTCTTTTTACAACTTCATTGATTAGTATTTGATTTGAATGTTACAGCTGTAGTGGCACTTTTTGTTTTGTCTGTAAAGGTGATGAGTGCTTCACCAATAGTGTTAACATTGAACTATACATTGCCCTCATACATTACTGTGGGCTCCATAACATGATCGTCCTCAACATGTATGTATACGGATGGCTCCAAATACATCTACATTAATCATTTTGTGAAAGGCCTACTCATCTAGCATCTTTATGACAATTGCTACAGTACGCAGCTGATTGTTGCATATCACAATCTGAGTGAGACATGAATTTCTAGGAGTGACATATGTTTGATAGTCCACATGCAGACTTGATATACGCACATGCCACCCTTTGACAACGTATTAGTCATTGCACAGTCATTTTGCAGAGTGAAGTTTAATGATGGGAGTGCTACTTGTATGATAAATCTTTGACGAATTATCAGTCATGGTGATGTGATGGGATTATATTTTATGTTCAATAAGCAGTTTTACAATTTTCAACATTGAGGATCGTGTATTTACGTGGGCTCATAAATATTTTTCTCATAGTGAATCGATGTCACACATACTTAATTCAGAATTTCACATTTTTGTCTGTACAAAATGAATTGGTATGTCACATTTCTGTGTGATATATTTGTATATCTTTTTCATTACTGTCACAGTGATTATGTCCACATTGTTTTAAACATTTGAAAACTACAAACCTTAAGATATTTTGGTGTGTGGAAATGTATTTATTGTTACAGCTTACAAATCCAAATAAGTGACATTGATTTAACAACTATTAAGTAAAAACATTAGCTACAATTTGGTCACATCTGACACCACCGGCCATTGAATGCTCAGTTTATGCTTCTGATTCGTCGTCCTCATCATCTTCCGGTGGGATTGCACAGTCATACTCCCATGGTACATTGGTCTTCAGACTTATGTTGTGCAATATTCTACAGACTAATATCTTTTAAACCATTTGTTGTGAGTACAGTAGTCTACCATCAGATTAAGTCTGGCATCTGAAACTGGACTTTAGGACATCAAACATGCACTCAACAACTTTCTTGTTTTGGTCAGAGCAGAATTACATTTTTTCTGTCCATCCATCTGTGCATTTTGATGGGGGGGGGGTCATAATCCATGCCTACAATCTATATCCTTGGTCACATGAAATAAGTAAAAAGTCAATGCCAAATATTAATTGGTTGCATAATTATCTATGTTTAATATGCATTTTTGCAAATTCCTACACATTTTTTTTAGAATTAAAACAGATAATGCTTATTGTGCAGAGTGTAAGACATACAGCACATCAACATACTAACATTGATGTTTATACAGAAGATTAGTATTGTAAGTAACTTAGAATATTTGTATCAGCTATATGGGAGTTGCACTCAATATGTATGCAATGTTGCTAACTTTTGATCAAATCATCTTGCTTAAATTATGAGCTATTTAGGTAGGGTCAGTGACTGCCACTTTAGGACTCACAGATACAACAGGCCTTTTTTTTTTACCTATGATGTATGTGCTTGTATACACAACTGTTGTACAACCTTAGATTAGTTATAAGTTTGCATGGATAGTTGCTTAGTAAAATTAGGCATTAATGAACAATGTCAATGTGGCTTATTATCTATGTGTATATTTTGACTTTGAATGGTGTAATACTTGTAGGTTTGCTGCCGTTAGCTCTTTTTGTATCAAATATGTACCTAGAGTCCATATTCATTTCCTGATTTTATACTACACTTTCATTGAATGACAGACGTTGATTTTTGATGTGCACTTTCCTTTTGTTCTCGTAGTACTTTTATCAGCCTACATATACTGCAATGTGCAACACATGCTTAGGATAACAAGAGTTGTTAGACACCCTTGCTTTATTTTTGGGCATTTCAACTATTCATGACTTGCCACACCATTACACATACACATGTATCCAACATTTATTTGTTCTTAGATTATAAATATTGTTCTTAGATTACAAATATTCATTGTCCACATTATTTGTCAGTTGATGTCTGTGACATTGCAGATATTGTGATTCTGTCCTCCCACACAGTGTGACATGACACAGTACTTCTTACTGTGGGCGTTTTTCTACTATCATTGCCTACTCAATGAAGTAATCCCACAATTATACAGTAGTGGCTATATGTTTCAGTGGAATTCTACCACTATGTGCACATGACACGAGATCCTAACAAAAATCTAGAGATATCTATTATGTGATACTTTTTAATTTAGTTGGCATATTGAATAATTTGCTTTTCTTGCCAATGAGTAGGTCATTGCAATATCTGCCATTCTCAAACCACTCACTGTTGGGACTGTGCAGAAAATATATGCATCATGGGCACGTCCAGGATACTTGGCAGGGACACTGTTGAACTGTCCATTATGATCCACTATTGCCTAGACATTGATTGAGTAATTGTGTTTGCAATTTCTGAACAGGTGCAAAATGGCTGCAGGGAGCACAAATTGCACATGTGAGCAACCAATGGCACCACGTACATGAGGGAATCCAGAAATGTTGTTGAACCCCTGCTTGGTAGCTAATTGTTGTTGGCTAGTTTTTGGGAAGATACTAGGGTATACGTTTTATGATGCAATCCAACACGGATTGGAGAAATGCTGAAAATGCGCCCTGAGAAATGCCAGCCGATCTTACAGATGTGGTTCGAAAAGCTCCTGAGGCAAGCATGTGTAGCACAGACATCAATTTCATGTATGCTGGAATAGCATTGGTCCTTGCAGTTGCTGGTTCAAGGCTTGATGTTAGACCTGGCATCTTTTGGCGTGTTTCCTCTGTCTTTTTGCTTTCTGACCTCCTGTTCTTTTACTTTGTTTTTGCTGGTTTAGTGTCTCTGCACACTTTCTCACTGCTGATCAGTGTTAAGGTGCAAGTGCTCCTATGGTAAATTATAGTTATGGATTAGTATTTCCATGTCCCTAGTATAGTGCACTGTGTGTGCCCAGAGCCTGTAAATCAAATGCTGCTAGTGAGCCTGCAGCACTAGTTTGCCACCCACACAAGCAGCCCATCAAAGGGTTCTCAGACCTGCCAATGCAGTGTCTGCGCGCAGTTGAGACTGCCATGTCGACCTGGCAAGGGTACCCACTTGCCAGGTTCCAACCCATCCCTTTTCTTACATGTAAGGCACCTCTCAGATAGGCCCAAGGTACCCCCATGGGCAGCGTGCAGTGTATATGGAAGATAGGACATGTACTTATAGTGAAATACAGTGTATTTTGTTTTTCACTTTTGAAAGGCTATCTGTCCCATAGGATAGAATTGAGGTACTTTGAACATCTTACAAGTATAACTTCCCATTGGGACCAGATAGAGAAATGTAGTTTGGGCTTTCTGGACTCAACTTAATAACACATCTCCACCTCCTGCCAATAAGCTGAGCCAGGGAGGACAGAACTGGTTTGGACTAAGCACAGAGACTCTCTGCCACAAGAAAACAAAGGGAAATGTGGTATGAATATTGGGGCCCAGACCCCAGAACTTTAGAACTCTTTTGGACTCAGAAACCTGCCAAGAAGAAGAGCTGGAGAAGCTATGAGGAAGAACCACCACTTTTCTGTATGCTTTGCTCTGTTGGCCTACAGTGGCTGCTTCTGTCTTGGGCAGAGAAAGGATTGGACTGAACTTTCTACAACTTCTTTGTTTGAGTTTCTCCAAGGGCTTGAGGTAGAGCTTGCCCCTTGTTCAAGAATTCTCAGGAACAGCAAAGACTTCAAATTTCATCTGCTACCAGCACTGGGAACTGTGTGTTTTGTGCTGCAACAGACGAAAAAGCAACCCGATACCATCACCGATGCTACTGCCGACTTTGTGTGCTGAAGGCACCACAGAGGGCCGCCGCACTTCGCAACGCAACCCTGGTCTCACCGCCGCCACCGAGCCGCTGCTTGCTCCGCAACCTGTGGACACCGCACTTCGCACTGCCTTGCTTGATCCTGCTGCCCTGGTATCCCCGACAACAATGCTCCACGCCGACATCTACGCCGGTGCTTGCACCATGGTACGAGGGCACCACTCATAAGTTACACAACGCACCGCCCTCATCCCGCACCGCAGCCTTGGCCTACCAATGCCATCGACTCCAGTTTGGCAGCCGATGACAGTGCTTCAGCAACGACGACGCCACTGCTTGTACCATGTAAAAAGAACAATTGATGGACAGAATGCAGAACAATGTCATACATTCACCCCAGTACAGAGATCTGGGCCTAAATCCATAGTTTTTTTGCTCACCATGCCATTCCAGTTTGGACCCAGCCATATGCAAATCAGTCTTGACCCTGCGCCCAATGGGAACAGTCCAGCCCGAACTGCCAGGCCAGGTCCTCCCTGGACTGGAAACAAGCATCCTAGGACCGGTTTCGGGCTTTCAGCCCTCATCAGCTAGGATAGCTTGATTCCAGTGGCATGGAGAGCACGGGACATACGTCTGGGCATACCCGTCCCACTCGGGTGACAAATGCAAAAAGAACAATTGATGGCCAGAATGCAGAACAATGTCATACATTCACCCCAGTACAGAGATCTGGGCCTAAATCCATAGTTTTTTTGCTCACCATGCCATTCCAGTTTGGACCCAGCCATATGCAAATCAGTCTTGACCCTGCGCCCAATGGGAACAGTCCAGCCCGAACTGCCAGGCCAGGTCCTCCCTGGACTGGAAACAAGCATCCTAGGACCGGTTTCGGGCGTTCAGCCCTCATCAGCCAGGATAGCTTGACTCCAGTGGCATGGAGAGCACGGGACCCACGTCTGGGCATACCCGTCCCACTCGGGGTGACAAATGCAAAAAGAAAAATTGATGGACAGAATGCAGAACAATGTCATACATTCACCCCAGGTTGATGAAGGGTAATACCCAGAAACCGGTCCCGGATGCTTGTTTCCGGTCCAGGGAGGACCTGGCTTGGCAGTTCGGTCTGGACTGTTCCCATGAGGCACAGGGTCAATACTGATTTGCATATGGCTGGGTCTAAACTGGGGTGGCATGGTGAGCAAAAGAACAATGGATTTAACCCAGATCTCTTGACTGGGGGTGAATGTATGATTTATTCAGCATTCCGTCCATCATTTGTTTGCGTAGTACTTTTCACCCTAAGTGGTATGGGTATGCCCAGACGTGGGTCCCTTGCTCACTGTGCCACTGGATTCAAGCTAGCCTGGCTGATGAAGGGTAATACCCAGAAACCGGTCCCAGGATGCTTGTTTCCGGTCCAGGGAGGACCTGGCTTGGCAGTTCGGTCTGGACTGTTCCCATGAGGCACAGGGTCAAGACTGATTTGCATATGGCTGGGTCTAAACTGGGGTGGCATGGTGAGCAAAAGAACGATAGATTTAACCCAGATCTCTTGACTGGGGGTGAATGTATGATTTATTCAGCATTCCGTCCATCATTTGTTTGCGTAGCACTGCTTGTACCGTGACCCGCCAGCACCGCGACGAGCACCGCATCACTTCGCAATGCAGCCCTGGTATCATAGACGCTGTTAGATGACCGTCACCAAGTCTGGTTCATGACGTGTCTTTGGCAGGACATTTGGGGTAAGACAAGACCTTTGACAGGATTGTCACCCTCTTCTTTTGGCCCTAACTGTAAAGGCAGTCAGATGCAAATTGTAGGTCTTGCCAGACTTGCCAGGCAGTGGTAAGAGTGGGAGGAAGTGTAAGGCACCTCTCCAACCGTTTCCGTTTGTTGGCACCCCTTTTGAAAGGGTAGGTATGGACATTGTGGGGCCACTGGTCCCCAACCACTCATGAAAAAGGGGACCCCTGAAGTTGAATGTAGGTAGAGAGGCAGGGGAAAATAATACAGCCGAAATACACAAACAAAATACTCTACCTATGTATTTTAAAATATGCTATACATCATCTATTTATTGACCACTCTGGCTAGACCAAAAACCATATTCTTCACAACAACCAGAATATATTAAACATTACTTTATTTTTTCATCATAGATAAATTAATATATCACAAATAAATATCATATCATAAAAATTATAGAAAGAACAGATCCCATTCCACAACAATCACTCACAACATACATCCAATTTCATACTCAAACATCCTCACACAAGCCACATATAAATGCATAACAGATATATCAGAAAACATGATATGGACCAAGTCCCCTCAACACATATGACAATAATGTAATTGAAATTTAACCGACACGGGTCTTCATCATATCATAATAAGCATCTGCAGAATTAATTTGCAATTTGTATAATGTTAGGAAAGAAAAAATTATTGTCAAAAATTTAACATTAGAGGAAACTTTTCAAATATATTCATCGATTTTCCAGGAAAGGTGAATCAGATGAGTTAATGGAGGGAACACATTCACAGCGCCGACGTTCGTTTCGGTAAAACACCCCTTCTCTGGGTATCACCTTCTTCAGGGCGCATATGGTGATTAAAGGAAAGATTGGCAATGGGACCTGTCTGAAGCAGACACACAGGGGTCGATTCCGATCCCGGTCGGAGGCGCACCTAATACCATTCGGCTGGGAAAAAAGCCAGGCGAATGCCTGTATCCCGACCGATTCGCACATACCTCCGAACGAGCAAGTACGATGCGCACAACTGCCCAAATCCCGACCCAGTCGTACTCACCCAATACAGGTCCTGTTCTCCGACCGAGGCGGATCCGGAAACGCAAAATCGAGTCGCACGGAAGCCAAAATGCAGCCCCGTCCGGCCGGACAAGTACGATGCGCTTTCCGTACGCGCCGAACCCGTCGCTACGCACGGCATGTCAAAGCATCCGGGAGAGGCGCACATAAGCTCCGATTCGCGCCACAACACGATCCACGGCTACGAGACGAACCCGCCAGCGACGAGGACGAGGCGAAGCAAAGAGAAAGACGAACGAGACGAACCAACCATGAATCCCATCGTGCCGATCCTACCAATATTCTACATCTATTACCGGAACAGGCACGGACGCGTACGGCGCAGAAGGTAAGTCAGACACCAACCACAAAAACAAACTACACATACCCGACATATCACACACACACAGAGGGATGCAGAAATTACTTACACCAGCAACAGCAGCACCATAGGGGCGGGATGGCCATCAGCAATGCCACATATACACATAGGGGCCTGGATGCCCACCACCACTACCACCCCTACTCAGGGGTGCCAGATGCCTACCACTACTACCACCTCTACCCATGGGGGCTGGATGCCCACCACCACTACCACCCCTACTCAGGGGTGCCAGATGCCTGTCACTACTACCACCTCTACCCCTGGGGGCTGGATGCCCACCACCACTACCACCCCTACTCAGGGGTGCCAGATGCCTGTCACTACTACCACCTCTACCCATGGGGGGCTGGATGCCCACCACCACTACCACCCCTACTCAGGGGGTGCCAGATGCCCGTCACTACTACCACCTCTACCCATGGGGGCTGGATGCCCACCACCACTACCACCCCTACTCAGGGGTGCCAGATGCCTACCACTACTACCACCCCAACCCAGGGGTGCCAGATGCCTACCACTACTACCACCTCTACCCATGGGGGGCTGGATGCCTGTCACTACTACCACCTCTACCCCTGGGGGCTGGATGCCCACCACCACTACCACCCCTACTCAGGAGTGCCAGATGCCTGTCACTACTACCACCTCTACCCATGGGGGCTGGATGCCCACCACCACTATCACCCCTACTCAGGGGTGCCAGATGTCCGTCACTACTACCACCCCTACCCATGAGGTGCCAGATGCCTACCACTACTACCACCTCTACCCATGGGGGGCTGGATGCCTGTCACTACTACCACCCCTACCCAGGGTGTGCCAGATGCCTACCACTACTACCACCCCTACCCAGGGTGTGCCAGATGCCTACCACTACTACCACCCCTACCCAGGGGGTGCCAGATGCCTACCACTACTACCACCTCTACCCATGGGGGGCTGGATGCCTCTCACTACTACCACCTCTACCCAGGGGGTGCCAGATGCCTACCACTACTACCACCTCTACCCATGGGGGCTGGATGCCTGTCACTACTACCACCTCTACCCAGGGGTGCCAGATGCCTACCACTACTACCACCTCTACCCATGGGGGCTGGATGCCTGTCACTACTACCACCCCTACCCAGGGGTGCCAGATGCCTACCACTACTACCACCTCTACCCAGGGTGTGCCAGATGCCTACCACTACTACCACCCCTACCCAGGGGTGCCAGATGCCTACCACTACTACCACCTCTACCCATGGGGGCTGGGTGCCTGTCACTACTACCACCTCTACCCAGGGGGTGCCAGATGCCTACCACTACTACCACCTCTACCCATGGGGGGCTGGATGCCTGTCACTACTACCAGCTCTACCCAGGGGGTGCCAGATGCCTACCACTACTACCACCTCTACCCATGGGGGCTGGATGCCTGTCACTACTACCACCCCTACCCAGGGGTGCCAGATGCCTACCACTACTACCACCTCTACCCAGGGTGTGCCAGATGCCTACCACTACTACCACCCCTACCCAGGGGTGCCAGATGCCTACCACTACTACCACCTCTACCCATGGGGGCTGGATGCCTGTCACTACTACCACCTCTACCCAGGGGGTGCCAGATGCCTACCACTACTACCACCTCTACCCATGGGGGCTGGATGCCTGTCACTACTACCACCTCTACCCAGGGGTGCCAGATGCCTACCACTACTACCACCTCTACCCATGGGGGCTGGATGCCTGTCACTACTACCACCTCTACCCAGGGGTGCCAGATAACTACCACTACTACCACCTCTACCCAGGGTGTGCCAGATGCCTACCACTACTACCACCCCTACCCAGGGGTGCCAGATGCCTACCACTACTACCACCTCTACCCATGGGGGCTGGATGCCTGTCACTACTACCACCTCTACCCAGGGGTGCCAGATGCCTACCACTACTACCACCTCTACCCATGGGGGCTGGATGCCTGTCACTACTACCACCTCTACCCAGGGGGTGCCAGATGCCTACCACTACTACCACCTCTACCCATGGGGGGCTGGATGCCTGTCACTACTACCACCTCTACCCAGGGGTGCCAGATGACTACCACTACTACCACCTCTACCCATGGGGGGCTGGATGCCTGTCACTACTACCACCTCTACCCAGGGGGTGCCAGATGCCTACCACTACTACCACCTCTACCCATGGGGGCTGGATGCCTGTCACTACTACCACCCCTACCCAGGGGGTGCCAGATGCCTACCACTACTACCACCTCTACCCAGGGTGTGCCAGATACCTACCACTACTACCACCCCTACCCAGGGGGTGCCAGATGCCTACCACTACTACCACCTCTACCCATGGGGGCTGGATGCCTGTCACTACTACCACCTCTACCCAGGGGTGCCAGATGCCTACCACTACTACCACCTCTACCCATGGGGGCTGGATGCCTACCACCAACAACACCCCCACTCACAGGATGGCTAATACATGACACAACAAGCACACACCAACATAAAGAATTCAACATAAAGACACCCCCCCCCAACACCATGACAAGCGTGTGTAGACTGTGTCAAATGCCTACAACACTGAACATGACTTTGAACATACAATGTGACCCCCTATCACATGTGTCACACATAAATGTGTGTGGCCCCCACAATGCAAGCAGACCATGACCACTGTGGCAATGGGGTCCAACCCCCATCATCACAGTGACCAAAATGTAAGTGTGGGGTCCATAGCTCAAGCACATCTTGAACATTGTGGCAATGGGGTCTAAACCCCCATCATCACAGTGACCAAAAGGTAAGTGTGGGGTCCATAGCTGAAGCACATCTTGAACATTGTGGCAATGGGGTCTAAACCCCATCATCACAGTGACCAAAAGGTAAGTGTGGGGTCCATAGCTGAAGCACATCTTGAACATTGTGGCAATGGGGTCTAAACCCCCATCATCACAGTGACCAAAATGTAAGTGTGGGGCCCATAGCTGAAGCACATCTTGAACATTGTGGCAATGGGGTCCAAACCCCCATCATCACAGTGACCAAAATGTAAGTGTGGGGCCCATAGCTGAAGCACATCTTGAACATTGTGGCAATGGGGTCCAAACCCCCATCATCACAGTGACCAAAATGTAAGTGTGTGGCCCATAGCTGAAGCACATCTTGAACATTGTGGCAATGGGGTCTAAACCCCATCATCACAGTGACCAAAAGGTAAGTGTGGGGTCCATAGCTGAAGCACATCTTGAACATTGTGGCAATGGGGTCTAAACCCCCATCATCACAGTGACCAAAATGTAAGTGTGGGGCCCATAGCTGAAGCACATGTTGAACATTGTGGCAATGGGGTCCAAACCCCATCATCACAGTGACCAAAATGTAAGTGTGGGGCCCATAGCTGAAGCACATCTTGAACATTGTGGCAATGGGGTCCAAACCCCCATCATCACAGTGACCAAAATGTAAGTGTTGACATTGAAAAAGCTGCAACTGCCAAACTGCATGGATGATTCCTGGTCACAGAACAACAAACACATCAGTGGCAAAGTAGTGCTTGTGTCCCATAGCAACATAGATTGGGGGAGGCAAACACTGCAGTGCAAATAAGACATACCTTTGGCCATGTGCAGACAAACATCACCCATGGGGGCTGACACTGTCAACATTCATCAATGACACAATGACAGAAGTGACCATCAGAATGCAGATCCACATATTTGCACCAATGGGCACACAAATGCAGATACCCTGTGGAGACTGTAGATGTGAGGTGAACAGATACCATACCATGGCAGCAATGGGACACACAAACAATGATCATTGTGCTGACTGATGACCTAGGAGTCCCAGGGACAGCAGGGGAAACTCACCAAACAACATACAGCCAATGGCACACTAAAGATATGCCAATGCAGTGGTGCAGATGCACAAACACAAACAGGCAGACCCACACTGCACATCAAACACAACAGGTGAGGGGGTGCCAGTGTCCCCAGGCAACCACACAACACATGATGAGGCCTGAATACCAATTACACAGATGCGCATACAGTGCCACACAAAGGTAACTCATGGATCCAAATCCCCTATGTGGGCAATCAGGCATTGTTAGATGAGAGGGAGCACAAATCACACATGTCACACAAGCATGTAGGAACAGCAACTGACACAGCAAGACACAGACACACTACAGCACTACCCCCAGGGTCCCCACAATGTGGTGACCCTGGGCTGCATGACAATCCCACTGTGATGACAAAGCTAGATGTCGTTCACACTGTGAACCACAGTCATGTGTCCTGAGCAACAAACTACCATCACACCTACACAAGCACAAATCAATCAGCACGGCCAGTAAGCCAAGGCCAACATGGAGGCAGGGGTCTAGCCGGGCAACAACTCTCATCTGCACACACTCAACACCACACACCTCGACCTCCAACAATGTGCAGCAGTGAAGCTCACATGCACTGGTGACATTGCACATGCACCCATGACAATCCCATGGGTGGTGGTGGGAACCAAGGTGCAGAAACACATCACACATGGCCACTCAACAAGACTCCTGAATGTCTGACACACTGCACACTACGCTGTACATGGACATGACGGCGATCCCAGCCACAGTCCCACACCAATGAAGAAGCCAAGGTCACCCACAAAGAACACACATAGACAACTACCAACATTGCAGCCCTGACCCTGAGGAGTGCCAGCAGTCACACACACAACGTGTCACAATCACTGAAAGCTAACACAAACTGGAAATTACATGACAGTTGTAAACAACAAGTGCCAAGGGAATCCTGACTGTGTCCCATCTGCGTCTGCCCACAAACTCAGCCCTGACAGCAAACACACCTATGGGTGACACCCTGATGACCAGTAATGTGCCATGCACCCACATCACAGAGAACCCAGGGAGAAGACTTTGGGGGAACATAGGTCAACTCAGCAAGCATCACAAACAGGAACATCACTAGGGATCCCAGCATGCACAGCAAAATGGAAGTGAACACACAGACATGCTCATACAACACACACCTTGGGCGCAGGCGATGTCACAGGAGTACACACTGCCATGAGGGGACTCCACTTCTGTGTGAGGAAAGCTGTGCCATATGTTGCCTCAGTAGGGCTCCATCATGTCAGCAGAACACTTGGTCACACAGTCAACAATTAGCACCAAATGAAGGCTCCCGTCACATCAGCCTGGTCATGGGAGTGTCAACGAAATCATCAGCACAGATCCAACACACATGTATAGCAAGTTGCACTGACAACACAGATGAGTCCTTCCCCATTGATGCCCAAACCTGCATGTCCAGTGGAGATGGCCACACGGACAGGGAAGTAGACTAATTGAACAATGGCAAGCACAACAGATGTGCAGGGTGGAAGCCACAGATGTGACATTGCTAATGTAAGTAGGAAATCCCATTGCCAAATATTGAAAACATGACACCCTCAGATGCTGCTAAGGATGACATGGATACACTACAGGATAGGACACATTCCCCCTGGACCACATGGGTTCCTGCACAGTAACACTTCATTTTCATGAGACCAAATATCACCATCACTGCAGCAAGGGCATGGTTAGCATCATCAACATCATGTACATCAGAAGCAAAACCACTAGAGAACAGAAAGTTGCTTTATTCAGCATATGTGGGTTCAAAAGTTGAAGTCCAGTAAAAGAAACAAAGGCCAATGGCCAGTCCATCCTGAAAGTCAAAACAGGGTGACAGTGGCAGATGTCACCCTACGCGTGCCTGCACTGATAAAAACCAGGGACAATCCCCTCGGAGGGGCATACGGGGGCAGGCCAGGCACCGCAGGGACAGGATCAGGGCTCACCAGAAGGAGGCAGGGAAGGGGTGGTGGGTGCTGGAGAGCCACTGACAACTGCAGTGGAGGTGTCTGACATGGTGTGTGCCGGCACAACTGGGGGCATGAGTCAGATGGTGTGGGTGCCGGCACGACTGCAGTGGGCCGTGCAGATGGAGTGGACAGGTTCCCCACTGCAGTGCCCAAGTCAGACCGGGCGGTAGTGGACTCCACTGCAGTGCCTACCTCCAGGGGAGGAGAATGGGGATCAGGTAAGGTGGGCAGGACAGAGGGGAGGACACCGTCTCCACACCAGTGGCACAGACAAGCGCAGCGGGGGTGTGGGGCCGGAAGAGCAAGTGGCAGGGGGAGAAGGCCTGATCATTTTGGGGATGGTGTATCTGTGGGTGGGGGAACCTGGGGCAGGGTGTGGTGGGGGCACCTGTGGAGTGGGGGCCTGAGGGATGGAGGAAGGAGACTTGGTGCCTGAGCTGCAGGGCGGCGGCGGGGTCTTGCTCATCCGGGTCCGGGGGACTTGCGGATGGGGGCGGCAGTCGGTCTGCGCCTGGGGAGGGTGTCCGGGGCGAGGGCACTCCGCTCCGTGTGGGTGGGCTTCCTCTTCCCCCTGAATGCTGTATCAGCTGGATCGGAGGGGAAGAGGCCGAGGTCACTGAGGAAGAGCCGCTGTGTCTTTGGGGTTGCAGGTGAGGCAAGGGAAGGGGCTTTGGAGGGAGAGGTAACTGAGGACTGCGCAGTGCTCATGGATGCGTGTGTGTGTGCCTGGGCCCTGTAGGAGAGTAGGATCTGCTTCACATGGGTACCCCCACTTTTTGCTGATGCTTCACTGTTTTTCGACCTTAGTCTGGCTGGGGCCCTGCTAATCAGAACCCCAGCCTAGCTGCTTCCTCTTTAAAATGGTTTTCATGTGCCTTAGGCACATCTCTGATTGGAATCTGGAGTGCCCTTTTAAGTCCCTAGTATATGGTATACTATGTACCCAGGGCATAGGTACCTCAGAGGCCTACCAGGGGCTGCAGCATGTATTGTGCCACCCCTGGAAGGCCATCCAAACTGACACCACAGGTCTGCTACTGCAGCCTGGGTAAGGTGGTGCATGCACTCCTTACTGTGATATAGGCTACCTATATCACTACATACATACACACATATAAACCTATAAGTCACTCCTATGGCAGGCCTTATCAATCCTGAAGGCAGAGTGCGTGGTTCCTATGTGAGAGGGTGCCCCTGCATGAGCTGGGCCCCTCTGCAGCGTTCGGAGACCCTTCTCTGATGCTGTTTGTAGTGCAGCCCGACCATATACTCTTAAGCGCATTATAACCTCGCGTTAAATGCTAACTTTGGGATGGCTGCACGGAAACATGTCGTGTTTGGTGTCAAACATCTTGGAATACTACTCCCCCGCCAGTTCTGGCGGCGGGGTAGCATTCCACCCTTCTAGAGGGAAAGACATGTACACACCGGTATACCCGGTACTGACTTTCCAGAGCCCTGGCATCACAAAATGGATGCCGCTGCCACAGACACGAGTCTGGCCTCCTGCTGCTGACCGAAACTCCGGCAGGGGAGGCCTGCACAATAGGTTTCCTGTCCCCAGGGAGGTGTGACCACCTCCCCAGACAGGATAGTGTGTATTGGGGCTGGGCGGGAGCACTCTGGGTGCTTTGAAGTCCTGCACTGGGGGCACACTTGGTGTCCCTGTGCATACCCCAGTTCAAACCGGCTCAGGGGCTTCCAGCCCCTGCTCTGGCGCGAAACTGACAAAGGGAAAGGGGTGTAACCACACCTCTGCCCTGGCCCTCCCGTAGGTGGGGCCACAGAGTATGTCCAACCCCCTACCTTAGTATAAGTAGGGGACCCCAGTCCTTAGGACTTTAGATTTACCTGGACAAAACTCTGATACAGAATCCTGGACCTTCGACACTCTACTTCAAGATTAGAGGACTGAAGAATCTCCCTTGGGGTCAAGGAGTGACTCCTGCTTGGCAGGCACCAAAGAAACAATTGTCCAGTCTGCATCGCTGAAGCTCCCGTCGGACGCCGAAGTCTTTGCATCACCAGAGGTGGATTTCCAGACTTCCCCGAGGCTGCCCTGAGTCCCCAGCAAAGCTGAGGCCCGTAGCTGTCGTGGGTAACATGGAACCGTGACCCCTGGACACCGATCGCATTTGCAAGTGCATCCTCTTCTGGGTCTCCCACGAAGTCGTGCTTTGGGCTTCGAGTAGCCCCAGCCTTCAGCACCAACTGCACCGAAGATCACTGGCCTCCACTCCACGAGTGTCCTGTGAGCCAGCTCCACGTGCATCGACTCGAGGCTCGTTCACGGTCGCTAGTCCGTTGGCTAGTAGGCCCTCCCGAAGGCCAATCTTTTTCTGCTTGGGTCCCCTGGTTGCTCCAGGCGTGCCTGACTTATCCTCGCTGGGTGAGTCCCCCAGACCTTGCTGGTCTGCAACATCGTCCTTCTTCCATTTCCACAAGACTTGCCGTTGCCAAGGCTTGTTGGGTCCAATCCGGTCACCGACACCCCTGCAATCGACAGACATCGTGGGACAGCTCGAATCCAGCTCCTGGTTGTCGTCGACGCCTCCTGGACCTCGTGGCTGAAGAGTCAAGACGACCGTCAACCTACCTGAAGCACTCAACATCGGTGGGCATCTGCTCATCGCCTTCCTGGTCACTGGCTAGTGACCCAGACTCTGTCCCCTCTGCTTTCAGGTTCTTCAGATCTTCGATCCACCTTTGGATCCACCCGAACACTTTCGACTTGGCCGCCAGCAGCACTTTGCAGCAGATCGCCATTGAAAGCGACGACGAAACCCGACCCCGAAAGACACCTATGCACCCGGCTCCCCTGGGTGAGGTAACTCGAGTACTCCGGTGCTCCTGTGGGTATTGACACTAGAACAGCCTAGTTCTCAAAGGGTTTGCTCCAAGTCCTCCTCTAAGTGTCCCTTTTCTTTTAAATTCAAATCGCGACTTTCTCCATAGAAGTTAACGGCGATTCGCGGCTGTGTTCATACACTGCACGCGTCCCCCGTGGGTCCCCTGTGTCACTGCCTTGGGTGGTTCCTTGTGGTCCAAGCACTTCTACAGGCTCTAGGCCTTGTGTCTAGCTCAGTCGTGGTTCTTATACCACTTTATTGGTATATGGTTTGGTACGCCCTGGGGCTCAAACGTGTATTTGTGCTATTACTGTAGATAACTAACTTATAACTTATGTATTTCGAACTCTAGCCTCATAAAGAGACTAGAGGGGTGTGTTTAGTAATAAATACATATATTTTGAATATATACCTGGTGTGGTCCTCTTTCATTTGGTCACTCAAGAGATTATAGACTGGTAAAACAAGCTGCTTTACATTCCTTCAAGACTTAGCCTGAAGGCTGCTCTCCATAGCTACCACTAGGATAGCTTTCAATAAAGGTTGTCTTTAACCTATCTCCAATAAGGGATTGTTTGGACTGGTGCAAGGTGCCCACTATAATTAGTGGACAGCATATGCCAGGCCAACTTCTCACATTGGTGTGCAGCGTGTGGGATTCCAGCTTGCTATTGTTTTACCAGATAATCTCAATTGAATTGATCAACTGAAAACCACTAAGGGTACCTAAGGTACATATAAATCAAGCTTAGTAATACAGTAAGTTCTACTGAACTTAGAGTTGTGTGTTAAGGGACAGCACACCCTTTCTACAACTCAAGAGAGTTTAGTAGGCCACACTAGAGTAGGTAGTGCATACACCACACCTCACTAGTAATGTCTTCAAAGCCAGGACCCAGTGAGTCCTTGCCAGAAGCCAGTGGGCTTCTTCCCTCCAAGTATGATAAACTCCCATTCTTGGAATTAAGAGCATTATGCAATACTAGGAAGTTGAAGGCAGGCAAAAGTGTTAGCACCCAACACCTCAGGGAGGTGTTACTAGCTGATGATCTCAGCAGGCCCCTAGGGTCTGAAGGGGTAGGCAAAGAGGGTGGGGCAGAAGATGAGGAAGGGGCCAAGGGTGAAGAAACCCAGCCCCCTCTGAAACTGGCCAGGAAGGTGAAAATGACCTTGTCCTGGAAAACCCAATTCCTCCTGTGGAGGAGGAGGAGGGGGAGGATCAGACTGACTTCCCTTTGTCCCCCAGGAAGAGTTCTGAGTGTGCCCAGAAGGTCTAGGTCTCCTTCTCAGGAGTCTAACCACTCTGACACCTCAATAGGGACCTCTGTCTCCTCTCATAGGAGGGAATCCTCTCATGAGAGGAGAAAGAGACTGATTCAATATGAGCAAACTCAGCTTGAACTCAGGAAACAGCAATTGGCTATAGACAGGGAGTCCCTAGATCTCTATAGAGAGAGACAAAAGTTGGGACTAGAGTCCCATGGTGGCAGCAGTTTCCCTAAAGATAGGGAAAGGTCTTATGACCATAGAAACCTGAGATTGTCCCTCCCTACCAGAGTGGGGATGACATCCACAAATGGATAACTGCTCTAGAGAGGGCCTGTAAAGTACAGAGGGTCCCTCAGGAGCAGTGGGCAGCAATCTTGTGGCTCTCCTTTGCAGACAAAGGTAGAGACAAGCTCCTCACTGTTAGAGAGGAGGATGCAGATAATTACAAAGTCTTGAAGAGTGCTCTAATTGATGGGTTTGGCCTAACCACTGAACAATACAGGTTAAAGTTCAGGGATACCCAAAAAGCACAGACTCAAGACTGGGTGGACTTTGTTGATTGTTCTGCCAAGGCTCTGGAAGGTTGGTTATTGGGCAGTAAGGTATGTGACTTCACAGGATTGTACAATCTGATCATGAGGGAGCAGATTCTTAATAACTGTCAAAATCAGCTGTTGCATCAGCACCTGGTAGACTCTGATCTGACCTCTCCCCAAGAATTGGGAAAGAAGGCAGACAAATGGGTCAGAACCAGGGTGAAGCAGAAGGTACAGAACCAAGGTGGTGACCCTAAGAAGCAAGATTCGAAAACCTCTGATAAGGGTGGGGAGAAGGGTAAAGATCAAAAGTCTTCACAAGGCCCCCAAAATCTTCTTCAGGTGGGGATTCACAGTCTACCAAAGGGAAAGGCCAAAGGAAACCATGGTGCAAGGTCTGTAAGCAAAAGACCCACTGGACCAGTGATTGCACCAAGTCCAAAGACTCTACTCCAGCCCCCACCAATGCCCCTAAGGCACCTGCTCCCCCTAGTGCAGCTACAGTTGGTGGTGGGACTACACAAGCCAAGGGTTTAGTAAGGTTGACCCTGGGTAAAGAGATGAGCTCTGACCTAGTCAGAGAACTCACTCAGGCTGTCCTAGTCTGTGATGGAGGCATGGATATGACCTCCTCTGTGAGTCCCACAGGTGATGGCAGCCCTACACTTCTTTGCCACCGGTACCTTTCAACACACTGTGGCGTCTGCTGGTGGGATGTCACAGACCATGTTCAGCCGTGTGCTCCGCGATGTTTTGGAGGCTATGTTGATATACCTGAACCAGTACATCTATTTCCCTAGACTCCAACAACTCACTGACGTGAAGAGTGACTTCTATGCCCTGGGGAGGATGCCGCATGTCATTGGCTCCATTGATGGGACACATGTGGCTTTGGTACCACCACAGGCCCAAGAGCAGGCATACAGGAACCGCAAACACTACCACTCGGTCAAAGCACTGGTGGTATGTCTTGCAGATATGAGCATCTCACACGTCTGTGCCCGTTTCCCAGGTTCTGCACACAATGCCTACGTGATGAGGAGTAGTCGCATCCCGAGGATGATGTCACAGATGCGGAACCAGCGTGCCTGGCTTGTTGGTGTGTACTGACTTTGTACCATTGTGTGTGTTCTGCAATGTAGTGTTCCACCCTCTTTTCCAACTCAGCTAATGTGCAATTGTCTGTATGTAGGTGACTCCGGATACCCAAACATGCTGTGGTTGCTGACGCCCCTCAGGAACCCTGTGACACCAGCCCAGATGCGCTACAATGAGGCACATGGTCGGACCAGGAGAGTGATTGAGCGGACATTTGGTCTCCTGAAGAGCCGCTTCCGCTGCCTGGACAAGACAGGAGGGGCCCTCCCATATGCCCCAGCAAAGGTGTGCAAGATTGTCATCGTCTGCTGCATGCTACACAACCTGGCAGTGCGGAAGGAGTTGCCTCTCATCCTGGATGACGATGACCAACATCCGCCACCTGTGGAGGATCCTGGCCTGGACCACGATGCCAGTGATGATGATGATGATGGTGATGTCCGCACACAGCTCATCACCAACTTCTTCAGCTGAATGTGAGTATCCGGAGATGTCATGTCAATGATGTGAGTATGCATGATATGTGTTGGTGGTGCTCTGGTGCTGTTTGAGTGTGTCCATGTGCTACATGACTGTATGCGTGTAGCGATGTGTCCTTACAGGTAGTCTGTACTCCCCAACAGTGTTGACATGCTAACTTGGTTCTGGGTGGCTATCTTGTGACATGTATTGGGCATGAGTATTGCAGTTCTGTCCTGTTCTTCAGTGCTTTTCACTGTGTTTCATTTCTGTCCTTCACAGGGTACTTTCAGAGTCGTTTGGTCAACTGTGATCCCCGACACCGTGATTCGACTTCCAGGGTGTTAGCTGTCGTGTCCCTACAGGTGATGTGCGCCACACCCATGGACTTCCTTCCTTCTACACTTGTTGACTGTGTGCCCGCTGCCAGGTGGGATTACCTTGCATCTGTAGTGGTTACAACATGTTGCAAATGTGTAATAAACCTGTGCTTCACTTTGTGATGTGCGTTGTCTGTGGTCACACATCTGACTGACATTTGCTTACTGCACCAGTGGGCTAGTTGACAAAGACTGTGAATAGGTGTTGTGTCTGTGCATTGCACCGTATTTCCTGGCAACATCAGTGTAGGCGATGAGTCAGATGGCCTAGGTGTGTATATGTTGTGTAGCCCTGGTGGTGTGTCTCCCTCAGATGTGTCATGTTGCCATGACTCACATGCCTGTGTTGTACTTGCTGTAGCAGTTAGCATGCACAGTGTAATTTCGCAGGTCATCATCTCCATGACAGAAACCACGTTGGAATCACAACAGAGGCAGGTATGGTGTATTAGTGTGTTTATTGTCATACATGTGTGTGTATAGTGCACAGGATGGTGGGTGCTGTACATTGTGATTGTAATCCAAAGTTCCTAGATGAATTGGAAGTCCAGGTAGCAGAAATGTCCTGAGTAAAGTCCACAGTCATCTGATACATTGGTCCAACTTGTACTCCCATGTCATGTGGGGGAGTTGTGTTGGCGGTCAACAGGGTGAACAGTTTGCGCACAAAGGTGATTATCCAGAACAGGTTTTGGCTTCCTGGGGTTGCACATGGCCATCGGCCTCTCAGTTGCCCCTCCTCGGACGACCCCTCTTCTTTGGGGGACCTCAAGTGCAGGCTGCTGCGGTGCAGGGGACTCTCTGCCAGAGTCATCCTCCCTCCCTGTGGCAGTTGCAGTTGTTTCAGCACCAGATGTTGTTGGCACACAGGGAGGTGTTGACTGGTTGCTGCTCATCTGGCGGAGGCATTGTAATATGTCCCTATGCACCGCCGTCATCTCTTGCAGTGTGTCCCACTTGGACTCCACGCGGGACATGTGTAAGTCCAAGCGGGCATGATGGGCAGCCTGCTGCTGTTTAATGTCCCTGAGGAGCCCCACTACCTGGCTGAGCTCTCCGGTGCTGGACTGGTACGCATCGGCTATGCGTACCAGTTGTGGGTCATCATGCAGTCCAGACCCCTCTGCGATCAGCGACCTATGTCTCCCACCCCTCCCACCACCCCTGGCGACACGTGCAGTACCTGAGGTGGCACGCACAGGTGACCCTGGGCCCCCTTGGGGGTTGTTGGTGGTGTTGGTGTCCATAGCCCCACGTTGGTCCAGGGTCCCTGTGCTGGTGGTGGTGGTGCTCCTTGGTCTGTCCGTGTCGGCTGGGTTGGTATGTGTGTTGACAGTCGTTGGAGGGGTGGGTGCAGGGGGTGCAGCTGGTGGTCCTGCTGGTGCTGCATGATGACTTGCACCGGAGGTGCCAGGTAGGTCTTCATCATCCGAGGAGGGCAGAGGCTGTTCCACACCAGTGAGCTCCGTTTCCCCTTGAGCCTGGGACGGGGACTCCTCAGCGTCTGCTGCTGTGTCCCCATCATCACCTGTTTTTGGGAGACACACACAATGTATGTTATGTTTCTGCAGGCATCAATGTTTGACACACCTGACAGTTGTGACTGTACCTCTGGATGCGGGCCTGTACATTGCATTGTCCTAAGTTGTCACAGTCAGAGGTTGATATTGGTGTAGCACATTGTCCTGCATACTTTGGGCATTTCTATATGAATGTTGGGGTGTGTACATGGTCTGCATTGGTTGTATTTGGTTGACATCCGGCCCTCCTTCCCACCCAGCCAGATATTCCACCATGGAACGTGCTTCCATTGCAGGGAGTGCAAGTTGTCTTTCAGGATGTCAGTCAGTGGTGTCCTGCTGTTGGTTGGTGCACAGTTGCCAGCAGGGCCTTGTGCTCCCCACAGCAGTACCCAGTGTCAGCCATCTTGTCAGTTCTTTTCCACTCCCTGTGATGTGCGCATGGTTCAGGGTGGTGTTGATGGGACAGTTGTGGGGTGACCAATATCTGTGACTACCACTCCCATCATGCTATTGCCTCCACCCCACTTCCCAGCATGCCCATACTTACTTGCTTTTGGGTGGACTTCACTGTGTGTGAGTGTGAGAGCAATGGCAAGATGGCTGACAGTGGTGTCCTGCTGTTGGTTGGTGCCCAGTTCCCAGCAGGGCCATGTGCTCCCCACAACTGAGCACCAGTGTCAGCCATCTTTGAAGTGGCGTTTGACTCCCTGTGAGGTGTGCATGCTTGGGTGTGAGCTTGCTGGGCCATGTGGGTGGGGGATGTTGGGCTGTGACTACCACTCCCATCATGCTATTGCCTCCACCCCCCTTCCCAGCATGCCCATGCTTCCTTCCTTTTGACTCTGCTTCCCTGTGGGGTTGTGTGCCTGTGCTGACAAGATGGCTGACAGTGTTATCCTGGGGTTAGTTTTGCTACAAGTCCCATGTGTGTCCCTGTGCTTCACACTGCATGACCCAGGGTTGTGGTTCTTTGTGGGATATTTGATTAGAGTGTGAGGCAATGCATTCTCCCAGGTGAGTTGTGTGGAGTTTGTGTTAGGGTGTGTGTGAGTGGAGCTGCTGGTAACTATGGTCAGTGCTGTCAGTCCTCCTTCCCACCCAGCCAGATTTTCCACCATGGAACGTGCTTCCGTTGCAGGGAGTGCAAGTTGTCTTTCAGGATGTCAGTCAGTGGTGTCCTGCTGTTGGTTGGTGCACAGTTGCCAGCAGGGCCTTGTGCTCCCCACAGCAGTAGCCAGTGTCAGCCATCTTGTCAGTTGTTTTCCACTCCCTGTGATGTGAGCATGGTTCATGGTGGTGTTGATGTGCGCATTGTGAGGGTGGGCAATATCTGTGACTATGACTCCCATGATGCTATTGGCTACACTGACTTGCCCAGCATACACAGGATTCCTTCCTTTCAGTGGGCTTCACTGTGAGGTGGTGTTGTAGTGGTGGCTACATGTCTGGATGTGTTTGTTAGTTATATTTGTGCCACTGCCTAGCTGTAGTTGTAGTTGTGTTTGTACATGTGATGACACAGTTACATATCACTATGAGATGGCATGTGTTGTGTTTATCTGACTGACATACACATTTTGGGATGATTCTGTTCTGGTTGCTGTGTATTTGCTAAGGGTGCATGGTTTGACTCTCCCTTGACAGTGATGTGTGTGTATTGTCGCACAATATTGTGTACATTTGTTGTGTACTCACCAGGCTCTGGGATGTTTTCTAGTCCATATACGCTCACTGGTGGTAGGATGGCCCGCACCTTCTCCTCCCAGGGCCTGAGGTATACTGGTTTGGCAGGAGGGCCACTGCCGGTGTGTTGGCTCAAGAGGTAGTCCTTCTTCAACAGGTCCCTTACCCTCCTGCGCACGTTATACCACCTGTTCTGGATGTCTCCCTTTGTGCGCAAACATGGTGATTGTGCGTTCACCCTGTCGACAATCCTCTCCCACATCTTGGTTTTCTGCGACATAGGTGTCTGTTGGACCAGTGTACCAAACAGCTGTGGCTCTACCCTGAGGATCTCATCTACCAGGACTTCCAATTCACTATCTAGGAACTTTTGATTCTTCTTTGGGGGCATGGTGATGGGTGGTGATGGTGAGTGATGTGTGTGTTGGTGTGCAAGTGAGGGTGTGTGAGTGTGTGTTTTGCTGGGTGTATGTGAGGGTGCTATTTGTTGAGGTGCTGATGGTGTGTGGCTTGTGTGATGGATGAGCTGTGGGTGGGTGTGTGGTTGCTGTCTGTTGAGTGCTGGCAGGTAATTTGAATTTGCAAAGGATCATGGTAGGGATTTGTGTCCTTTATATGGGTGGAGTTGTGGGTGTGTCTTTGTTCCCTGTTTCCCCCCAGTATTTATTGGCTTTGTAATTGCTTGTTTGGCCTTTTTTGTGTGTTTTTCCCTTTGTACTTTTGTGCATGTAGGAGACGTTCTTGTGACCGAGTCGGACCCTGCAGTTGTCTCGTGCAAGCTTCTCCGAGTCGTTCACGCTGTGTTTGTGCTGTTTTCTATGCTGCGTACGCGTCGGTCGCGGTGTATTGGGTTGCTTCTGCTCGCAGTTTTGTATGCGTGTCGGTCGTACGGCTTGGGCTCCGTGCGACTCGGTCGTGTTTTCCACGCGTTGCATCGCATTTGGCGGGTAGGAGTTCGCGGGTACGCTTCGTTCGCGATTCTTCCTGGTGCGTGTCGGTCGGTTCGATTCACGTGGTTTTCCGGCCGGATAGCTGCTTTTCCGCGCGGCTCGGTCGCTCGGCTTGTGTTCCGTATGAGTCGGTCGGATTTTGCACGCTTTTCATCGTACTTTTGCGGGTCGGGCTGCACCGGTACGTGTCGGTCGGAATTAATTCCGGCTCCGAAGTCGGTCGGTATGCGTTTTCCGGCCCGAATCGGAATCGGCCCCAGAGTATATAAATTAACAATTACAAAAATAAATACATAATGATGGTTGACACCATAAATGTAAACGTTCATTAAACAAATACAAAAATGATCTACTTCAAGGTCTCTAGAGAAAATGGTCAATAGCACAGAGGGTCAGATTCTTGTATAATATATTAAATTATTAAAAACTGGAAAGAAAAGCGCACAAAGGGAAACAAAATGAATAAAGAGATAAAGAAATACATGAATACGAGGGCTTCCTATTTGAACATATTAATGGGCCACTCTAGACAAGACAAAATGGTGTAAGGATATGATACAGTACCAGAGGAGAATCAAACAACAAGATTCCCCCCCACGTGAGGAGCTACAAAAAGTTAAGGAAATTCTACTGGAGCCGCGTCTCAAACAGAAAAAGTTGGACATTTTCTAACATTCTGCAGTCCAATTCCAATCCTAATTAAGTGGTAAACCAAAACAAGCTACCCCGACATAAAAGAAAAATGATTAAAGAAAAAAGTGAAAACATGAGGGGCAATAAAAACAGCATCCGCATATTAGTTATATTGATCATATATTGATCATATATGGCCAGAGGAGGGCACATAGCATGGCAGACAAAGTTCACAATGCAGTCATGGACTCACCCCCTCCTTGCTGCTCTCTGGCCTTCAGCTGCCCATCCAGATCAGGGAAGAGCACCGCCAGGATCCTGAGCATGTGGGGGTCAGGGTCCGGTGTCCGCCCCTCCTGCGAGGAGGCGACAGCTTCAGCTGGACTCCGTGCGATCCTCCGGGTCCAGCCCCGAAGGTCCTGCCACCTCTTCTGGCAGTTGCGGATCCGGCGCTTGTAGACCCCACGGATCTCACTGCCCGGACGATGGTCAGCCATATCTGCTGCTTCTGGTGGGCATCAACCTGTGAGGATGACAAAGTGAGAATGCCATTACTACACATGCAACATATCTGTGCATTACACAGTTGGATATACATGTCTCAATCACAGGGGCACATGATGTACACAGGCAGTGCAACGATGGCTATGGACAGTTTGCCAGCAGTTACTACATGGTATCATTGCCTGGGAAGTAAAACCTTGTTTAAATGCACTGTCACTGCACTGTACCTGTTCAGTGCATGTAACTACACACTATGGGGGGTGACAACTATTCAGTGAGCCTGCTAGCCAGTGGCGTGCAGACCGTAAGCCATGCTAGTTAGACAACATGCACATTTAGTGATGCAGTGGACAGCACACTCACCTGCTCCCCTGCTTTCCCATACAGCTTGCTGTACTGTGGAAGGAGGCTGTCCAGCAGGGCCTGGTTCTCCTCAGTGCTGAAGGCTGGGGCTCTCTCCACAGTACGTGCCATTGCAGGGTCCAGAGGGTGCAGATACAGCAGCAGTGGTGGTGGCAGATGTCGTCCTGGAGCATGTAGTGCAGGCAAGTGAGCTCTCAGGGGAACAGCCAGCATTATATGTGTGCTGCAGAGGCAGATACTGTCCCATGTGTCCAAAGTGATAGGTCCAAGTCGCTTGCATCTTCTGAATCTGGCCAATCCATGTAATTGCATCACTTACACACGCCCACAGCATCCTTCAAAAGTTCAACTTCATGACACCCATGAATTTGCAACATTGTTGTGGGTGACCAACTGAATTTACAGCATCAGACTCGCTCAAGATTTGAAAACGCCGTCCGTTGCCAGGCCAGGCCAGGCCATAGCCAATGGGTGCGCACCGATCGGTCCATTGCTGTTCAACGCGTACCTGGGATACAACGCTGCACCCGACACATTGAATGCAATGGGCCAGCCGGGCACACCGATCGGTCCATTGCTCTACAACGCTGCATCCGGGATACAACGCGCACTCCGACACATTGAATGCAATGGGCCGGCCGGGCACACCGATCGGTCCATTGCTGTTCAACGCTGCACTGGATACAACGCGTGCACCGCACACATTGAATGCAATGGGCCGGCCGGGCACACCGATCGGTCCATTGCTCTACAACGCTGCACTGGATACAACGCTGTACCAGCACACATTGAATGCAATGGGCTGGCCGGGCACACCGATCGGTCCATTGCTGTTCAACGCGCACTGGGATACAACGCTGTACTCGCGCACATTGAATGCAATGGGCCGGCCGGGCACACCGATCGGTCCATTGCTCTACAACGCTGCACTCGGATACAACACGCATCCGCACACATTGAATGCAATGGGCCGGCCGGGCACACCGATCGGTCCATTGCTCTACAACGCCGTACCCGGGATACAACGCTGCATCCGCGACACATTGAATGCAATGGGCCGGCCGGGCACACCGATCGGTCCATTGCTGTTCAACGCGTACTGGGATACAACGCTGTACCCGCACACATTGAATGCAATGGGCCGGCCGGGCACACCGATCGGTCCATTGCTCTCCAACGCCAGACATGCGTATACAACGCGTACTCCGCTCACATTGAATGCAATGGCCAATGTGTGCGCACCGATCGGTCCATTGCTGTCCAACGCGTATTGCGAATACAACGCGTACCCGCTCACATTGAATGCAATGGCCAATGTGTGCGCACCGATCGGTCCATTGCTGTCCAATGCGTCCCTGTACAAGTCACTGGCATATGTCACCATGCCTGTCACAGGTGAACATATGCCAGCCACATATACTTCCCAGGGAGTGAGGGGCACACCTACAACACCACAGCCTGTCCACACTGTATCCTAAGGCATGTAAGGCTGCATTACCTATTCCGTGTATGGGGTGAACATGTTGTTCTGTGGGTGTCACTTGGGGGCAGCCACTCCCAGGCTGTGCACGTGTTCATGGGGACAGAATCCTTGGTGTGTCGTGCACATGACCACTGTGATGTGCAACTGTTCATTTCTGAGCATGTGGCATGGTCACATTTCACGGTGGTGTATGTGTATGTCATGTCACATACCCCCTGAGTCCCATGTGGGACGGTATGTATGTCCCAGGGTGACCCATTGACACAATAGTGATGGTCCTCCACAGTCTGTGTGCATGTTGTGTTTACAATGTCTCTGATTCCATGTGCACAATGGGAGACAGTCTCCACATCCACGTTGTTTGTGCATGGACTTTGATGTTGTGCGTGTGTGTGTCACAGACGTCCATGTCTGTCCTGCCGAGGCAACAGGAACCACTACCTGTGGGGGTCATGGTTGTTTTGCTGTGGTGTATTCATGATACACCATGTCATGCCAGGGTCCCTGGGAATCTACCTGTCGCTGAGCTGTGATGCCTGGGGCACATCTGTCCTCACATGTCACTGTGGGGTGTGTTTGGAACGTGGCAGCAGGAGATGGGAACTGTGACACGGCCTCATGATATCCCATGGCACAACCTGGGACTTGTTGATGCCACTTGTTGAACTGTGATGTTAGATGTTGGCCATGTAGGTGCCATACATGTCCTTACGGAACTGCACACATCATGTACTTGTGCCTCATAATGATGTATCATGTGATATTGAGTATGGTCAATGCCACATATGTGGGGTGACTGACAATCTTTCTTTCTTCACCTATGCACTGCAGGGCACCAGCTGTCCATAGACCATTCCCTGACCTTGCAACCATGGTGGAACGGGACTGCATCCGACGGTACTGCTTCACCAGGCCGCAGATTGAGGTATTGACGGTGCGGTTGGCCCCACATTTGCAAGCTGGCCGGACATACCCTACAGCGCTGACGCCCAAGGTGAAGGTGATGGCAGCCCTACACTTCTTTGCCACCGGTACCTTTCAACACACTGTGGCGTCTGCTGGTGGAATGTCACAGACCATGTTCAGCCGTGTGCTCCGCGATGTTTTGGAGGCTATGTTGATATACCTGAACCAGTACATCTATTTCCCTAGACTCCAACAACTCACTGACGTGAAGAGTGACTTCTATGCCCTGGGGAGGTTGCCGCATGTCATTGGCTCCATTGATGGGACACATGTGGCTTTGGTACCACCACAGGCCCAAGAGCAGGCATACAGGAACCGCAAACACTACCACTCGGTCAATGCACTGGTGGTATGTCTTGCAGATATGAGCATCTCACACGTCTGTGCCCGTTTCCCAGGTTCTGCACACGATGCCTACGTGATGAGGAGTAGTCGCATCCCGAGGATGATGTCACAGATGCGGAACCAGCGTGCCTGGCTTGTTGGTGTGTACTGACTTTGTACCATTGTGTGTGTTCTGCAATGTAGTGTTCCACCCTCTTTTCCAACTCAGCTAATGTGCAATTGTCTGTATGTAGGTGACTCCGGATACCCCAACATGCCTTGGTTGCTGACGCCCTCAGGAACCCTGTGACACCAGCCCAGATGCGCTACAATGAGGCACATGGTCGGACCAGGAGAGTGATTGAGCGGACATTTGGTCTCCTGAAGAGCTGCTTCCGCTGCCTGGACAAGACAGGAGGGGCCCTCCCATATGCCCCAGCAAAGGTGTGCAAGATTGTCATCGTCTGCTGCATGCTACACAACCTGGCAGTGCGGAAGGAGTTGCCTCTCATCCTGGATGACGATGACCAACATCCGCCACCTGTGGAGAATCCTGGCCTGGACCACGATGCCAGTGATGATGATGATGATGATGATGGTGATGTCCGCACACAGCTCATCACCAACTTCTTCAGCTGAATGTGAGTATCCGGAGATGTCATGTCAATGATGTGAGTATGCATGATATGTGTTGGTGGTGCTCTGGTGCTGTTTGAGTGTGTCCATGTGCTACATGACTGTATGCGTGTAGCGATGTGTCCTTACAGGTAGTCTGTACTCCCCAACAGTGTTGACATGCTAACTTGGTTCTGGGTGGCTATCTTGTGACATGTATTGGGCATGAGTATTGCAGTTCTGTCCTGTTCTTCAGTGCTTTTGACTGTGTTTCAATTCTGTCCTTCACAGGGTACTTTCAGAGTCGTTTGGTCAACTGTGATCCCCGACACCGTGATTCGAATTCCAGGGTGTTAGCTGTCGTGTCCCTACAGGTGATGTGCGCCACACCCATGGACTTCCTTCCTTCTACACTTGTTGACTGTGTGCCCGCTGCCAGGTGGGATTACCTTGCATCTGTAGTGGTTACAACATGTTGCAAATGTGTAATAAACCTGTGCTTCACTTTGTGATGTGCGTTGTCTGTGGTCACACATCTGACTGACATTTGCTTACTGCACCAGTGGGCTAGTTGACAAAGACTGTGAATAGGTGTTGTGTCTGTGCATTGCACCGTATTTCCTGGCAACATCAGTGTAGGCGATGAGTCAGATGGCCTAGGTGTGTATATGTTGTATAGCCCTGGTGGTGTGTCTCCCTCATATGTGTCACGTTGCCATGACTCACATGCCTGTGTTGTACTTGCTGTAGCAGTTAGCATGCACAGTGTAATTTCGCAGGTCATCATCTCCATGACAGAAACCACGTTGGAATCACAACAGAGGCAGGTATGGTGTATTAGTGTGTTTATTGTCATACATGTGTGTGTATAGTGCACAGGATGGTGGGTGCTGTACATTGTGATTGTAATCCAAAGTTCCTAGATGAATTGGAAGTCCTGGTAGCAGAAATGTCCTGAGTAAAGTCCACAGTCATCTGATACATTGGTCCAACTTGTACTCCCCATGTCATGTGGGGAGTTGTGTTGCAGTCAACAGGGTGAACAGTTTGCGCACAAAGGTGATTATCCAGAACAGGTTTTGGCTTCCTGGGGTTGCACATGGCCATCGGCCTCTCAGTTGCCCCTTCTCGGACGACCCCTCTTCTTTGGGGGACCCTCAAGTGCAGGCTGCTGCGGTGCAGGGGACTCTCCGCCAGAGTCATCCTCCCTCCCTGTGGCAGTTGCAGTTGTTTCAGCACCAGATGTTGTGGGCACACAGGGAGGTGTTGACTGGTTGCTGCTCATCTGGCGGAGGCATTGTAATATGTCCCTATGCACCGCTGTCATCTCTTGCAGTGTGTCCCACTTGGACTCCACGCGGGACATGTGTAAGTCCAAGCGGGCATGATGGGCAGCCTGCTGCTGTTTAATGTCCCTGAGGAGCCCCACTACCTGGCTGAGCTCTCCGGTGCTGGACTGGTACGCATCGGCTATGCATACCAGTTGTGGGTCATCATGCAGTCCAGACCCTCTGCGATCAGCTGACCTATGTCTCCCCACCCTCCCACCACCCCTGGCGACACGTGCAGTACCTGAGGTGGCACGCACAGGTGACCCTGGGCCCCCTTGGGGGTTGTTGGTGGTGTTGGTGTCCATAGCCCCACGTTGGTCCAGGGTCCCTGTGCTGGTGGTGGTGGTGCTCCTTGGTATGTCCGTGTCGGCAGGGGTGGTATGTGGGTTGACAGTCGTTGGAGGGGTGGGTGCAGGGGTGCAGCTGGTGGTCCTGCTGGTGCTGCATGATGACTTGCTCCGGAGGTGCCAGGTAGGTCTTCGTCATCCGAGGAGGGCAGAGGCTGTTCCACACCAGTGAGCTCCGTTTCCCCTTGAGCCTGGGACGGGGACTCCTCAGCGTCTGCTGCTGTGTCCCCATCATCACCTGTTTTTGGGAGACACACACAATGTATGTTATGTTTCTGCAGGCATCAATGGTTGACACACCTGACAGTTGTGACTGTACCTCTGGATGCGGGCCTGTACATTGCATTGTCCTAAGTTGTCACAGTCAGAGGTTGATATTGGTGTAGCACATTGTCCTGCATACTTTGGGCATTTCTATATGAATGTTGGGGTGTGTACATGGTCTGCATTGGTTGTATTTGGTTGACATCCGGCCCTCCTTCCCACCCAGCCAGATATTCCACCATGGAACGTGCTTCCATTGCAGGGAGTGCAAGTTGTCTTTCAGGATGTCAGTCAGTGGTGTCCTGCTGTTGGTTGGTGCACAGTTGCCAGCAGGGCCTTGTGCTCCCACAGCAGTACCCAGTGTCAGCCATCTTGTCAGTTCTTTTCCACTCCCTGTGATGTGCGCATGGTTCAGGGTGGTGTTGATGGGACAGTTGTGGGGGTGACCAATATCTGTGACTACCACTCCCATCATGCTATTGCCTCCACCCCACTTCCCAGCATGCCCATACTTACTTGCTTTTGGGTGGACTTCACTGTGTGTGAGTGTGAGAGCAATGGCAAGATGGCTGACAGTGGTGTCCTGCTGTTGGTTGGTGCCCAGTTCCCAGCAGGGCCATGTGCTCCCCACAACTGAGCACCAGTGTCAGCCATCTTTGAAGTGGCTTTTGACTCCCTGTGAGGTGTGCATGCTTGGGTGTGAGCTTGCTGGGCCATGTGGGTGGGGGATGTTGGGCTGTGACTACCACTCCCATCATGCAATTGCCTCCACCCCCTTCCCAGCATGCCCATGCTTCCTTCCTTTTGACTCTGCTTCCCTGTGGAGTTGTGTGCCTGTGCTGACAAGATGGCTGACAGTGTTATCCTGGGGTTAGTTTGGCTACAAGTCCCATGTGTGTCCCTGTGCTTCACACAGCATGACCCAGGGTTGTGGTTCTTTGTGGGATATTTGATTAGAGTGTGAGGCAATGCATTCTCCCAGGTGAGTTGTGTGGAGTTTGTGTTAGGGGTGTGTGTGAGAAACGCTGCTGGTAACTATGGTCAGAGCTGTCAGTCCTCCTTCCCACCCAGCCAGATATCCCACCATGGAACGTGCTTCCATTGCAGGGAGTGCAAGTTGTCTTTCAGGATGTCAGTCAGTGGTGTCCTGCTGTTGGTTGATGCCCAGTTCCCAGCAGGGCCTTGTGCTCCCCACAGCAGTACCCAGTGTCAGCCATCTTGTCAGTTCTTTTCCACTCCCTGTGATGTGCGCATGGTTCAGGGTGGTGATGATGGGACAGTTGTGGGGGTGAACAATATCTGTGACTACCACTCCCATCATGCTATTGCCTCCACCCCCCTTCCCAGCATGCCCATACTTACTTCATTTTGAGTGGACTTCACTGTGTGTGAGTGTGACAGCAATGGCAAGATGGCTGTGTCCTGCTGTTGGTTGGTGCCCAGTTCCCAGCAGGGCCTTGTGCTCCCCACAACATAGCACCAGTGTCAGACATCTTTGATGTGGCTTTTCACTACCTGGTAGGTGTGCATGCTTTAGTGTGTGCTTGCTGGGCCATGCGGGTGGGGGATGTTGGGCTGTGACTACCACTCCCATCATGCTATTGCCTCCACCCCCCTTCCCAGCATGCCCATGCTTCCTTCCTTTTGACTCTGCTTCCCTGTGGGGTTGTGTGCCTGTGCTGACAAGATGGCTGACAGTGTTATCCTGGGGTTAGTTTTGCTACAAGTCCCATGTGTGTCCCTGTGCTTCACACTGCATGACCCAGGGTTGTGGTTCTTTGTGGGATATTTGATTAGAGTGTGAGGCAATGCATTCTCCCAGGTGAGTTGTGTGGAGTTTGTGTTAGTGGTGTGTGTGAGTGGAGCTGCTGGTAACTATGGTCAGTGCTGTCAGTCCTCCTTCTCACCCAGCCAGATTTTCCACCATGGAACGTGCTTCCGTTGCAGGGAGTGCAAGTTGTCTTTCAGGATGTCAGTCAGTGGTGTCCTGCTGTTGGTTGGTGCACAGTTGCCAGCAGGGCCTTGTGCTCCCCACAGCAGTAACCGGTGTCAGCCATCTTGTCAGTTGTTTTCCACTCCCTGTGATGTGAGCATGGTTCATGGTGGTGTTGATGTGCGCATTGTGAGGGTGGGCAATATCTGTGACTACGACTCCCATGATGCTATTGGCTACACTGACTTGCCCAGCATACACAGGATTCCTTCCTTTCAGTGGGCTTCACTGTGAGGTGGTGTTGTAGTGGTGGCTACATGTCTGGATGTGTTTGTTAGTTATATTTGTGCCACTGCCTAGCTGTAGTTGTAGTTGTGTTTGTACATGTGATGACACAGTTACATATCACTATGAGATGGCATGTGTTGTGTTTATCTGACTGACATACACATTTTGGGATGATTCTGTTCTGGTTGCTGTGTATTTGCTAAGGGTGCATGGTTTGACTCTCCCTTGACAGTGATGTGTGTGTATTGTCGCACAATATTGTGTACATTTGTTGTGTACTCACCAGGCTCTGGGATGTTTTCTAGTCCATATACGCTCACTGGTGGTAGGATGGCCCGCACCTTCTCCTCCCAGGGCCTGAGGTATACTGGTTTGGCAGGAGGGCCACTGCCGGTGTGTTGGCTCAAGAGGTAGTCCTTCTTCAACAGGTCCCTGACCCTCCTGCGCACGTCATACCACCTGTTCTGGATGTCTCCCTTTGTGCGCAAACATGGTGATTGTGCGTTCACCCTGTCGACAATCCTCTCCCACATCTTGGTTTTCTGCGACATAGGTGTCTGTTGGACCAGTGTACCAAACAGCTTTGGCTCTACCCTGAGGATCTCATCTACCAGGACTTCCAATTCACTATCTAGGAACTTTTGATTCTTCTTTGGGGGCATGGTGATGGGTGGTGATGGTGAGTGATGTGTGTGTTGGTGTGCAAGTGAGGGTGTGTGAGTGTGTGTTTTGCTGGGTGTATGTGAGGGTGCTATTTGTTGAGGTGCTGATGGTGTGTGGCTTGTGTGATGGATGAGCTGTGGGTGGGTGTGTGGTTGCTGTCTGTTGAGTGCTGGCAGGTAATTTGAATTTGCAAAGGATCATGGTAGGGATTTGTGTCCTTTATATAGGTGGAGTTGTGGGTGTGTCTTTGTTCCCTGGTTCCCCCCCAGTATTTATTGGCTTTGTAATTGCTTGTTTGGCCTTTTTTTTGTGTTTTTCCCTTTGTACTTTTTGTGCATGTAGGAGACGTTCTTGTCACCGAGTCGGACCCTGCAGTTGTCTCGTGCGAAGCTTCTCCGAGTCGTTCACGCTGTGTTTGTGCTGTTTTCTATGCTGCGTACGCGTCGGTCGCGGTGTATTGGGTTGCTTCGGCTCGCAGTTTTGTATGCGTGTCGGTCGTACGGCTTGGGCTCCGTGCGACTCGGTCGTGTTTTCCACGCGTTGCATCGTACTTGGCGGGTAGGAGTTCGCGGGTACGTTTCGTTCGGGATTCTTCCTGGTGCGTGTCGGTCGGTTCGATTCGCGTGGTTTTCCGGCCGGATAGCTGTTTTCCGCGCGGCTCGGTCGTTCGGCTTGTGTTCCGTACGAGTCGGTCGGATTTTGCACGCTTTTCATCGTACTTTGCGGGTCGGGCTGCACCGGTACGTGTCGGTCGGAATTAATTCCGGCTCCGAGTCGGTCGGTACGTTTTCCGGCCCGAATCGGAATCGGCCCCACAGTATATAAATTAACAATTACAAAAATAAATTAATAATGATGGTTGACACCATAAATGTAAACGTTCATTAAACAAATACAAAAATTATCTACTTCATGGTCTCTAGAGAAAATGGTCAATAGCTCAGAGGGTCAGATTCTTGGATAATATATTAAATTATTTAAAACTGGAAACAAAAGCACACAAAGGGAAACAAAATGAATAAAGAGATAAAGAAATACATGAATACGAGGGCTTCCTATTTGAACATATTAATGGGCCACTCTAGACAAGACAAAATGGTGTAAGGATATGATACAGTACCAGAGGAGAATCAAACAACAAGATTCCCCCACGTGAGGAGCTACAAAAAGTTAAGGAAATTCTACTGGAGCCGCGTCTCAAACACAAAAAGTTGGACATTTTCTAACATTCTGCAGTCCAATTCCAATCCTAATTAAGTGGTAAACCAAAACCAAACCAAAACAAGCTACCCCGACATAAAAGAAAAATGATTAAAGAAAAAAGTGAAAACATGAGGGGCAATAAAAAACAGCATCCGTATATTAGTTATATTGATCATATATGCATACCTATCATAATAAAGATGGAAAACAATATGAAAGGATGTCTCCTCATACAAATCGAGGGCCGCTGCACAACTTCAGATAAAATACAGCCTGAGATGGAAACATTATTTATTTATTTTTGTAATTGTTAATTTATATACTCTGTGTCTGCTTCAGACAGGTCCCATTGCCAATTTTTCCTTTAATCACCATATGTGCCCTGAAGAAGGTGATACCCAGAGAAGGGGTGTTTCACCGAAACGCGCGCTGTGAATGTGTTCCCTCCATGAACTCATCTGATTCACCTTTCCTGGAAAATCGATGAATATATTTGAAAAGTTTCCTCTAATGTTAAATTTTTGACAATAATTTTTTCTTTCCTAACATTATACAAATTGCAAATTAATTCTGCAGATGCTTATTATGATATGATGAAGACCTGTGACGGTTAAATTTCAATTACATTATTGTCATATGTGTTGAGGGGACTTGGTCCATATCATGTTTTTTGATATATCTGTTATGCCTTTATATGTGGTTTGTGTGAGGATGTTTGAGTATGAAATTGGATGTATGTTGTGAGTGATTGTTGTGGAATGGGATCTGTTCTTTCTATAATTTTTATGATATGATATTTATTTGTGATATATTAATTTATTTATGATGAAAAAATAAAGTAATGTTTAATATATTCTGGTTGTTGTGAAGAATATGGTTTTTTGGTCCAGCCAGAGTGGTCAATAAATAGATGACGTATAGCATATTTTAAAATACATAGGTAGAGTATTTTGTTTGTGTATTTCGGCCACTGGTCCCCAAGACAGCCATGGGCAACAGGTGTATCCTGGTCTTTGTGGACCATGCCACCAGGTACCCAGAGGCTATCCCTCTCAGGACATCGATGGTGCCGGTGGTGGGCCGGGCATTAATGGGGATCTTTTCCTGCATGGGGGTCCCCAGAGAGGTGGTATCTGACTGGGATACCAATTTCATATCAAAGTATATGACATCCCTGTGGGAGGAGTGTGGTGTAACCTACAAGCTCGCCACTCCTTATCACCCCCAAGGTAATGGGTTGGTAGAAAGGTTCAACCAAACCCTAAAAGGCATGATCAAGGGTCTAACCGTACCCATGAGGCATAAGTGGGACGTCCTCTTACCATGCTTTCTCTTTGCATACAGGAAAGTACCACAGAAGTCATTAGGGTTCAGTCCCTTTGAGTTTCTGTATGGGCACCCTGTGAGAGGACCTCTCAGTTTGGTCAAGGAAGCTCCAAGGAAACCCCCCAGGATGTATTCAGCTGCATGCTGGCCTTCAGGAACCAAACTTCCCGCTTCAGGAAACTCGCTCAGGCGAACCTAGAAGCCAGCCAGGAGGAGATGAAACGCTGGTATGACCAGAATGCCACTCTGGTAGAGTTTCAGCCTGGCCAGAAAGTGTGGGTTATGGCCCCAGTAGAGCCTTGTGCTCTGCAGGACAAGTGGACTGGACCTTTTGAGGTAGTGGAGCGCAAAAGTAATGTCACCTACCTTGCAGACTTCCAGGAACCCTTTGGGGGTCCTCCATGTGCAGTGGTTCCCAAATTGTGCGCCGTGGCACCCCGGTACGCCACCAGAACTTGCCAGGGGTGCCGCGCACTTCTTGGGAACGTGTGAAAGGAAGCAATTCTAAAACAGGTTAGTTGCATATTTAAAATGTGCACTTGCGGCCCGAGTAAACATGTCTTGCGGGGGAGTTTCGGAAGCGGCACCTGTCAGCCTCTGGAATGTTTTGGACCAGCGTATGACGTGTTGCAGGGCAGGCGCAAACAATCATGACCATGATGCTGAGCGTTATTGCTGCTCGTGCTCTGCAGTGACTCTAGTAATGGGGTCTACCAGGAAAATCGGGTAATCGTTATAGAAGTGAGATTGTTTAATTACAACTTTTTGTATATTTGCCAGCTTAGCTAATGTCTTCATCGCCCATTCACTCCCACAATGTGTCCTTCATGTGCATCCGAAGACATCCAGTGAGCGAAGGTGACTCGTGTGCAAAGAATGTCGAATGCAAGGAAAGAGAGGCCTTGGAAGAGGGGCGCAGTTGCAAATTCTTATGAAACTTTCCTCTGAATACACGATAATAATATCCTATTCATGTGTGCTGCTGATTTGCAGATCACTGAACGCAGTGCGGTTCATTCAGGTTCATGGCATGCAGTCCCCCCCCTTGAAACCGAGCACCGGACCTGCCACTTTCTGCCAAGAAAGAAACAACACACAATTAAATATTAATTAACTCCCTGCTCTGATAACAGCCAGAGAATAGCGCCCATTTTCTATCGTCTGAATCCAGTAATCAGCTCAACATTAAAATAAACTAAACTAAAATTATGGTGGTGCTTAGCAGATAGGGAAGTACATCACATGTGTACTGTATATTCTTTTTCATTTGCGCACGAAAACCATTATAATTAAGGCTCCCTGTTTTCCGTTTTTACTGATTTTTACAGATACAGACAGAAAACATTCATTTTCTTGTCTGTATTTATTTTTAAATGTGGATAAAAACGGAAATTGGGTTGCTTTTTGTGTAATTCTAAATACTGTCTGCCATAACTGCCAGGCCAATAGATGTGTGGATTGATAGATAAGCGAGTTAAAAAAGAAAGGAATTTTAGTAATGAGGCTTTAACAGCAGTAGATATGCACAAGGTTGATAGTGAAATTTGCATTTTTTCATATAAGTGCACTGATTTATCTTCTGCGGGTACTCACAGCACTGAAACCTGGCAGACCTTCAAGCATGAGTGCATATTTATTGGTTAAATAAATGTGGAAATATGCTAATTTTAGCTTACATTTTCCACAAAACCCTAAATAAATATGGATAAATACAGATAAAAATAACAAAAAATAAATATGGATAAATACAGACGGAAATGGCAGAAAAATAAATACCATAATACAGGGAGCCCTAATTATAATTCAAGACATTTGGGTAACATTTCCAAGCCCTTGCAGCTGTTTCTCTGTTGCACTTGGAAGCTAAGAGCGCTTCGAGAAGCCTTGAGCTGGCATGGCTGAGAAATTAGAGATATTTTCCTAACCAAAACTATTGGGGTTTTATCACGCTCAGCTGTGAGTGTTCGTGAAGGTATGGGGGGGTGTTTGAGATGACACTATGTTGTGTGCGTTGTTATCTTTCCTGCCAATACAAACAAAATACCACGTCATCAGTTGGCTTATCTTCAAAAATTAAGACAACAACCTTCTTATGCTCCCTCCCCACTCTTTCAAATATTCACCACTCTGTAAAACTTTTGGAACGTGGTAGCACTCGTGTGCTCATAAACACCTACTCATCTAAAGTAAAATACGCTTACAGGTGTGACTCACGAATCAGCACGAGTCCGTTTGGAGGTGAGTTCACAGCACTGATGGCTCCACTGTTCACACTGGGAATGTTAGTGACCAAGGCCTGCTCCAGTGTCAGCTACAGGACTCAACAGACAGCAGCACTTTGCATGAAGGTGCTTACTTTAATTATTTGTCACTTATCAACACAGCTCGAGAATACATTTAAAAGTGATCTCAAATTATATTTGCTGTTTGAAGCATGTACAGATCATAAGGGCTATAAAAATACCAACTTTGGGTGGTGTTGTTTATTTTTGGACCAGCTGGGACTTAAAAATACCGGTGGTGCTGGTAGAAAACTGGTCAGGTGGCAACCCTAACTGGCTCGTTTATTTACTGTTGGGGTTTTTGTGTACATGCCACTTTAGCACAGTCTGTCTGTGATGCAGAACCCCCCTGTGTTTTTTGAACAACCATTGCATGTCTTGGTAAGCAAGTGACCAACCACCGGACAAAAGAGGAGAAAATGGAAGTACTCCAGAGGCCGGGCTTACATCCCCGCCACCCGAAAAATAAAATTACATAATGGGGAGCCGCGGACAACTGCCAATAGATAAAGGGAGCCACGGGTCGAAAAAGTTTGGGAACCACTGTCCATGTGAACCGCCTCAAACCGCACTTTGAGAGGTCCGAACTGAGCATGCTCTTTGCCACAGATGATGGGGTCGAGGAGGAGAGTGAGCATCTAACAGACCTCCTGTCTACCAAGGAGCATGATGGGTCAGTGGAAGGTGTGATCCTCTCCCCTACACTGACCCCAGAACAGCAGAGTGACTGTTGCCAGTTATTGGGGCAGTTTGCCACCGTGTTCTCCCTGACCCCAGGTGTCACCCATTGGTGGACCTATGACGTGGACACTGGGGACAGTCCTCCTGTGAAGCACAAGATTTACAGGCTGACTGACAGGGTTAGACCTAGCATCAAAGAGGAGGTCTCTGAGATGCTGGCATTAGGGGTGATAGAGCCCTCTAACAATCCTTGGGCCAGCCCATTGGTCTTGGTCCCAAAGGCTGCTGCACCCACTTCCACTCCTGAACTGCAGTTCTGTGTGGACTACCGTGGGCTCAATACCATCACCAGAACTAACGCGCACCCCGTCCCCAGAGCTGACGAGCTCCTAGATCGGTTGGGAGCTGCCAAGTTCCTCAGGACATTTGATCTAACATCTGGGTACTGGCATATTGCCTTAACTGATGGGGCCAAGGAGAGGTCAGCATTTTCAACCCCAGAGGGGCACTACCAATTCCGGGTGATGTCCTTTGGATTGAAGAATGCCCCTGCAACCTGTCAGAGATTGGTCAACCAGGTGTTGGCTGAACTGGAGGATTTCAGTCCCGCTGCCTGGATGACATTGCAGTGTTCAGTTCCAGCTGGGAAGATCACTTACAACATCTCTGGGAAGTTTTGAAGGCTCTGCAGAAGGCAGGCCTCACGATCAAGGACAGTAAGTGCCAGATCGGGCAGGGCTCTGTGGTGCACTTAGGGCACCAGGTAGGAAGAGGCCAGGTGGTGCACCTACAGCCTAAGATTGACATCATTATGGCTTGGGAGCCCTCCAAGACCCAGACAGAGGTGAGAGCCTTTTTAGGTCTAAAAGGTAATTATAGGAGATTTTTCAAGGGCTATGGCACCATTGTTGCCCCCTTGACTGATCTGACTTCCAGGAAGCAGCCCAAGAAGGTGATCTGGACTGATACCTGCCAGACAGCTTTTGATGCCCTGAAGGCAGCCATGTGCACCACAGCCATGCCCAAGGCACACAACTTCTCCAAGGAATTCATAGTGCAGACTGATGCTTCACAGCATGGTGTTGGAGTGGTGCTCTCACAACTGAAGGAAGAGGGCCTAGACCAGCCTATAGTCTTCCTTAGCAGGAGACTACTCACCAGGGAACAGAGGTAGAGTGCCATAGAGCAAGAAGATTTTGCTGTGGCCTGGGCACTGAAGAAGCTAAGACCCTACCTGTTTGGGACTCACTTCTGAGTTCAGACAGACCACAGGCCCCTCAGGTGGTTGATGCAGATGAGGGGTGAGAACCCAAAACTGTTGAGGTGGTCCATCTCCCTACAAGGAATGGACTTTACTGTGGAACAATGCCCTGGCACAGAACACGCCAACGCTAATGGTCTGTCCAGGTTCTTCCGCCTTAGTGAAGAGAACTCCCAGGTGGTCGGGTAGTTTTCCCTACTTTCAGCTGGAGAGGACATGTGTTAGACCTGCCATCTTTTGGTGTGTTCCCCCTGTCTTTTTGCTTTCTGACCTCTTTGATTTGAGTCTGTTTTTTTCTGGTTTAGTGTCTCTGCGCTCTTTCTTACTGCTGATCAGTGTTAAAGTGCAAGTGCTGCTATGGTAAATTATGGTTATGGATTGGTATTTTCATGTTTGGCTTATTTGATTTACCACCATCATCATCAATTACTTTATTTCGACAACAAGTCATAAAAGTTTGCCTACAAAATGGCAATACTAAAAGTGATGCAGATAAAATACAGGTCTTATTCCAAAGCCTGATAAAAGCATGGGAGTATACAATAATAATGTTTAAAAATCTGCTATATCTACATGCTTTCTTAAGAGTCCAGTGATCCCAACAATTTGTGCAATAACCAAATAAAGATCAAATAAACACAAAGTGAATAACACTAATATTTGAATGTAGACCTTAAGTAAAATGCACAATAGGATATTCACAGTTGAATACAATCAATGATGATTAGTAGTTACTGTTTCTCTCCAGTATCATCCACTAATTCGAATTTGTAAACAGTAATAATAAATACAATAAAAGTAATAAATCTGTCTTAAAATACAATATTATATAAAATTCATCAGAGCAATGGATCTAAGATAATACCATACTAAAATGTCAGGATACAATGGGTACAGAATACATCATATAAAACTGTAAAATGGGACCGTCCCTAAAGTTATAGAATACTAAATCCTAGGAGGTTTAACTAGAGCTTTACTTGGTGTTCGCCTTCTTTGCCCTGGCTCTAGAACCCCACATTTGGCCCAATAACTTTGTCACCGCACAAGAAATTAGTGGCCTAGCGTCGGACTTCAGGATCCTCAATGCAGTTCTATGATTGTCAGTTCCCAATAACCTGCAGACCGAAGTAGGCCAATTTATCCTCGGTGTCACGTATAGAGGGCAGGCGAACATTACATGGGCCAGGGACTCTTGGCGATGCCCACAGCCAGGACAGCTGGGGGTACCCTCTTTCCTACAGTTCCATTTGCTAGTAAAATCATTCAAAGGCAAGGTGCCAAACCTGAATTGAATGTACAATTTTCTGTCCCCCGGATGTTCAATAAAATCAAGATATCCTTCCGGGGAGCGATCTGATTTATGGGCCATGAACTCTAGAGTGAGCTTCCCCCACGCCCCACTGGTCATTTCCTCCCGGACAACCCACCCCCTATTAGGCATTCTTCACATCACATTTCCGGGGGGAAGCAAAGTGGGGTTGTTAGCCTCCAATATATCACCCATCCCAATAGCTTTGAGCAGGTTCTTAACACCTCTCAGCCAGCTGATTTTGTTGGCTGTGTCCCTTGATTTTATGTCCTCCAGAGCACGTGCATATGGCAAGAGTTCAGGGCTCGTCTTAAACCTCAGCCAGAACAACAAAGGGCCCAGTCTTACTTTGGAGACAAAAGAGTGTCTGCCCATGTCTAGCATGAGCGGGACGAGGGGAGTGCTCTGTGGTAGCATCCCTAGGCTCCTTAGAAATTTAGAGTCTAGGGTACTAAGCTCCTCTACATTCTCCAAGCCCCATAATTCTACCCCATACATCAGAGAGCTCATCACTTTGGATTCATACGCTGCAAGGCTGGCCCAATCGGTTTGGTGTAAAATGAATGGTGTTCTCTCCCTAGAACCCCAGTCAACTGTCTATGCCTCAAGACCGTATCACTAATATGAGGTTTCCATGATAAATTATCTGATAGCTTTAGACCTAGATATTCAAAGGCACTAACCCTCTCAAGCTGTATACCTCCAAGCCTAGGACCACCCCTATAAGCTTTATGGGGGTTCAGGACCATATATTTGTTTTTGTTGTATTGATTACTAAGCCTTTAGTGTTACAAAATTCTTGGAACTGGTTTAATAATAGTTGTAGCCCTCCGGGTATTTTAGATACCAGCAAAGTATCATCAGCAAAAAGCAGGGTAACTACTTTTTCATCACCTAAGGTAGGAGCGTCTGCCGGTATTGCACAAAGAAATTGTACAACATTATTAATGAATAATGAAAAATGTGTTGGAGCCAAAACACAGCCTTGGCGGATGCCTTTATTAACAATAATTGGGTCGGTAAGCTGGGCTTGTGAGCCCCATCCAACCCTGGCTGTGTCTCCTTCGTGCAGGCGAATAAGTAAAACTACAATTTCCTCAGGCATACCTAGGTCTCTAAGAGTTTTCCACAGATTCTGCCTGTGTACTAAGTCAAAAGCCATCTTAAGGTCTATAAAAGCAACGTACAAGCCACCTTTCTCAATTAACACTGTTTTCCAGCAGAGGAGAAGGAACCGGAACACTTGGTCAACAGTCCCTATTTTCTCTCTAAACCTGGCTTGGAATGAGGACAAGATTTCATTATCGTGGGCCCATTCCTTAATTTTTCCCAGGAGGGCCATACTAAAAACATTCTGTGATGCGTTGATGAGACTTATAGGCCTGTAGTTGCAAGGGGAGGACTTGGCGCCTTTTTTAAATATTGGTACAACTTCTGCTCCTCTCCAAGAATCTGGAATAGGGGCACCTTCCGCTATAGCATTAAAAATACATACATATATTGTGTCCAGCCGGAGATATCCCAAAGGAAAAGGTCACCCGGTATCCCATCAGGGCCCAGGGCTTTAGACAGGACAATAGTGCTGATAGCTGCTGAGATGTCTTTCTTGGGAAAAAAAGGTCATTTAATTTCACAGTCAGTATACAAATTAGAGAAGTAAATATGCCAAGTGGAAGAAGGAATATGATTTTTTGATTCGGCTTGACCTGTTTGATTGCCTAGCGCCAGCAATGTCCAGAATTTATTGCTATCTCTTGATTGATATGCGTCTTTAAGAGACTGCCATCTAGCTTCGTCCCAATCCCTTTTAGCTTTCCACAATTCTAGCTTGTAAACCTTCCTGGCATTTCTTGTCCCCTCTAGATCTCTAGCTTTAACTGCTTGCAGTAATACAGATTTAGAGTGTCTGCAAGCCTTATTATACCATGTCTGTTTCCTAATCATGAAAGTCTTTGAACACTTTTCATGCTTAGCCACTGTAGGGTGATGGCCCAATTGATTGAAGAAGCGGCGGTGGGTACTTGATATTTCCAACCTCCCTTTTACTGTTGCCTCCAATTCTGCAACTTCGGCTGTATAGGTCACCAAATCACTCTGAATGCCCCTTAACCTTTCCGGATCAGCGGCTAACTTGTGCCATTTAAGATGGCGCCTGTTGTTAGTCGGACAAACATTTTTAGTTACCAACTCCTATTTGATTTACCTTTAAGTCCCTAGTACAGTACACTGTGTGTGCCTAGGGCCTGTAAATCAAATGCTGCTAGTGGGCCTGCAGCACTGGTTGTGCCACCCACACAAGCAGCCCTTCAAAGGGTTCTCACACCTGCCACTGCAGTGTCTGCACACAGTTGTGACTGCCATGTCAACCTGGCAAGGGCACCCACTTGCCAGGTCCCAAACCTTCCCTTTCCTTACATGTAAGGCACCTATCAGGTAGGCCAAAGGTACCCCCATGGGCAGGGTGCAGTGTATGTGAAAGGTAGGACATGTACTGGTGTGTGTGACATGTCCTGATAGTGAAATAGTGTATTTTATTTTTAACTATTGAAAGGCTATCTGTCCCATAGGATAGAATTGGAGATACTTTGTAACTTCTTACAAGTATATCTTCCTATTGGGACCAGATTGAGAACTGGAGTTTGGGCTCTCTGAACTCAGAATTTATTAACACATCTTTTTGTAAAGATGTTTTTTTAATTATGGGTTTAAAAATGCCTCTTTTAGAAAGTAGCCAATTTCTTGCTTAACCATCCTGTGTGCCTCTGCTGGGTTGTGGATTGACTGTCTGGCTTTGGAGTGAAAGGGGCTGGGAATTTGCATTCACTGTAGACAGCCACTGGGGGGTTGGGGTGTGTCCTGCCTTTTCTGGATGAATCCGGGCTGGGCTGAATAGACCTGGGCTGCATTTAGAGTAGTGGGAGGAGATTCCCTTGCAACTGAATAGGCCTGGTCTGCCTTACACAATGCTGTCTCCACCTCCTGCCAGGAAGCTGGGCCAGGGAGGTCAGAACTGGTTTGGACTAAGCACAGAGACTCTCTGCCACAAGGGAACAAAGGGAAATGTGGTATAAATATTGGGGCCCAGACCCCAGAATTTTAGAACTCTTTTAGACTCAGAAACCTGCCAAAAAGAAGAGCTTGAGAAGCAGTGAGGAGGAACTACCACTTTGCTGTGTGCTTTGCTTTGCTGGCCTACAGTGGATACTCCTGTCTTGGGCAGAGAAAGGACTGGACTGAACTTTCTGCAACTTCTTTGTTTGAGTTTCTCTAAGGGCCTGAGGTAGAGCCTGCCCTCTGTTCAAGAAGTCTCAGGAACAGAAAAGACTTCGACTTTGATCTACTACCAGCCCTGGGAAAAGAGTGTTTTGTGCTGCAACAGAAAAAAAGCAGCCCAACACCATCACTAACGCTGCAGCCGACTCCGTGTCCTGAAGGCACCAGAGAGGGCACCGCCGCACTTCGCACCGCAACCCTGGTCTCACTGACGACACAACCCAACGTCGCCACCGAGCTGCTGCTTGCACCGAAACCTGTGGGCACTGCACTTCGCACCGCCTCACTTCACGCCGCCTCCCCGATGACGACGCTCCACACTGACATTGACGCTGCTGCTTGCGCCGTGGTTCGAGGGCACCGCTCGTACGTTACACGAGGCACCGCCTCATCCCACAACGCAGCCTTGGCCTACCTATGCTCCATTGACTCCCGTTCATCAGCCGACGACAGCACTTCAGCAACGACGATGCTGCTGCTTGCACCGTGACCTTCCAGCACCGTGACGAGCGCCACATCACTTCGCCCTGGTCTCACCAACACCGCTGCACGACCGTCACCGAGCCGCTGCCTGCACCGCACGCTGAGGGGCCTGCACATTGCAATGCTGCACTTAGCATTGCAGCCCTGATGCCTGCCGACGCTGGCACTCCTGACTTCTACCGCGAGGAGTTCGATCTGCAACATGTGTGACTTCAAAGGCCCGATGACTCCTGCACCAACCTCCGGAACCGGAGTTTGCTGAGGCCGGCTCTTCAGAGCTCAACGAGAGGTCGCCGAAGCCCTGCATTTCTTAAGGTACTGTTTTGCAGGTCTTCCTGACGCCGTAGCCAGCCCGCGACCCCGCGGTCAGCCAGAACTGTTTGGATTTGTTGTTCACGATGCCCTGATAGCCCCGGATAGAGCTATCAACTTCAAGGAACTGTGGGGCATATTAGCAAGACCCACGTTAAAATTATCGCCGTTTTAGCGGCAGGAAACTGCCGCTAAAACGGCGATAATGGGCTTGCTAATATGCGTTATAGAATTCCAATAGAAGCCCAGGTTAGATGTGCAGGACATCTAACCTGGGCTTCTATTGGAATACCATAACGCATATTAGCAAGCCCATTATCGCCGTTTTAGCGGCAGTTTCCTGCCGCTAAAACGGCGATAATTTTAACGTGGGTCTTGCTAATATGCCCCTGTATTTTAAGTCTAATTTTGCTTATTGATATTTCTAAGAACTGTATGGTGGATTTTTATCGTTTGAGGGGGCATATCAGCAAGGGCTTTATCTCCGTTTTTCTGGCTTTAAAAGCCAGAAAAACGGAGATAAAACTATCGCCCTATCAACAAGAGGGTGCTAACATGCACAATCGCATGTTAGCACCCTTTTCCTAACGCCTCCCTTTGCATCTCCAATGAGATGCAAAGTGGGCGTTACTGGCGTACCTCGGATGGACTACGTTGCAAATATCGCCGATGTTCACATCGCGATATTTACAAGGCAGCCCACATGATTTTAGCAGAGGTTAGATTTTGGCGAAACGGCCGTTTTCGCCAAAATCTAACGTCTGCTAAAATCCTGACTTAGCCATCCCTAACATAGGGGTGGATTCTGCTGATACGACCACAGGGTCGTATCAGCAAGGTTATCGCCGCTTTGCAGGGAACATCGCTGGAAAACCAGCGATGTTCTATGCAAAACGGCGATTTCCCCGCTATCGCAGGAATCTTTATCGCCTTGGAGATACGTGTTGCTAATAACGCGATATCTCCGCGATAAAAACCTGCGATAGCCGGCGTTAGGAAAATGAGCGCTAAGCACGCTTTGCGATAGTTATCGCAAAGCGTTGCTAATATGCCCCGAGGTCTTATTTGCACAGAAAAAATATAGGATGTTTTTCTAAAACTGATGTGATGTCCTTTTGTAGTGTTTTCACCTTATTGCTGTTGGTTATGTGCAAATGCTTTACACACTGCCTCTGAGAAAAGTCTGACTGCTCGTGCCAAGCTACCAAGCGGTTGAGCAGGGGTTATTTCAGTAGTGTATCCCCCTTATCCTGACTAGGAATAAGGATCCCTACTTGGACCGGGTAACAACCTGCCAACTAGAGACCCCCATTTCTAACACTGCACAATATCTTCTCCAACTATTTCATGATACTCTTCCTCTTCAGTCAGTATAACTAGATGACCTCATCCTCCCTGAGGTCAATGAGGAATAAATGCTGACAGAATATATGCTCCTTCCTCTTTCGCTGTCTATGAGGTTGTCTCCTACCTACTCCCAGTTACAATACGACAACCTCCAGGGTGTAGTTGAGCTTGCTAAAGTGTACTGTGATGGTGAGATTTTTATACTAAAGTGTGCTGCGTCATTTTTTACGCCTGCATTGGTGATGCACATTTCTATTGTTCTGTTACACTGTGCCACGTTGTGTGATGCAGTAATATGATGATTAATACCACTGCGTTACGTTTGCATTGAAATTTACACGGGTACGTCTACATAGTCTAAATTATTTCCTGCGTGACGCAGCCTGATTCAGCGGAGCAGTTGTATCACGCAATTACCTGAAAATTTGACTTACAGTTGCGTTGTCCTTGCATCACACTGCGTGATGCAAGCCAACAGAAGCCCTTGATAAATGTTCTACTAGTAGCTCGTTAGCACCCCTCAATATACACAGGAGCATCCTGTAGGACTTCCTTCCTTTACCATATTTATTCTTTTAATGAGTCATCATGAATGCTTCTCAAAATCCTAAACCTTACTCCGTTTTATTTAAAGGGAGAAACTCATCTTTCACTATCCATTTCAAACTTTTTGTAATTAACCAGATCTTTGAGCAGACACATGACCATTGACACACCAGGGCCCAATCCTTAAACCATCATATAGGAGACCCAGAGCTTAACCATTGAGCCAACTGACTGTTTCTAATTGTTCAATTACAGTGCTATTGCACTGTTCTTAACTAATTATTGTCCCCCACAGCCCCTTGCATGAATTGCATGACCCAGGCAAACTGTAACATAGTGTGACAACCTAGGGGTGTGAACCGACTCATGTGGTTAGCACACTGCCACAGAGCCCATTGCTTTACTGCTCTCTGCCCCAGAGACGGGCCCCATGCTGCTGAGGAAGTGCTTCCATCCTCACTGGCTACGCAAAGCAAGTCTACCAAAAAAATACCACATTGAATTCTTACCAAACTATGCAGTCTAACAGGACTCCGACACTGCTGTACTACTCTGGGCCAACCCTCAAACCATTTATCCTCCAAAGAATCATTTCTTTGTTGCCTGAGAGGTAATAGGAGTTAGCATCACATTTATTAATTTCAATTAACAGTGTAACCCATTTGGCTACACAATAAGGACCAGGAATCAGTGACTATAGTTAAGAAGGTTTATTACAAATTTGCTGTCATGTTAAGACACACAAATCTCAGCACCATGCTGTAAAGGTACAGAATAACAACCGGGAAACCCAACCTCCTGAAGAGGTTTAGGCATCCAAGTATAACACAAACAAGTAATTCAGTCACAGCAATACAAAAGAACAATAACAAGAGTTGGTGCTCAGAGAAGAGTTTCTGGTTCTCTCTTCTATCCATGAGTAAAATCTAAAAAGTTAAAGTCCAAACTAAGAGGATGGTTCAATAGTCTAAAGAGTTCTAAAAATGCAGAAAAGTGCAGAAAAACAGAAAAATGGGAGAAAGTGCGAGAAGCAAGGGAAGGTGTCAGCATCTCAGAAGTTCGGTCAAGATTCTTCTTGCGTCAGGGAGAAGAGTGTTAGCCTAAGCCACACTCTGCAAGGAATCAAAGGGAAAGCATAGAGGTCTAAACCTCTCAAGTGCAAAGGAAAGAGTTCTGAACTCAGACATTGTGAACACTAGATTTTAACACACAAATCTCCTGAGCCACCCTTCTGTTTGCATCATCAGGGGTTGCATTGTCCATTTCCATTCTCACATTGTAAGCTGCAGCAATTACGAAATGTCCCACATTGAACATGGGAACGCCATCGTCCTTGGTCACCTAAGCCATGTTGCAACAGTGCTGAATTAGAACATTTAGTTAGCACTCTGGCTCTCCATGTTCCTTGTCAAGGTCTTCTTCTCAGGCTCTCTCTCTCTATCGCTAGTACAGTGTTGTATTTATTCTCAAACTAACAAACCATGTGAACGCACCTGGAAAGAAGAAGACATGCAAGCAGAAAATGGAAAACAGTATTTTATGCAGAATGGAAGACAGGCCTAGTCAGGACAACTTTAAAGTATTAAATCAATGATGCTCCTTTAATATGCGTGTGGACTTTCAAACAAAAATGAATGTAAAACGTCAGTACATTATACTCACATTATATGTGGCATACAGTAAAACTTGCATACGTTAAAAAAGTATGACAAAGAACTACATTTAAATGCAAGTATGAAACATTAGTGCACAAATTACATAAATCAATTTAGTTTCTAATATGAATATATTTTTAATAGGTGAGGACGGTTTATTCATCAAGTCTCCACAGAATATATCATTTAATACAGTTAAGGCACACAGTGTATGTATGAACTCTCTAATTCTAATGTGAATACACTTCAATAACGATGTCAAGTGCAACACTTTACATTAATACACGTGTAAGGATGGAGTCAAAATTACGCAGCTCCAATCCCCCCTCTGTTGGTGAATCAAGCCATCACATCAAAATAAGAATCTTTTATCAAATGGACTAATCACAATCTGTTTGTTTTCATTTTTAGGTCGAGCGTGAGCCAGTTAGTTCAGTTTGGAGTTCAGGGTAGTTCAGTTCGGAGAGAAGCTCCGCCCACCCCCCCGCCCTTATTTTTCATTGGTTCGTGTGTTTGTCCTTTGTAAATGCTGTCTTCTGATTCATTTTGAGGCTTTTTAGTCCCTCCTTAGTACGGCTGTGTCGTCATTTGTAGCCTCCCATGGCTACTGGCCCCTTTACTTCAGTTCTCATACAGTAAGCACTATCTTCTTTAATGAGTTTGTCCTACGTGAGGCACGACCTGCTTTAATTTCATTCAGCGCGCTGTGCGTGCTTTCACTTTCTAAGCTGCCGTGACAATCGCGACCGCTTGCTTCTTTCAGCACCTGAAACTCAGTGGTCATGAATTTAAAGCCCCTTTGGAAAGGGGATATCGATGGCCACGAAAATATTAAACACATGAAGTAGGTATTATGCCATTCGTAGCATTCGTAGAATATCGGTCCAATCCCATTGGTTTTTTTTTCAGGACACTTAAGGATTTCGGCGCAAGCTTAAAGCCTAGGCAGCTATTCGCGTTAATCGGCATCTAATACTCGCAGTGAGGGGAACGGCATTGCTGCCAATTTCCCCGCCGTGAGGGGAACGGCTTTGCTGCCAATTTCACCGCCGTGAGGGGAACGGCTTTGCTGCCAATTTCACCGCCGTGAGGGGAACGGCTTTGCTGCCAATTTCACTGCCGTGAGGGGAACGGCACTGCAATTACCTACATCGGACTACACGTCCCAGCAGCCCCTGGCCGGCACGAGTATCCAGCGTCATCTCTGCCCCTGCACCCTGCTCAAAAACGCTGCTGCCCTCCCGCAGCGCGGGCAGCGCCCGGGCAGCGCCCGGGCCAAGCCCAGGCCAAGGGCGGGCCCGTCCTTGCCCGTCATCGCCAGGAAGAGGCAGGGCAGGGCCACCCCTCTTACATGTAAGGGCCCAGGTCTTTGTCCTTCACTAGACTTGGCTGAGAGGTACTGTGAGATTCTTCTTTCACTGCCCTTGCATTTCCAGTTGATATTTCCCCTCACAGAGATATTTGGAACCGGTACGTTCCGTGGTCAAGTTGACTGGGTATAACATTAATAACTTCCTTTTATTCTAGCGTGGGCTGATTGAACCCTCTGGGACTTGCCATATATCTAAAACCAGGACATTGTATGACGCATTTTATTGGCAGTACCTTGTTTATATGCCCTTTTGCTGCTAAAAACATTAAGCACATCGCACTTTTGTCCTTTGGGGCTAGGCCTTGTTAGCCATAGTACTTTGCACTTTTTGGTCTATGTTTACATGTCCTTCTGCTCTCAATCATATTAAGCACATCGCACTTTTGTCCTTTGGGGCTAGGCCTTGTTAGCCATAGCACTTTGCACTTTTTGGTCTATGTTTACATGTCCTTCTGCCCTCAATCATATTAAGCATGTTGCACTTTTGTCCTTAAGGGCAAGGCTTTGTTTGGCTTTTGACCAACTCTGAAATCCAGTTGATTGGTTATTTGTTAACCCGACTTTTGGGTTTGTATTTACTTGGTCTCCTTTTTGTGTTATTGTATGATTGCTTCTCCTTTTGTTTTGGATATGGGGAAGCATGGCTGTGCACCCAAAAAAAATCCTTCGGTGTTAATACCGGCCCCACTCCCCCAAACTTCAATTGATAGGATGCTTCAGAGAGCTATTGGGGTAGTCTCGACTGAAATTGAGCTTACAGAGAGGCGACTATCCTTAACCCCAGACATCTTTCTTCAATCCTCTGAGCCACCTATTTCTGTACAATCCAGTCCGGGTTCCACCCTTACCTCGTTAAAATCTTTACCTGGACCAAGCGAGACTCTGTTATCACCCTTACAACCCTCCCCAGCAAAACCAAGAACCCGCAAAGGTAGAATAAATACTACTTTACCTAAAGCCGTGAGGCGAAAAATGGGCAATGGGACAGGATCAAACAAAAAGACCAGTGCAGAAATTAGTCTCAGTGAGGGAGAATCAGTCAGACTGGGAAGAGTGGTAGAATCTCCCTCAAATTCTTATAAACATCCTGATTGCCCTTTATGGGTGAGGAACCTGATAGTGGAGTTAGAGGTACAGATGAGAGCCATTGTTAAAGAAGAATTAGAGAACCATCATGGGAACAGACTTAGTGACCAGATGTTTGCCCCGTGTGTACTGGGCAACCCTCTGGCTAACATCTTGCCGGCACCAGTGGAGAAGAAAGACTGTAGTTCACAGACGGACAAAGTAGGGCAACCTCCACTAGCTAGAGGTGGCACTTCCACTATTCCATCACGCCTAGCCCCTATGAGTGCTGTCAAGTTAGGGGCTCCTAGCATTGCTCAAGAGGGTAATGTTTATTCTCCTGGTAAGGAACTCGGTACATACCGAGCTCAAATAAGGAGGGACATTCCTAGCACCAGGGGCCCTAGTACGCAGAGTGGGAGTTTCCATACTGACCAGTCGATGGATAGGGAAGTGCCTATCTCAGCAGATAATGTGAATACAGGACCAGTTCCCGTGGCCCTGCCAATAATCGATCTACCTCCAGCCTCACTCCCTTATGTTACAGTATTAACTGGTGTACCTGAATTAAAAACTGGAAAGAAAGAAACACAGCTGGAGTTGAGAAACAAGTGCCTTTTATGGCTCACCAGGTATGGACAGTTCCCTTATGATAGGGCGGGTGAGATACTACTAGTTCGGAGAGTGGGGTGGGTTGGTAAGAACCCTAAGACAATCAAAGGAGACTGTATAGTTATTAATTATAGTAATCCCCGGACAGTCCGAATTTTGGCTGATCAGTCTCCCAGCTTTTATGCACCGCCTACAGGGATCCAATTACACACCTTGGCCTTTTTTTATTCTTGTAACTACCCATCTCCATGGACCCCAGGCACTAGAGCTCCAACACACTGGTTACAACCCCATCCCACATTTGGCCAACTCTCCAGAATACAGTATAATGTTCCAGTAGCAAATAGGTTTGGGGCCCTTGAAGAGGTAGATTGACTTTTGACTGCATCTGATCCCTCTTTTACCCAGGGGCTAGGGGGGACTAAAAGTGAGCCTAATCCGAAAATCACTGGGTTGCAGCCCCTAAATAATGCTGGTGTGACACAAGATGCCTCTGGCGAACTTTTTTATGAATCTCACCTGGGACTACAAGGTTCTGTAGGTGCTACTTCAGTTGTATCAAATAATCAAGCCCCTCTTACTTCTGAATTTATAATCGCACCTATGGGCAGGAATAGATCTTTAGTGGATGTGGGAGTACCAGATCCTGAGATCGAGCCAGACATCACCCAAACTTCGAACCCCTTTGGTCCTATTGTGCGTGATGCCACCTTGAACTTGGGCCTCCAGCTGAGGGTGCTGTCGTGGAACATTGCCGGTATCAAAAATAAACTTCAAAATCCTGACTGGATACAATTTGTACAAAATCATGACGTGTGTATGTTTCAGGAGACTTGGGCTAGAGAGGACTCTGTCATAAGGGGCTTTGCAACTTTTAATGTGCTAGCAACTATGGGAGGCAGAGGTAGACCATCGGGAGGGTTAGGCACGTGGGTCGCTACACATCTGGACTGTACTGTTGAACAGCTGAACACCTCCTCAGATTATATCCAGTGCACCCTCCTTACTTTTAATGCTGGGATTAAAATTGCATTTATTAACATCTATTCCCGTCCGGTAACCTTTGCCCAGGAATCCCAGACCATAGACATGCTTGCCACATTCATTGAGCTAGTTCCCCCGAATACTAGGATGGTGATAGGAGGTGATTTTAATTGCCAGTTTGAGCCACTAGCCCTCCCTACTGACTCTTCGTTCACTACCGAGGATTCCCTTTGGCTAATTCCTGAACCGCAGATTCCTCTGGTAAGAGCTTGGACCCCCTTGGTATTACAGATTAATGCAGTCACACTAACTCATGCACAGAGGGCATGTAATGGTCGTATTAAGTCAGACCAACCAGGAAAACCTACTTTTAATAGACCAGGGCAAGCATCTCTATTGGACTATATTCTGGTGGAAGCAAGTATATGGCATTGGGTAGTTGACTTCGCTGTCTGGCCAAGACATGACAGCGACCACAACGCTCTGGTACTCGATCCTAAGCTCCCGGAACCTTATAGTCCACCAATCTCTAGCCCCCTCTCTGGTACCAATCTATCTTTAGACAATAACAGAAGGAGAATTAGGTGGGAAACCCTGAAACAGTCCCCAGGCAAGGCTGCTGCCCTGTATTCCCTAATTATTCCACCTTTATTGGCATTGGAGAAGGCCGCACAGATTCCCATCTCTCCTGGTACTATCGCTCAACTTACGGCTATCCATACGGACTTGACCACTAGCCTGACCAACATTTTTAATCCTCTGATACATTCTAAAGGCAAGAGGACACCTAAATCCACTTGGTTTAACAACTCCTGCCGAATGGCAAAGGGTGCCCTCATTGACGCCATAAAATTAAAAGACAGATCACTGATAAAAACTAGGAGGGCCTTGTACAGTGATAGTCTAAAGTTAGCCAAAACGGAGTGGGAGTCTGAAAGATGGGATGCAATTAAACAGGCTCTCACTAATAGAGACATGAGGGCATTTTGGACCTTGGTTCGAACAGTAAGTTCCTCAGAGAGCTCACCTATTGAGCCGAATATTGCTGCTGACGCTTGGAAACTTCATTTCCAATCGTTGTATTCTACACAGGAAATTATAGAGCCCATAGGGGGAATTGTGCCAACTGTTGTGGGGGATCCCCTCGTAGACGATGTAGGGTTTACTCTGACTGAAGTGCTGAGTGCAATTGGGAAGCTTCCCCTTGGAAAGGCCCCTGGATTAGATAAGATTCCTGGGGATCTTTTTCGGGATCAGCCCAATATTTGGGGTCCTTATTTATGTGTAATATTTAATGCCATATTAAATGGCATGAAAATCCCGGATACTTGGTTAGGGGCAGAAATCTTCCCAGTATACAAGAAGGGTTCTCCCCTCCTGCCCACTAATTACAGGCCAATAAGCCTGATTGACGTAACTCAGAAGTTGTTTGCCAGGATTGTCTTGGAGCGCCTTCAGTCCTGGGTGGACGAGCGGGAGATTCTGAGTGCGTACCAGGCAGGCTTCCGTAAAAATATTTCTACCATTGACCAAATCTTTAGGCTCCAATTACTATATTGGAAGACGGTGACTATAGAGGGTGGGAGCCTCTATTTGATCTTCGTTGATTTAAAAACAGCCTTTGATTTGGTGCCTCGTGTAAAACTTTGGGCAGTTTTAGAGCAACTGGGCATTTCGCCTATTTGCTATCTTTGATCAAGCGTTTGCACACTGGAAATTTTGCCCAGGTGAGATATGGGAAATTTGGGGAATTGACCCCACGCTTCCCAGTGAATAGGGGTGTAAGGCAGGGGTGTGTTCTGGCCCCCACACTGTTCTGTCTTTTTATTAATGCCCTGGTGGACCAATTAAATGAGGTAGTCAACATTGATGCCCCAAAGCTCGCCCGTGGCAAGGTGCCAGCAATGATGTTTGCGGACGACACCTTGCTACTATCTAAATCGCCCATGGGCATCCAAAGGACCCTTGACAGCTTCTCTTTATTTTGCAAAAATAGGGGCTTAGAGATTAACACACTAAAAACCAAGTATATGGTATTTAATCCTAGTAAAACATCTCGCCCTAATCCTACCTTAAATGGTATCCAGCTAGAGAGGGTAGCTGTCTTTGACTATCTGGGTGTTACGCTGACGGAAACCTTTGGGTGGGGCCCACAGTAAAACAAGGCAGGTTTAAGGTTAGCACAGATGGCCGGGGGAATAGCAAAATTATACAGGAACTCAACATCTAGACAACCGGGTCCGTTGACTGAGATATATAAAGTTCAAATCAGGAGTGCTATAATGTATGGGGCAGAACTATGGGGACACCTCCCAGTAGGTGGACTGGTTAAAACCGAGAACAAGTTTATGAGACAGCTCTTGGGCCTACCACAAAGCACTCCTCTTATCCCCCTTCGTATGGACCTCGGATTAGACCCATAGATGAGGAGATCGGACTGCGACCCTTGACTTTCTGGCGTAGACTATGGGCGACTCCCGAGTTAATAGCCTACCAGTCGGAACTCAAGGCGATCTTGGGGCTCCCAGGGGTGGGAAAACTATCTTGGTTCGCATACATAAAAGACCTGTGCATTAGACTAGGCCGGCCGAACCTATGGACCCACCCTGAGGAAGTGTCCCCGACAATATCACGGCTTGATCTAGTCAAAACTTACAGACAGTTTAGACTGGCTGAAATTCAAGGGAGTATAAAATCAGGCCGTTTAACCTCGGACTTCCTCAATTTTAAAGATCAGCATTTATTTGAGGTCTTCCTTGATGATGTTCATCCGTTTATGGCAAGGAAACTCTATGTCCAGTTTAGATTGGGTTGCTTGCCGGTCCATGCATTTATAAATAAATGGTCAAAAACTTCCCTATTGGATGTCCTGCCTGCAATAGCCAAGAAGAGACACCTATTCATGTTTTCTTCTTTTGTCCAGGATACAATATACCCAGGAGGTATTGACTCTTGCCAATATGCAGGAACCTGGGGTATAGACAGTCACAGGAGGCCTTTAGAGTTTTGAGAACCGATACTCATCCCCCGATTGTTTTTGCTGTGTCCCGTTTTCTTAATTCTATGTGGCATAGGCGCCGCAAGTTTTTAACCTCCCCTCGCACATGATAAATGTTCCCTTCCCATTTCCTACTGTTTTGATCTTACTAATACATGAAATCTTTGTTTAATTCGCTTTTTTAAATTTTAATATTTTTTTAACTGCCATGAAATTTGTTCAGTTTACTGTACATGGTTATACTCTGTAATGTTTATTGATGTTTTTATTGCTCAAATTCAGTGATGTATGTATTTAATTTTTTGCTTTTATGGTCTACAAAGATCGAAATAAAGCTTGGAAATGGTAAAATGGCTATTCGCATTATAGTAAGAGTACGGGGTTGGTGTAGCATTAAACGCAAGCCGCCTGTAACTTCTCTGTTGCAGCGGCAGGACTGTGGCAGTCACTGGAGTGCCGGAGATACTGCAGCGGCGATGCAAATCCCCCCACCCCCCACCATCCCAGGTTGGCAGCCGAGGAGAAAGCCGAGGCACGGGCAGGAGGGAAATACTTCACAGCTGATTTAACTCTGGGACAATACAGCAGAAGGGGAGAGCCCGGGCTCAGCAGGGTGAGCACTATCAGTAGTAGCAGGACACAGCAGGGCATGATGAACAGGTTCAGAAAGTGGCTGTACAAATCCAAGGTAAGTGCCAGTCCTGGTCGGACTTGAGATGCCCAGTCAGCATCACGTCAGGGTCTGTTCACCCTTTGTTGTTTTAAGTGAAGACGGAGAGGCATCCCGTCTACCAAAATATGGGGAGTGATGGGGCAGACTTTGTCATTCATCAAGGTGTGGCTATAACCTTAGGACTGAACCCCCGACCCCCCACCCTCAAACTTCACTATACAGCGATTGTTGTGATAGGCATGGGATAGGTCTTCACACTTGCAGTGTCCTTCGAGCTCTGGGGGGTGGAGGAGTGTCTGATGATTGGGAACTGGGGACCTCAAAAACCTACTTTACAATCCAGCTGAGGTATCCGAAACTAGCTAATGGAAACCCCTACAGACTTCCATTATACATTGAGCGACCACTCGGTGATTTTATCACGTACGTGAAAGTGCGTGTGGTAATTAATATACGGGAGCGTTCCCACAAATCTATGGGTAGGTATGGCAGCGAGTGCCCACCCCTTCTGGGTCCTCATTACCCTGTTGGTTTTGAGTATCGGTGGCCAATGGGACGTTCACCCCGGCACAGAGATGCCCACGCACTTGCCTCGCCATCTGAACCTTACTTCTTCTGGGCCTGAGATCACCTGCCTGAGTCACACCAGCCTCCTTTGTTGTTATCAGGTGGGCGAGTTTCCACCCTCCCTCCCTTGCCGCCATGCCTGGGGCTGGTGCGATCTTACATAGGAAGTTTACAACGAGGTGAACATATCTTTGGTGCCAGCCTCTATATTCTCATTTTAAAAGGATTTCCTGGCAGGCGCAAAGCCTAGAAGCGCGTTTTTTTGTAATTTTTTTTTTACCTGCACGAGATTGATTGTGCCCCATGGCGAGGTGGTTGTTGCCATTTGTGGATGTTACTCGGTCTTGCCTGGCAGCACGAGAGAGTATTGGTGTTTGTAGCAGGACGTACTTTCTCCAGAGAGGCACTGGCTCCTGCACTGTACTTGACACTTTCCACGAGCTGACCGTCCCTTTAGTTTTATTGAAATGTGTCTGTGGGACTTGGACTCGTGTCTCAGATCCTCAGATTTTGTAACTAATAGAGCTTAAAAGTAGTCCTTCTCTAATATAACGTTGTATACCCACTTTTTTTTTTATAATTCTTGTTTTTTTAGTGTCAACAACACCTTTGACAACATACCTCCAAGGAGCAATCGATGCACATTATTTACTATGTGGGATATTTCTCTTCTTTGCATTTAGTTGTTGTGAGGGTTCACCTTTACTGCTAGTATTTGATTAGCTTTCTTTTCTGAGTCCTGAAGTCTTGTTTTCCTTCTTTGGGGAGGCAGCGGGGGACTACCAAAGCACTTTGTGATCTGTGCTTTCTATAAGAATTGCATGTGGTATGTGTGGAGATGCCATCCACTTGGAAGCAAGGTGGCATGAATGTGTTGAATGCTTAATGTAGAATGCTTGAATCATATAGGTGACGGTTAGTAAACTACGGCTGTTTATGTGCTGCTGCACAACCCTGTTTGTCTTATGTTGTGTTATTGGCATTTTTGTAATGCACATTCACCATCCTCGATGGCGCTGTAGGCTGTCTGGTGGTGCCCAGCAGCTATTTAGGTATTTCCTTCACAGCCCGGAGTCTGAATTGTCCTGTGATGATATGTTCTGGGTATTGTGTTCTAATCAGTCTGATTAGGTGTCCCTGTCATGTTTAATGAGCTAAGGATGTGTGATTCTGATGTTGTAGATCTACCGAAGGGTCTTTATGAACTGCCAAAACGCATTGGATGTGGGTGAGATACCCTTTGCCCTGCTTTTAGAGAGCCTATAGACTGCCCGCAGTCACCAGTGCACTGAAATAGTTAACTTTTTACTAACCTCTGTGGCTTGCCATAATTGCTGCTAACTGAAATGGAACCATCTATAGTAATTCCCAATGAAACAACTCTGAAAAGCATATTCCTGTCATTACTGGTTGTTTTCTTCACAGTTGAGTGGCTGCACATTGAAGCAGATTGCCTCCTGAGTACAGCAATCTCCTAAAGAGACCTTTGAATAACCAGAGCTGGAATGCGTTTAAGCCCTATTAAGAGCCATAGGGCCATATGTAGGTAATTTCTATTTACCGATTCCTAAATACCGAATTTTACCGATTTGGTATTTAAGAATCGGTAAATAGAATGTAGGTAAACATTCGGTAAATTTTACCGATTCGGTAATATTCGTTATTACCTATTCGGTATTTACCGAATAGGTAATAAGGAATACCTTCCCATTCATTCCTATGGGCCTGGAGGCCCATAGGAATGAATGGGAAGCCATTCACTATTACCGATTCGGTAAATACCGAATCGGTAATAGGGGGAGCATAATCAAGGGTGGCAGGGTGTCAAATTGACACCCTGTTGCACCCCTGAATCGTGCATGTGTGCACATGTGGCGCACATACATGCCCTAAGGGCATGTATGTCTGCCACATGGCACTTTTAAAAAGCACAAATTTGCTTTTTAAAAGGTATTCGGTATTTACCACCAACTTGTAGTTGGTGGTAAATAACGAATTCTTAAACCAAAATGCACTCACTTGAGTGCTCCCTACATAGGATTTAAGGAATCGGTAATTTACCGATTCCTTAAAATAACGAATCGGTAAATTACCGACTCCTTAAATCCGGCCTCCTACATCGCAAAGGGCTAAATACCGGTCGGTAACGGGAAATGTACCGATTTTCGGCCGTTACCGACCGGTATTAGCCCACCTACATATGGCCCATAGTCTCCTAATTTAGAATGTTGTTTAGATAACTGGACCTTACGTCGGCTTTAGTTTCATTTAAACAGCCTGGAAGGTATTTGTCTAGGTCTTAATTGTGATTCTTAGTTGGCGCCGGCTCTTCATTTTCCAGGGTGTCTGTTTAAGAATCGGCTATTAAAAGGAGGACAGGGATGTGCTGAGGAACGGACGTGGTGTGGTTCTCAAAGGCCTCTATTACCTGCATGGCGTACTTCACTTTTTTGGTGCGACGTAAGAAATCCGCATGACATGTCGTAGCATGGAAAATCACCCTTCAGTTTGAATCTGCCAGGCTTTGTTTAAAATGCTGTTCAGTTTGGAGAGATTCAGAGCATGGCTTTGAAACGAAATCTCCGATCTTCAGTGAAGTCGTGTGTAACACAATTAAATAAAGGTCTTTTTAGGTCGAGCCTGGGCAGCGCTTGCGCTGCCCTACGAGGCATGCTGTGTTCGAGTATGGACTTGAAGCTCCCCCCACTTTCCGCTCATATTTTTCATTGGTTTGTGTCATTGTCCTTTGTAAATGCTGGCATCTGATTCGTTAATAGGCTTGTTAGTCCCTCCTTAGTACTGCCTTGTCTTCATTTGTAACCTCCCAGGAGGACTGTCCCTTTTACTTCTGTTGTTACACAGTGTGTCTTATTTAGTCTGTAAGCACTATTTTCTTTAATGAGTTTCTCCTACTTCAAGCACGACATGCTTTCCTGCAACATTCAGAGCGCCATGCGTGCTTTCACTTTCCAAGCAGCCCGGGACAATGGCGGGCGCTTCTTTGAAGTGAAATAGGTCTTGCATTTACAAGGGTTTGAGCTATTGGCTTTGTAAATGACAATGTCTTTTATTTATGTTTTAATGATCAAAACAGATAAATAAAAGGCATTGTCATTTATAATGCCAGTAGCTTAAACTCTCACAAATGCGAGACCTATTGCATTGTAAATGCTTGTTTTACTGGATACCTCCAGAAACTTAGGGGCCGATTCCGATCTCGGCCGGTAGTGCTCCGAATCGGATTCGGATTTACCGGATCCGATTCGGAGCCCTGTTTCCCGACCGAATCGTACGCGGGTCCGGCCGAGCGAGTACGATGCGAGCACACGCGAAATCTCCGACCGACTCGTTCGCAGGACCCGACCGCTCCGACCGACTTGCACGGGGACGACTTTCACCGCGCAATGGAGACGTTCTCCGGCCGGGTAAGTACGATGCGCATCGCGACCGCTCCGACCGACTCGCGCAGTCCGGCTCCAAGGAGCTGTCGGAGCCGCACTTTGGGGTCCGTGTCGGACCCCCTGGAAGCGTAGGCACGCGAGTCGCACACAGGGGGGACACATGGGTCCCCCTACACGTGCATGTACGGCGCGACCCGCACCGACGCGAACACGCTGTAGGGGCGCCCTTGTTCGCGTGCGTGCCCATTGAGTCAATGGGAGCCCGTGTACGCGTCGTACGACAGGCTCCCATTGACTTCAATGGGAGTCCGACCGAATCGAGTCCGATGGCATACGTGCGCATCGTACTCGTTCGGTCGGACTGCTAGGGTCCGATTCGGTCGGAAATCTCTCCGGGTCCGGCTCGGTCGGAGAGATTTCCGGCCCGAATCGGAATCGGCCCCTTAATGTCAGCATAGTATTTGCTCTGTCTATCTTTTATGATATCTTTTAATATAGAATCATGACTTTGTGTTTTCAGAAGTTCATGTTGAAGCATTTGAATCGCCAGCATGATACAGAAAATTTAGAGATAGTTGGACATTTCTTTAGACCCACCATGACAATAGACACGGCTTATGTGCATAGACATAATTTAACTTGTTCCTTAACAGGTGTACAAAAGAAAGTAATAGATTCAGTAGAAGACAGACAAAGAGATGGTTTGGAAACTTAGGGAGTGGAATTGTCGGAAGCATCTTGAAATCCTTAGTGATAATTGCTCTTTATGTATTATTCTTGTTTGTAATGTATAAGGGATATAAATGTGAAAAGGGGAGTTAAGAGATAGAGAGCAGACATAAAGCAATTTGGAGAAAATATTCTCCTCTAGATGCATCTACATGTAAATCTTTCTCATCTATTGCTGGTAAACTATTGTCAGTAGGAAGTGGTGTTTGAGGGGCATTTGTAGACCTAAGCTCTTTTACATAAGAAGGGTGGGGTAAGCTCAACATAACAAGCAAAGCAATTAATACTAATGGCACAACGACAAATACTCCTACACATAAGCATGCACGTCTACCTGTATTAGGGCTAGGCTCCATGAGTTCTCTGGGATTAGACCATTTAGGTGGAAGATTGCAGTACAGTCTTCTCAGTTTGTTTCCACTTGCGCTAACAAAGCAAAGTTTAAATGTCTTTTCAAGACAATGTGTACACATGATCTTCATGAGACTTCCTTAGCCATACTCTGTGTTCTTCTAAGTGACAATATCACACTCCTTCTGCAGACGCGGGCCTTGGTACTCTCATTAGTATTTTGGGCAAAATCTAGTTCTTCTTATAAATGCACAGTTCAAATTCGCTAACGATCACATCCAGAATAAATGGACTCAGTCTGTTTAGTGAGAATGCAATTTCAAGTTCAGCCACAAAGTTCAGTTTGTGGAGGCTCAATTGAATGTGAATTTTTATAGTAAAATGCTCTCTCCCAGTCATTGACAGCTAGGTATGCCCATTCAGAAGAGAAGTACCTCTGGCAGGATACTCTAGCTCTCTTTGATCTCCTTACTGCTGACCTTTCTTCATCACTGGCATTTAGCCAGATCCTTCAGTATCTTCTGGGATAGTGTGTGGCACATGCACTTCAGACAAACTGAGTCTCCCTCTCTCCTGTCTTCTTGGCCACCAGTCTCCAAGCACAACGCACATTACTGCTGCACCATGCCCGTCACCAGTGTCTGAATCTGGTGCAGTCAGCACTACAGGATAGAACCCTTCTGTACCAACTTTAACTGTTGACTCTCCCAGATCCCCCTTGGGCGAAATAAGTGCTGTCCCAGCTTCTTGCTGGTTCCCAACAGCTTGACTAAACTGTTCCCTTTGTCTCACTGTAACCACTGGCACTTCAGGGACAGGTGCTGTGATATCATCAAGGGGACAATGGACTCTGCTTGTATGGGCGGCATGCACCCAGTTGGGGAGACCTCCACACTTCACAGATGATGTAGTGACCAAGATGACCTGGTAGATGACCTCACAACTGAGGTTCCAAGCACGACTTGCTCACGTGCTTCTTCACCATGATCCAGTCACTGGGACTGAGGTCATGGCACTGTTCTTGTTGAGATAAGGCTGTAGCCTCTCCAACATCATGAGACACAGAAGGTACCACATCAGCCAGTCCTTTGCAGTTATCAAGAATCATGTGATCTGTAATGTTCACAAGCACATTCACAGGCACAGCTGGCATTCTCATAGCTCTGCCCATGATCATTTCATGGGGGGAACAATCCTATCCTTCTATCCGGAGTACTGCATAGACTCATCAACGTAAGAGGCAAAGCATTAGGCCATTTCAGAAATGTTGAGGCACACACTTTAGCCAAAATGGATTTCATAGTCCAATTTACCTGTTCCACAATTCTGGAAGCCTCCAGTAGGTAATTGCAATGGAGCCTCTGTTCGACTTGTAATGCTGCACACAACATCTCCAGCCCCACATTATTAAAATGAGTTCCTCGGTCTGACTCCAGAGAAGTCGGAAAGCTGAAACATGATATCAACTCCCTCAGCAACAACTTAGCCATTGTGAGACTATCATTCTTCCTGGTCGGGTAAGCTTCAACCCAACGTGAGAAGATGCACACAATCACTAAGACATATCTCAGCTCATTGCTCACAGGCATGTCAATAAAATCCAGTTGCATCCTGTTGAAGGGACCTTCTGATCTCCCTATGTGACTCAGTGTTGCTGTTGTTCTTCTGCCTACATTCTATTGCTGGCACACAACACTGATTTGCATATGGCTGGGTCCAAACTGGGGTAGCGTAGTGGGCAAAAGAACGATGGATTTAACCCAGATCTTTTGACTGGGGGAGAATGTTTGCATTGTCAGCATTCCGTCCATCATTTGTTTGCTGTAACACTTTTCACCCTAAGTGGGATGGGTATGCCCAGACGTGGGTCCCTTGCTCACTGTGCCACTGGATTCAAGCTAGCCTGGCTGGAGAAGGGTGACATACCCTTAAACCGGTCCCAGGATGCTTGTTTCCGGTCCAGGGAGGACCTGGCCTGGCAGTTCGGTCTGGACTGTTCCCATGGGGCACAGGGTCAAGACTGATTTGCATATGGCTGGGTCCAAACTGGGGTGGCGTAGTGGGCAAAAGAACGATGGATTTAACCCAGATCTTTTGACTGGGGGAGAATGTTTGCATTGTCAGCATTCCGTCCATCATTTGTTTGCTGTAACACTTTTCGCCCTAAGTGGGATGGGTATGCCCAGACGTGGGTACCTTGCTCACTGTGCCACTGGATTCAAGCTAGCATGGTTGAAGAAGGGTGACATACCCTGAAACCGGTCTCAGGATGCTTGTTTCCGGTCCAGTGAGGACCTGGCCTGGCAGTTCGGTCTGGACTGTTCCCATGGGGCACAGGGTCAAGACTGATTTGCGTATGGCTGGGTCCAAACTGGGGTGGCGTAGTGGGCAAAAGAACGATGGATTTAACCCAGATCTTTTGACTGGGGGAGAATGTTTGCATTGTCAGCATTCCGTCCATCATTTGTTTGCTGTAACACTTTTCACCCTAAGTGGGATGGGTATGCCCAGACGTGGGTCCCTTGCTCACTGTGCCACTGGATTAAAGCTAGCCTGGCTGAAGAAGGGTGACATACCCTGAAACCGGTCCCAGGAAGCTTGTTTCCGGTCCAGGGAGGACCTGGCCTGGCAGTTCGGTCTGGACTGTTCCCATGGGGCACAGGGTCAAGACTGATTTGCATATGGCTGGGTCCAAACTGGGGTGGCGTAGTGGGCAAAAGAACGATGCATTTAACCCAGATCTTTTGACTGGGGGAGAATGTTTGCATTGTCAGCATTCCGTCCATCATTTGTTTGCTGTAACACGTTTTGCCCTAAGTGGGATGGGTATGCCCAGACGTGGGTCCCTTGCTCACTGTGCCACTGGATTCAAGCTAGCCTGGCTGAAGAAGGGTGACATACCCTGAAACCGGTCCCAGGATGCTTGTTTCCGGTCCAGGAAGGACCTGGCCTGGCAGTTCGGTCTGGACTGTTCCCATGGGGCACAGGGTCAAGACTGATTTGCATATGGCTGGGTCCAAACTGGGGTGGTGTAGTGGGCAAAAGAACGATGGATTTAACCCAGATCTTTTGACTGGGGGAGAATGTTTGCATTGTCAGCATTCCGTCCATCATTTGTTTGCTGTAACACTTTTCGCCCTAAGTGGGATGGGTATGCCCAGACGTGGGTACCTTGCTCACTGTGCCACTGGATTCAAGCTAGCATGGCTGAAGAAGGGTGACATACCCTGAAACCGGTCCCAGGATGCTTGTTTCCGGTCCAGGGAGGACCTGGCCTGGCAGTTCGGTCTGGACTGTTCCCATGGGGCACAGGGTCAAGACTGATTTGCGTATGGCTGGGTCCAAACTGGGGTGGCGTAGTGGGCAAAAGAACAATGGATTTAACCCAGATCTTTTGACTGCGGGAGAATGTTTGCATTGTCAGCATTCCGTCCATCATTTGTTTGCTGTAACACTTTTCGCCCTAAGTGGGATGGGTATGCCCAGACGTGGGTCCCTTGCTCACTGTGCCACTGGATTCAAGCTAGCCTGGCTGAAGAAGGGTGACATACCCTGAAACCGGTCCCAGGAAGCTTGTTTCCGGTCCAGGGAGGACTTGGCCTGGCAGTTCGGTCTGGACTGTTCCCATGGGGCACAGGGTCAAGACTGATTTGCATATGGCTGGGTCCAAACTGGGGTGGCGTAGTGGGCAAAAGAACGATGGATTTAACCGAGATCTTTTGACTGGGGGAGAATGTTTGCATTGTCAGCATTCCGTCCATCATTTGTTTGCTGTAACACAACACATCTGTGACACAATCCTTCAGCCATCAGTCTGAACCTGGTATTAAACGATGTTTGCCTGAACAAACGCACCATGGCATCTCTCCCTACATGTGCAGGTCCATGATAATGTCTCGCCATTAGAGGATAACAAACTATCTGGCAACACAGGTCTTCCATCTCCTGAAACCCATAAGTCATCCTCATCTCTTTTGACACAACCAGCTCTAATCCAGCCTTGCTGTTCTGCTTCTGAAACCTCCTCCTGTAACTTCCTAACTTCCTCCCAAGTATCAACTGTGGTTAACAACAGATTTTAATTTGTCTCATTCAATTTTTCATTGTGGTATTCCCCATTGAAGCTACAAGCATTCAGAGCACAATATCTTGCGGTTTCATCCACATACCTATTGCCTACAGTCACATAGCCAGCTTCATTGGGGTGTGCAAAACACTTTACAATGGCCTTTAACCGATTGTGTACATTTTCTCCATTGCAGATTGGTGACTCGGAAAAGGTCATAAATCTGCATTGTGATCATAACTGTCCAAAGTCATGAACAACCCCAAAGTCATACTGACTAGCAGTGAAAATGGTCACGCTTAGCTGGTCTGAAACACAGCATGCTCTAGTAATAGGAATCAATTTGGCCACTTGTGCAGAAAATAGTCCTTGAAGCCAGGAGGCTTCTACCACACCTGAGACAGTACAGACTGCAGAGGCAGCTCTCAGGTTTTCTTCATGGACTTGTAAGCAGGAGCATCAACAAACGTCCCATAATTTGATTCAGTTATTGGCCCATTTTGTATGTCAGAACCTGGCTTGGTGCGTAGTTTAGTAACATCAAGACAGTCATGCTCAACTTCACCTTCAGTATTGTCGTTTACAGGTACTGGCAAGAGAGTATCAGGGTTAAGTGTAGTACATCTCCTGAGGGTAACATTGTTTGCACCAAGTATGACTTGCTCATACTTTGTGAGGTGACTGTTAGTGAGATACTGGGTTCTGGTTCAAGTTAACAGGACCTCTACAGAATGGGGAATAAAAATGTTTAATGGATGACCCATGACAATGCTCTTACACTGCTTAATGCTGACACCAGTGGAAGCCACAGCTTTAAGACAGCCGGGCAAAGCAGCAGCTACTGGGTCAAGTGTTGCTGACAAATATGCAACGGGTCTGCGAGCATTCCCGTGTATCTGGGTTAACACTGAGAGAGTGCAGCCCTTCCTCTCACTGCAAAACAAAGCAAAACATTTATTGTAATCATGCATTCCCAGTGCTGGGGCAAAGCAGAGACATTCTCTCAGCTCTGAGAAGGCACGCATGCAGCTGTCATCCCATGGTACTAGATCTTTGTGTGTCAGCCTCTGTAAAGGCTTGGCCAATAGGGAGAAGTTGGGAATCCACTGTTGACAGTAGCCCACTATTCCCAAGAGAGTCTGGACTTCTTTCTGGCAAGCTGGCAGGTTGATTTTCAGAATTACCGAAATTCTCTCTTGTGACATCTTCCTCACGCCTTTCTCAATGTGGTGTCCTAGGTACAGGGCTTCTTTCTTACAGTACTGCAAATTGGTTGGGGACACTTTATATCCATTCTCAGCTAAGTGGTTCAACAGGGCAATTGTGTCTCGTTTGCAAGCATCCTGCATATTTGACATTACCAATAGTTCATCAATGTATTGAACTAGGATTGAATGATAGGGCATCGCGGAGACTCCAGATTCTTTTTGAGTATCTGGATAAAGATGGATGGGCTCTCCGTATACCCTTGTGGGACTCTGCACAATGCCAAAACATGACTGTCAAAACTAAAATGCAAAGGGGAATTGATTATCCTCATGCAATGGTATGGAGAAGAAGGTTTGGCCAAGTCGATGACAGAAAACCACTCGGCCTCACATGGAATCTGAAACAAAATCACAGCTGGATTCGGTACCACAGGACAACAAGGAACAACAATAGCATTAATTCTTCTCAAATCCTGCACTATGCGGTACTTACCATTGGGTTTCTGCAAACCCATAATAGATGAGTTACATGGACTTCCCATAATCTCCTTCAGGATGCTTTGCTCAATCATTGAGTCAATCACAGGAGTAGTCCAAGCAGTGGTTTCAGGGGTCAAATTGTATTGTGGGATTCTCAGGAACTCAGCATTAGGCTTCACTATTATGATGACTGTTTCAACAACTTTGATGCGACCTATGTCTTTCCCTGAAGGGGACAAATAATCCTTTGTCAACATGGGGTACAATCTGATCTCTAATTACTGACTAACAAGTTTAAAGGCAACATCTTCATCATGCATCTGGAATTCAATACCATAAGGGGTACAGTAAATGGTAGAATGCTGCTTGCACAAAAATTCTCATCCAAGCAGATTTACAGGACTCGAATCATACACCACAAATCGGTGATTCTTCTCGAAGGACCCTATTTTGACAGGTACCGCTTCTGAAACTGGGCGACTCAATAGTTTATTTGCCATTCCTATAACTTGGATTTTTTTTCATTAGAGGGGTAGGTTGGGAACCTCTGCTGTTCTCACATTAGAGCGGGTTGCACCAGTGTCCATCAAGAATGATATGGGGTGGCCATTCACCTCACCATTCATGAATGGACCACTCTGGTCTACCTCCTCCCCTGTCAGGCACTGTCATTGCGACAGGTCTGAGCTGTAATCCTTGTCTGTTTGTATCATAGAGTACTGTTGGTACGTACCCTAATTCTCAAAAGATTTGGTGTTTACATTGGAAACCTGATTAGTGTTAAATCTGTGAACATTTGCATTTTGCTGTGCTCTTGGGGCTTGGGGAACCTGCATTACGTGAGCTTGGGGCACATTGAAATTCTGTGCCCTCTGCCTCTGTACTTGCTGTGTATGAGCCACATTATTACCTTGAGATTGCACAAATCCACTATTCTGAACCTGACTCCCATTTGTCATGTTACCAGCATTAAATCGACATACCTGTTTCCAATGGCCCAACCTGCAGCAAAGTGGCAAGGATTAGACTTTTGCAAAGTCGCCACATCAATCCTTGTACTCGGATCAATCAGGACCCCACGACCTCTACCTTGCGGTTGAAATTCATTGCCACCTTGCATCATAGAAACTACTTGTTGATACACTCCCTTCATGGGATCACCCTTCCCAACAAACTGCTGATTCTGACCTCACTGTGCAGCTTTCATTTGTGCTATCATCAACTTCTCTTTCAATTTCAAAATGCCCCATGTCTTTGGTCTCAATAGTCTCACTCCCACTAAACTGCTTAAATGCCTGCAGCAGTCTCTCATAATAGGCACATATTGATTCTTTGGACTCTTGAGTTGTTCTGTCAATTTTGACCTAATCAATCTCTTTGGGAGATATTTTCAATTTCAAAAATGCAATCACCTGATGATACTTTTTTATCACCACTATTGACGAAGCGTTTGATATAGGATGCTTCATTGTCTCCTTCGCAGGCCAATCCACAGCAATTTGCATTCAGCCCACGTCACCTGGAGCCACAATTTCAAATAAAGTATTCAAGACCCATTTGCAGGTCTTCGCTCTAAGATTGATAACCCAGATTGGAAGATGTTGCTCGAACAACACCAAATTGTCTGCTGTCAAGAGACTTGGATAATAGACTTCCTCCACGTTGACGGATATGTCTCTTATTACGTACCAGCAGTACCATCAAGATCGGGTCGAGCCAAAGGGGGCCTAGTTACTTTTAAATCAGTGGCACTGACAGACATTGTAATTAGAGTCATTTGATTTCCCTTAATTAATTATTATTATAATGTTTTTGACTCAACTGTGACTAATATTATAGATGATTTGGAGGATGCTATAACCCAAGCTCAGAACAATCATCCAAAGGATCTTCAAATAATCTGGGCTGGGGATTTTAACATAGGAATCTGTGACCCTATGGTTCAGGAATTGTGTGGCATCTGTAATGAGAGGGATCAGTCCCTGATGCATTTTAAACATACACCAGAGTTGCTGTTGTTAAGAATTTGAAATTTGTCCAAGACCTGGATATGGCTATTTCTCCCCAGATCCCAACCTATGTGGGTCCCACATCAACTTCTACTATTGACCACATTTTAATTAGTGAAGATCTGACACAATTTTGCAAGGGATGTGTAGTAATGGCTAGCTGTATAAGTGACCATAATCCAATTGTATTAACTTTCAAATTAGCTGTGATCACTGAAAGGGACAAGAAAATGCAACACAGGGTAGTATATAACAGAAATAAGGCATGAATATTAAATGGAAAAAAGCTGATAAGACGGCCTGTCTTACAGATCTTATGGCAAATAACAAGGCTCAAATTGAGACCGTCCTCTCAGACTCTGACCCATCTGAGGATGTCATAGTGGCCTTTACAAATCTTAATGGCCTTATGGCAGATAAATTAACTAAATGTGGCAGAAAAGCCCCTGATAGCCCAAGATGGTTTAATAAGACCTGTTCCAAAGCCCACAACCCACTATGGTGCGCCCTAAAGAAGATCCAGAGGAATAATGCTGAAATAACAAAAGCCAGTAAAGATTACAAAAAGGTAATTGGGGAAAGGAAATTGTATTTGAAGGATAAGGCCTGGGAAGATTTAAAAACTGCTTCAAGGCAAAAAGATTCACGTGCTTTCTGGGAGGTAGTAAATTTAACCTCTATGCTTGGTGATGAAATGCCTAAACTAGATACTATAGTACCAGCTGAAGCTTGGGTAAAGCATTTCTTGGAAATATTTTCCCCGAACCAACAGATAGTAAATAGGTCTTCCGCCTCAAAAACCTCTTTGATATAAGATCAGCTTGGGTCCTGAGTAACTCAATAGAGGTGAGTGATGTACTCTCGGCTATAGAGAATAGTTGCCCAGAGAAAGCCCCGGGCCCGTATAGAATCCCGGTTGACTTGTACAAGCAGTTACCGGATTTTTGGGCCCCCCTGATAACAAATGTCTTAAAGGCTGCAATAGTGGATTCCTTAGTAAAGACCTGGCAGGAAGCCATTATAGTTCTGATTTTTAAAAAGAAGGGATAAAACCCAACCTCATTGTTACCGCCCAATTTCCCTGCTTGACAGTTCAATTAAAATCTTGGGCAGGGTAATCCTGTTCAAATCAGAACTCTGGGCGCTTGAATCTCAAGCGCTCTCGATCTACCAGTTCGGTTTTCAGCCAGGACTTGGAACGGTGGAACAAACGTTAAATTTGTCATAAATTGTTCAAAAGTATACTAAAGCACAAAAGGGCTGTGTCCATTTAGCCTTTATGGACCTAACATGTGCCTTTGACACAGTGAATCGCCTTAAATTAAGGTCCATAATGGCACAAATGGGGATTGATGGAGCAATTATCACCTTGCTCAGTAGGCTTCATGAATACACCTCAGCCTCAGTAGGCTATAGTGTTACGGGGGATCTAACTGAAGAATTTCCCTCTGATATAGGGGTAAGGCAGGGTTGTGTCCTGGCCCCATTCTTCTTTTTATTATATATTATTGGATTGGGAGACCAATTATTTAAGGTGGGAAAGGACACCCGAAGGATTAACTCGTGCCAAATCCCCGTAATACTATATGCTGACGATGCTGTCCTGATAGTCAGGACAGCTAATGGCCTACAAATATTGCTTGACTCTTTTAATGTTTGAATGAATGACTTGGGACTAGAAGTGAACCGTACTAAATCCTTTATAATGAAATGTGGGCCAAAAAAAACTAAAACAAGGACATTTTTACTAGGAGGTGAAGAAATCAAGAAAGTCCCGCATTTTACTTACCTTGGGTACCATTTGACGTAGATTTTAATTGGAAACATGTTTTAAATGTCAGAGTTATGCAATTTCAAAAATCGATTGATGCCATTTTTAGGTTTGCTAAAAGATTGGGCCACAAGCCAACAAAAGAGATTTTATGTATTTATAAGGGCAAAAGTCTCTCAGTGGTAACTTTTGGGGTCAGGGTTTGGGGACATGTAAATCGCAAATCACAGAAAATAGGTTTTTAAGAAGACTTCTCTCAGTGCCCCAGAGCTCTTCTGTCTCTTTCTGTCATGAGGAAGTCAGTTTGAGTTACCTGGAAGGCCATATTGCATTACAACCATTAATGCTCTGGGCAAAAACTTGGAATAATCCAGAGGCCGCTCTTTGCAGGACAATATTGGCAGACTGTATGAAGCTGGATAACAGCTTAGAAATACCCTGGCTAAGGTATGTTAAAATGAGTTTTGCCAGGTTGGGTGTCCTACAATATTATACAAACCCCGACACCCTAAGAAATGTATCGTCTGCCACTATTAAGTCACTTTTTTATCAAAGTTATGGGTGGGCAAGCCCAATATGTAATTTTACTGGCCACCCAGAGCATTTTTCTCAGCCACAAAGAGAGCCCCCCTTATATTTGCAAATAAACCTTAACGAAAGGTGGAAATTTTTGCAGACTAGGTTCCGTTTAAAAATTATACATTTGTTTAGCTGCTTTCCCTATTCAAGGCTCATGGTTTGCATCACTTCCCGTTTGTCCCTGTGACAGTTGTTCAGGCCAAAGCACTACGCACTTTATCTTATTTTGCTGATTTTATACCCCTCAGAGGAGGCAATTTATTTGCCCACTATTACTTGCAGCAGGGGCTAGAAATCATAAATTGACAATGGAATATTTACTTTCCCTAGGAACTAATGAGATTATATATGGCGCTTTAAACTATCCTTTTATTGTTTTTAAGATCCGTAGTAAATACTAGATATTTTTACAATCTGTACCCTTTTATGGCTCTTTTAGAGTTGAATAAAGTACTCTGATTGATTGATTGATTGTATTCAAATCAATCCACAGAGCCTTTGATGTCTTTACAACCCAATCAACCTGTCTATACCATTGCACTGGGTTTTCTCTTAATTCCGGAAAATCATTAAGAATGACGCAAGATCAGTCCTGCTACAAGGTATCAGTGGCATAACGAAGGTTGAGGGGCCCCCTGCAAAGTACATTGAGGGGCCCCTCCGGACTCACTCAGGAGCTTTCAGGACAGGGTACTGTGCTGAGGGGACCACCTGGAGCTTGGGGGCCCCCCACACTGCAGGGGCTGCAGGGGGCCTTTGTTACGCCACTACAAGGTATGTGGACATAGCCTTCACCAGGCACTTGTCTAATGGGGAGCATGCGCATATCCTCATCCTCTGTTCCAGAAGGAGGAATATCTAATATAACTTTCTTCGGTTCCTTTCTGTTTTCCCATCTACTTTCCCATCTATCCAGCTCACTCCATTTTCGAAGTTAGGCAATTAATCTTAATAAATCTTTGGGAAAACCTTCTATTTGGGTCAAACTCTCTGAGATTTAATGCAGGGTGTGCACTTGCGACCCATGTTGTATTCCCTTGTGTCGGAACCATGGGAATTTGAGGACTTGGTCTCATTGTCGAGCCCACAGGATCACTAGCTGAAGTACTTGTTCCAGTAGGAACAGCCAAAGTATGTGTAGTATTTCCTGCCAATTCAGGTTTATACAAGGGAACCACAGGACTAATTGTAACAGGAACAGTCAATGCATTTGGAGCATTTAGAGCAAGTGAATTTGAAGGGGCAGTAATTTCTGAATTCTCTCCCATTGAGTTAGAATGTGCATTTACTGGTGTCGTAAGCTCTACAAAAGTCTCACCAATAGGTGCATTACTCGTTCCTCCAATTTGAATTACATTGTATGGGGGGCATGGTTTAACAATAATTTGGTTATACAATCCTCATTTAAATCCCTATCACTGTCCTCAGCTGATTTTTCTGTATCCTCTGTCTCTTTCTTCTTTTTCTTATCCTTTTGTTTACCTTTCCCTTTTTCCTCACTCGTCAAAGCAGGATGCAATCTAGCTGTCTCAATCAGCATTAAGTGCTTCATATTGTGTAGGTCAAGGAGGCTGTTTCATGTCATACAGCATCCTCCCTAAATGCTCAATTATTCTCAAATTAAGTGTGCCATAACAAGGAAATGTCAAGGGTCCATCTTTCTCAGTGATCCTATGCCACTGTTCAAGCCAAAAACACGTGTGAAGACCCATGTCTATTGCCATAGTATGGCCTGGCGTGCCTCTTCCCCCTTTCTAACAGTTACAATCACATCCCCCTTCATTAGACTTTGCAGTGCTTTAAAGAATTTCATTTTCGATCAAAAATATTCAAGATTTTTCACCCACAATTCTCTGTTTGGTGTTCACAACCAATATCAGCGCGGATCTCTATGACGTATCCAACCAATACCAGCACGGCTCTACACCAACCGACAAATGCCAGCATGTAACACTGTGATGTCAATCTCACTCCTTGCAACTGCTCACCCTTTACAATTTTCCCTCAAGCATGTTTTCTCAGCAATTTACGCACAGAACAAATGCAAACAATTTCAACAACTAACTTTGTCTGCTCCTCTATTGTAATTAAAGATGATTCATACACACAAGAAATCTGGTCAGGAGCAACACTTTTGTAACTATCCTGACATTCACTTCAACTGAAACCTTGACCAGAAGGGTCTCGCTCTGATTGATACAGTTCCTCCCTGTGCATTGAGATCAACTATACCAACCACACCTCACAATCATGCAAAGATTTATTTATTTGAAAAGTTTTATAGAGCGCAAACAAGACCCAAAAGGGTATCAGAGCGCTGTACAAAGTGCCGTAAGTACGAGTACAACAACAAAATGGATCAAAAGAGATTACTTAACAAGCAAAAGGTCAAAGGGGGGCAGTGGGAGTCAGCCAATCCAGTGGGACCTGTAAGGTTTCAGCAGAGACGAAACAAAACAAAAACACGTTTAAAAGAGTATCCAGAACGGAGACAGAAGTAGATAGCGATAATAGCCGGGTTAATGCTGTTGAAGGTCATTCAGGAGTAGCCATTTGATATGTTTTTGGAAAGAGGCAGTAGATGGGTTGGTTCTGATCTCAGGGGGAAGAGCGTTCCATATTCTTGGAGCAAGACCAGAGAAAACACGATTGTAAGTTCTTTTCTTATTGAATTTGGGAGGTTTAAATAATAGGGTGTTAGAGTTTCTTAAGTTCCGACTCGAACCCGATAGCTCAATTTCTTTTGCCAGGTAAGCAGGGGTGTTGTGATGAATAGCTTTGTGCGTCAGGCAAGCTATCTTGAACCTGATCCTCGCTTCAATGGTCAGCCAGTTTAGTTGAATTAGGTCTGGCGTGATGTGGTCATGTTTTCTGGAGCCAGTGATGAGTCTGGCCGAAGCGTTTAGGGTGGCTCTAAGCGGAGCCAAACTAGTTTTAGGAAGCCCAGCAAGGGTCACCAAACCATATTCCAAGCGTGAGATAACTAGGGATTGTACAGCTGGCTGGAAGTCCCTTATCTCAATAATGCTGTCAACGACATCTCACAACTAGCACCACAACACAGCAAACAACTACACCCAGTGTCCTCTACACTTATTTCCATGTATCCTGGGATCTTAGGCCACGAAGGACCCAACATCCACTTCAAATTCTCTGCATTAACCGCTGCATTCACACAACAACTTAAAGCATCTCTGCAGAACACCACACAATCACTGCAAAATACCGCAAGCTATGGATAAGCAATTTCAACGGGCAACCCTAGTAATACTGTCATCAAGCCCCAACAACTCTATCCTAAACCGCTGGAACCTCATCAATCCTTCTAGCAAACCATGTGTTTTAGGGGTTTGGACTGGGCTTGAGCAATATCTGAATTGGGCCCCCTAACCCCCTCACTTCAGTGGCGAACCATCCGACGAGCTACCAAGTTCCTGCAACACTTTGGGCCAAACCTCTTACCATTAGTCCTCCAATAAATCTTTTCTTCACTGCCTGAGAGGTGATGGGAGTTAACATTAAATTTATCAATTTCAATTAACAGTGTAACCCATTTGGCTACACAATATGGCCCACAAATCAGTGACTATAGTTAAGAAAGTTTATTACAAATTAGCAGTAAAGTTAAGATACACAAATCTCAGCACCATGCTGTAAAGGTACAGAATACCAACCGGAGAACCCAACCTCCTAAAGAAGTTTAGGCATACCAGTATAAGGCAAACAAGTAAGCAGTCATAGCATTAGCTCGATAACAACATTTGGAGCTCAGAGAATAGTTTCTGGTTCTCTCTTCTATACATGAGTAAAATGTAAAATCGTCTAAGTTAAAGTCCAAACTAAAAGGATCGTTCAATAGTATAAAGAGATATCAAAATTCAGGGAAATGCAGAAAAACAGGAAAATGAGGGAAAGTGCAAGAAGTAAGGGAAGGTGTCAGCATCTCAGAAGCTCAGTCAAGAGTCTTCTTGGGTCAGGGAAAAGAGTGTTCTCCTAAGCCACACTCTGAAAGGAATCAAAGGGAAAGCATAGAGGTCTCAACATCTCAAGTCCAAAGGAAAGAGTTCTAAGCTCAGAAAGTGTGAACCACCCCTCTGTTTGTATCATCAGGGGTTCCATTGTCCTTTTCCATTCTCACGTTGTAAGCTGCAACATTTACAAAATGCCCCACGCTGAACATGAGAACGACATCATCCTTGGTCACCTAAGCCATGCTGCAACGGTGCTGAATAAGAACATTCAGTTAACGCTCTGGCCCCCATGTTCCTTGTCAAGGTCTTCTTCTCAGGCTCTCACTCTGTACAGTGTTGTATCTATTCTCAAACTAACAAACCATGTGAACGCACCTGCAAGGAAAAAGACATGGAAGCAGAAAATGGAAAACATTATTTTATGAGAATGGAAAACGAGCATAGTCAGGACAACTTCAAAGTAATGAATGTAAAATGTCAGTACATTAGACTCACATTACATGTGGCATACAGTAATTCAGGAATATGTGTATGTAAGTATGACTAGGAACTACATTTAAATGCAAGTATGAAACATTAGTGCACACATCACATAAATCAATTTCGTTTCTAAAATGAATAAATGTTTAATAAATGAGGGTGGTTTATTCATCAAGTTTCCAAATACATCATTTCTTATGGTTTAAGGCACACAGTGTATGTACAAATTCTCTAATTCCACAGTGAATACACTTCAATAATGATGTCAAGTGCAACACTTTATGTTAATGTCAATTGGCCACAGGAAATCTGCTATGTGCATGTTTATGTTAAGTATTTGTGACGTGTAAGGGTGGAGACAAAATCACGCTGCTCCAACACAAACAGCGAGCAGGACGTGCCTGTGGGCAGGGAGGGCTTAATGAGTAGTGTAAAAAAAAGCAAGGCTGCTCATGTGTACCAATAAAATGAATTAAATGATGGAATCCTGTGGGGAACATTACAGCATGCGATTAACAGAATAATGCTGCTCTGCACACATTAAAATACAAGGTGAGCCTGTGGTAGCTCTAGAAAACAGCATTGCTTAATTTTTAAACAATACTGGAGCCATGTTGAAAAGAACTTCATATTACTGTCTGCAACCCAGAGAAGCACAATCTTATATTTCGCTTGCAGAAATGACAAGAATAATTATAACAGGTGATCGATAAACTAACTTATTTAATTTTGACACTTTTCCTTCTTCAAATTTCCTTGTGACAATACTCATGTACTGACCATGAGAGGGCATTGGCAGATAGGGGTGAATCTCATTCATGAGGGCTGGGATGAGGAGTGATGAGGAGAAGTTAATGTGCTTAAGTGTTACACCAAGGCTCGAATGCTAATGAGCCGTATCTTGTGTGGCTTTTGTCCTCACACCATGCCTTTGGATATGATTAATTTCATGCAGATAAGTACCCAAGAGTAAAGCGCGTAACATGGTTCCTTTTCATTATTTGAAAAATCATACGATGCAGCCCTCATCAACTTTTACCCATTGTTTGCTCATCTATTGATTTGATGTTAGCATTCCATGAACAACTAGATCGCCTTTGAGTAAATGTTTAGGTATGGGTTTGAATTGACTCCTGTAAGTGTTAGCACAGTGGGAGTCCATAACGCACACTAAGTCCTGGCTTTACAAACATGTCACACACACACACATGGCAGCAAAGCAAGTGAAGTTGTTGAGCTGCATTGCATGAAAGGAAGAGAGCAGAGCTGCTCCATATTTTCAAAGAAATGGCACAGATCTGCTGTCTTCCTTTGCTGGTGCACTTTGGGCTGCCTAGTGCCATCGCAGAAACCCTTGCCGCATAGTGCAAGGGTGCCTGCGTTATTGTCAGGAATTATTTTGTGCAGGAAGGGGTTCCTTTCTGCATAAAAATACCCTTGGAGGCTTTTTCCTTTTTGTACGTATGCAGTACATGTGCAAAGAGGAAATATTGAGGAGAAATACATACATATATTAGTCTTCGTTATTCCAATCTCAGGTAGGCGCACCATTTTGGTGCAAACTCTTCAACTCTTTGTAAATATTCGTTGGGTTGGTGTCAAAATCCATGGGTGAATGCACAAGAACATCCATGCACCACGTTCCGTACGTAAAGTAATGCATAGAATTGTGTTACTTTCTTTTACAAAGCAACCCAAATTGACATTTGCATTTCTTTGTAAGTACCAAAATGGACTTTCTGTTGGGCATAGGTCAAAAAGGTGACGCAAAGCTGATGTAAAATCTTTGTAAATCTGGACCTTAGAATCCAAATCAGGAGGTTTGCTACTGCAGGTTGGATATGCACATGCAGAAACTTTGAATGAGAAAGCTTTTTAATGCTGCAATTAGTATTGCTTTGCATTGCAGAAGCACCTATTCAATGCTTAAGTGAATTTGGGCTTTATAATAGTGGAGACCCTACTCTACAGTGCACATGTTTTGCATGAATACATGATCCACTCCTGCTCCATGTCCTGTACATCTGTCTTACTTCAACGTTTTTGAGGGCAGAAATAATCAACTACTGTTACCTACTGTGTGCTTTCTCCCTAAGAATGCACTCTATGCATAAAACCCTGTAGTTGCGTATCTTATTTGTGTGTGATTAAAGCTTTTATTGGTGCTACCTCTACCTAATTGGTTCTGTTTTATTTGTGTGAGGAAATTCTTCATTACTGCTGCACAAACTGCTTTTGTTTTGTGTATGGTAATGACTGTTGCTATCTGTATCCTTTTGGTTATTAATCCTATTACTATACCTGTAGCAAAATCCTGATCCAGGTGTAAACAGGAGATTGTGCAGAATCAGGCTTCTGATTTTTGCAGAAATCATCACAGGTGAAGATTTATTCCTTAGACCATTTTCACCAGATAAAATGTGGTAGAACTGATGAGTGGATTGACTGAATGTCGCAACAGGGAAAGCATGCATTATTACGGCGTTATCCACCATTAAACATGGGAAACTCAGAATGATGCAGTAATACTGTATGCAGTAAGTACCACTCTAAAAAGAATGCTTACTTACCAGGTGAGGTGTGTCACATATTTGTAGGCGACTGGAATAAATTCATCTGAGTACCTTTTTAGGTTTTGGCTGCACAACGCTGTGCTGGTGAAATTTATTGTTTTTAATACATCTTAAAAGCGACTTAAATCCTGACTTCACTTTTTATATTTCTGTATGCCTGCTCAGTTACCTTCCTCCATTTCTATTGGTTGTAGCCTGTTCTCCCTTCTGTGTTTCTCTTATCAGTTTGCAGAGGCCTTAATACTCATTCACATCCGGGTTGGTGGTTCGAACTTTTTTCTGGTTCGATTTCTTTCTTTTGGTTAACGCTGCATAACGTTTACTGTTTACATTTTGTTATCTTTCCCTCTAGACACCTAATATTGCTATATTTTACTACTGAACAGGGAGTCACAATTGCAGTTACTTTGCATTTAAAATGGGCATTATTTAAATGGTGCAGTAGGTGTGCAGTGACACTGGGGCCAAACGTTCTAGGGACCTCACTAAACACAGTTTATTGCTAACTTTTACTACTAAACAGACAGTCACAAGTGCAGTTATCTAGCAGGCTCTAGGGTCATGATTACCATGGTGCAGCAGGTGCTGTGACACTTGGACCAAAATCTCTAGGCACTCCAATGAACACCTAATATTGCTAAGTTTACTAATAAACAAATAATCACAAGTGCAGTTACCTTGCAGGCAATAGGGTCATGAATGAACGGTGTAGCAGGTACCGTGGCCAAAAGTTGTCATAACTCCTCTAAATACCAAATATTGCTATATTTTACTACTTAAAGGGCAGTCACGAATGCAGTTATCTTGCAGGCACTTAGGTCATAATTTGACTGGTGCAGCAGGTGCAGTGGCACTGGGTCCAAAAGTTGTCAGAACTCCTCTAAACACAAAATATTGCTATATTTAATTACTAAACAGGCACTCACATTTGCAGTTACCTTGCGGGCAATAGGGTAATGATTGAAATGATGCACCAGGTGCAGAGGCATGGGCCAAAAGCTCTAGGGACCCCACTAAACACAGATTATCATTAAATTTTACCACTAAACAGACAGTCACAAGTGCAGTTATCTAGCAGGCAGTCATGATTAGGATGGTGCAGCAGCTTTCTTCGCCCTAAGTTGGCAGGGTATGCCCAGACGTTGGTCCCTTGCTCACTTTGCCACTGGATTCAAGCTAGCCTGGTTGATGAGGGGTGAAACCCCAAAACCAGTCCTAGGATACTTGTTCCCAGTCCAAAGAGGACCTTGCCTGGCAGTTCGGGTGGGATTGTTCCCATGGGGAACAGGGTCAAGACTGATTTGCATATGGCTGGGTCTAAACTGGAATGGCATGGGGAGCAAAAAAACAATGGATTTAGGCCGAGATCTCAGTACTGGGGTGTCAAGTCAAGTCAAAAATCACTTTATTCGGTTATTTAAAATCATAAAAGCATGTTAAAAATACCCATCACATTTCAAAACTAAAAATGTATACATAAAATCAATCATAATTAAAACGTAATCCCAAGTCTGAATATACATGTGCCACTATGAAATTCAAACAGTATAATAATAAAAAAAACATTTCATACACAGTAGGTTAATGATACATAAAAGGTTCTGATTGCCTATTCATATTCGCTCGCTATTTCTTTTTTTTTCTTTAATCTAACTGCTGCTGCTAAAAAGCTCGCAATTCTAAAAGTTTCCCAGGGACTACTCAACATCTGCAAATATATGAGCGCCGGTCTAGCCTGCAGGAAACCTTTGCTCTTTAAGATAGGAAGGATATAACGCCTACGTATGGCTAAGTAAGAAGAAAAGCCCCTGATAGCCCAAGATGGTTTAATAAGACCTGTTCCGAAGCCCACAACACACTATAGTGCGCCCTAAAGAAGATCCAGAGGAATAATGCTGAAATAACAAAAGCCAGTAAAGATTACAAAAAGGTAATTGGGGAAAGGAAATTGTATTTGAAGGATAAGGCCTGGGAAGATTTAAAAACTGCTTCAAGGCAAAAAGATTCACGTGCTTTCTGGGAGGTAGTAAATTTAACCTCTATGCTTGGTGATGAAATGCCTAAACTAGATACTATAGTACCAGCTGAAGCTTGGGTAAAGCATTTCTTGGAAATATTTTCCCGAACCAACAGATAGTAAATAGGTCTTCCGCCTCAAAAACCTCTTTGATATAAGATCAGCTTGGGTCCTGAGTAACTCAATAGAGGTGAGTGATGTACTCTCGGCTATAGAGAATAGTTGCCCAGAGAAAGCCCCGGGCCCGTATAGAATCCCGGTTGACTTGTACAAGCAGTTACCGGATTTTTGGGCCCCCCTGATAACAAATGTCTTAAAGGCTGCAATAGTGGATTCCTTAGTAAAGACCTGGCAGGAAGCCATTATAGTTCTGATTTTTAAAAAGAAGGGATAAAACCCAACCTCATTGCTACCGCCCAATTTCCCTGCTCGACAGTTCAATTAAAATCTTGGGCAGGGTAATCCTGTTCAAATTAGAACTCTGGGCGCTTGAATCTCAAGCGCTCTCGATCTACCAGTTCGGTTTTCAGCCAGGACTTGGAACGGTGGAACAAACGTTAAATTTGTCATAAATTGTTCAAAAGTATACTAAAGCACAAAAGGGCTGGGTACATTTAGCCTTTATGGACCTAACATGTGCCTTTGACACAGTGAATCGCCTTAAATTAAGGTCCATAATGGCACAAATGGGGATTGATGGAGCAATTATCACCTTGCTCAGTAGGCTTCATGAATACACCTCAGCCTCAGTAGGCTATAGTGTTACGGGGGATCTAACTGAAGAATTTCCCTCTGATATAGGGGTAAGGCAGGGTTGTGTCCTGGCCCCATTCTTCTTTTTATTATATATTATTGGGTTGGGAGACCAATTATTTAAGGTGGGAAAGGACACCCGAAGGATTAACTAGTGCCAAATCCCCGTAATACTATATGCTGACGATGCTGTCCTGATAGTCAGGACAGCTAATGGCCTACAAATATTGCTTGACTCTTTTAATGTTTGAATGAATGACTTGGAGCTAGAAGTGAACCGTACTAAATCCTTTATAATGAATGAAATGTGGGCCAAAAAAACTAAAACAAGGACATTTTTACTAGGAGGTGAAGAAATCAAGAAAGTCCCGCATTTTACTTACCTTGGGTACCATTTGACGTAGATTTTAATTGGAAACATGTTTTAAATGTCAGAGTTATGCAATTTCAAAAATCGTTTGATGCCATTTTTAGGTTTGCTAAAAGATTGGGCCACAAGCCAACCAAAGAGATTTTATGTATTTATAAGGGCAAAAGTCTCTCAGTGGTAACTTTCGGGGTCAGGGTTTGGGGACATGTAAATCGCAAATCACAGAAAATAGGTTTTTAAGAAGACTTCTCTCAGTGCCCCAGAGCTCTTCTGTCTCTTTCTGTCATGAGGAAGTCAGTTTGAGTTACCTGGAAGGCCATATTGCATTACAACCATTAATGCTCTGGGCAAAAACTTGGAATAATCCAGAGGCCGCTCTTTGCAGGACAATATTGGCAGACTGTATGAAGCTGGATAACAGCTTAGAAATACCCTGGCTAAGGTATGTTAAAATGAGTTTTGCCAGGTTGGGTGTCCTACAATATTATACACCCTAAGAAATGTATCGTCTGCCACTATTAAGTCACTTTTTTATCAAAGTTATGGGTGGGCAAGCCCAATATGTAATTTTACTGGCCACCCAGAGCATTTTTCTCAGCCACAAAGAGAGCCCCCCTTATATTTGCAAATAAACCTTAACGAAAGGTGGAAATTTTTGCAGACTAGGTTCCGTTTAAAAATTATACATTTGTTTAGCTGCTTTCCCTATTCAAGGCTCATGGTTTGCATCACTTCCCGTTTGTCCCTGTGACAGTTGTTCAGGCCAAAGCACTACGCACTTTATCTTATTTTGCAGATTTTATACCCCTCAGAGGAGGCAATTTATTTGCCCACTATAACTTGCAGCAGGGGCTAGAAATCATAAATTGGCAATGGAATATTTACTTTCCCTAGGAACTAATGAGATTATATATGGCGCTTTAAACTATTCTTTTATTGTTTTTAAGATCCGTAGTAAATACTAGATATTTTTACAATCTGTACCCTTTTATGGCTCTTTTAGAGTCGAATAAAGTACTCTGATTGATTGATTGATTGTATTCAAATCAATCCACAGAGCCTTTGATGTCTTTACAACCCAATCAACCTGTCTATACCATTGCACTGGGTTTTCTCTTAATTCCGGAAAATCATTAAGAATGACGCAAGATCAGTCCTGCTACAAGGTATCAGTGGCATAACGAAGGTTGAGGGGCCCCCTGCAAAGTACATTGAGGGGCCCCTCCGGACTCACTCAGGAGCTTTCAGGACAGGGTACTGTGCTGAGGGGACCACCTGGAGCTTGGGGGCCCCCACACTGCAGGGGCTGCAGGGGGCCTTTGTTACGCCACTACAAGGTATGTGGACATAGCCTTCACCAGGCACTTGTCTAATGGGGAGCATGCGCATATCCTCATCCTCTGTTCCAGAAGGAGGAATATCTAATATAACTTTCTTCGGTTCCTTTCTGTTTTCCCATCTACTTTCCCATCTATCCAGCTCACTCCATTTTCGAAGTTAGGCAATTAATCTTAATAAATCTTTGGGAAAACCTTCTATTTGGGTCAAACCCTCTGAGATTTAATGCAGGGTGTGCACTTGCAACACATGTTGTATTCCCTTGTGTCGGAACCATGGGAATTTGAGGACTTGGTCTCATTGTCGAGCCCACAGGATCACTAGCTGAAGTACTTGTTCCAGTAGGAACAGCCAAAGTATGTGTAGTATTTCCTGCCAATTCAGGTTTATACAAGGGAACCACAGGACCAATTGTAACAGGAACAGTCAATGCATTTGGAGCATTTAGAGCAAGTGAATTTGAAGGGGCAGTAATTTCTGAATTCTCTCCCATTGAGTTAGAATGTGCATTTACTGGTGTCGTAAGCTCTACAAAAGTCTCACCAATAGGTGCATTACTCGTTCCTCCAATTTGAATTACATTGTATGGGGGTGCATGGTTTAACAATAATTTGGTTATACAATCCTCATTTAAATCCCTATCACTGTCCTCAGCTGATTTTTCTGTATTCTCTGTCTCTTTCTTCTTTTTCTTATCCTTTTGTTTACCTTTCCCTTTTTCCTCACTCGTCAAAGCAGGATGCAATCTAGCTGTCTCAATCAGCATTAAGTGCTTCATATTGTGTAGGTCAAGGAGGCTGTTTCATGTCATACAGCATCCTCCCTAAATGCTAAATGCTCAATTATTCTCAAATTAAGTGTGCCATAACAAGGAAATGTCAAGGGTCCATCTTTCTCAGTGATCCTATGCCACTGTTCAAGCCAAAAACACGTGTGAAGACCCATGTCTATTGCCATAGTATAGCCTGGCGTGCCTCTTCCCCCTTTCTAACAGTTACAATCACATCCCCCTTCATTAGACTTTGCAGTGCTTTAAAGAATTTCATTTTCGATCAAAAATATTCAAGATTTTTCACCCACAATTCTCTGTTTGGTGTTCACAACCAATATCAGCGCGGATCTCTATGACGTATCCAACCAATACCAGCACGGCTCTACACCAACCGACAAATGCCAGCACGTAACACTGTGATGTCAATCTCACTCCTTGCAACTGCTCACCCTTTACAATTTTCCCTCAAGCATGTTTTCTCAGCAATTTACGCACAGAACAAATGCAAACAATTTCAACAACTAACTTTGTCTGCTCCTCTATTGCAATTAAAGATGATTCATACACACAAGAAATCTGGTCAGGAGCAACACTTTTGTAACTATCCTGACATTCACTTCAACTGAAACCTTGACCAGAAGGGTCTCGCTCTGATTGATACAGTTCCTCCCTGTGCATTGAGATCAACTATACCAACCACACCTCACAATCATGCAAAGATTTATTTATTTGAAAAGTTTTATAGAGCGCAAACAAGACCCAAAAGGGTATCAGAGCGCTGTACAAAGTGCCGTAAGTACGAGTACAACAACAAAATGGATCAAAAGAGATTACTTAACAAGCAAAAGGTCAAAGGGGGGCAGTGGGAGTCAGCCAATCCAGTGGGACCTGTAAGGTTTCAGCAGAGATGAAACAAAACAAAAACACGTTTAAAAGAGTATCCAGAACGGAGACAGAAGTAGATAGCGATAATAGCCGGGTTAATGCTGTTGAAGGTCATTCAGGAGTAGCCATTTGATATGTTTTTGGAAAGAGGCAGTAGATGGGTTGGTTCTGATCTCAGGGGGAAGAGCGTTCCATATTCTTGGAGCAAGACCAGAGAAAACACGATTGTAAGTTCTGTTCTTATTGAATTTGGGAGGTTTAAATAATAGGGTGTTAGAGTTTCTTAAGTTCCGACTCGAACCCGATAGCTCAATTTTTTTTGCCAGGTAAGCAGGGGTGTTGTGATGAATAGCTTTGTGCGTCAGGCAAGCTATCTTGAACCTGATCCTCGCTTCATTGGTCAGCCAGTTTAGTTGAATTAGGTCTGGCGTGATGTGGTCATGTATTCTGGAGCCAGTGATGAGTCTGGCCGAAGCGTTTAGGGTGGCTCTAAGCGGAGCCAAACTAGTTTTAGGAAGCCCAGCAAGGGTCACCAAACCATATTCCAAGCGTGAGATAACTAGGGATTGTACAGCTGGCTGGAAGTCCCTTATCTCAATAATGCTGTCAACGACATCTCACAACTAGCACCACAACACAGCAAACAACTACACCCAGTGTCCTCTACACTTATTTCCATGTATCCTGGGATCTTAGGCCACGAAGGACCCAACATCCACTTCAAATTCTCTGCATTAACCGCTGCATTCACACAACAACTTAAAGCATCTCTGCAGAACACCACACAATCACTGCAAAATACCGCAAGCAAAGGATAAGCAATTTCAACGGGCAACCCTAGTAATACTGTCATCAAGCCCCAACAACTCTATCCTGAACCGCTGGAACCCCATCAATCCTTCTAGCAAACCATGTGTTTTAGGGGTTTGGACTGGGCTTGAGCAATATCTGAATTGGGCCCCCTAACCCCCTCACTTCAGTGGCGAACCATCCGACGAGCTACCAAGTTCCTGCAACACTTTGGGCCAAACCTCTTACCATTAGTCCTCCAATAAATCTTTTCTTCACTGCCTGAGAGGTGATGGGAGTTAACATTAAATTTATCAATTTCAATTAACAGTGTAACCCATTTGGCTACACAATATGGCCCACAAATCAGTGACTATAGTTAAGAAAGTTTATTACAAATTAGCAGTAAAGTTAAGATACACAAATCTCAGCACCATGCTGTAAAGGTACAGAATACCAACCGGAGAACCCAACCTCCTAAAGAAGTTTAGGCATACCAGTATAAGGCAAACAAGTAAGCAGTCATAGCATTAGATCGATAACAACATTTGGAGCTCAGAGAATAGTTTCTGGTTCTCTCTTCTATACATGAGTAAAATGTAAAATCGTCTAAGTTGAAGTCCAAACTAAAAGGATCGTTCAATAGTATAAAGAGATATCAAAATTCAGGAAAATGAGGGAAAGTGCAAGAAGTAAGGGAAGGTGTCAGCATCTCAGAAGCTCAGTCAAGAGTCTTCTTGGGTCAGGGAAAAGAGTGTTCTCCTAAGCCACACTCTGAAAGGAATCAAAGGGAAAGCATAGAGGTCTCAACATCTCAAGTCCAAAGGAAAGAGTTCTAAGCTCAGAAAGTGTGAACCACCCCTCTGTTTGTATCATCAGGGGTTCCATTGTCCTTTTCCATTCTCACGTTGTAAGCTGCAACATTTACAAAATGCCCCACGCTGAACATGAAAACGACATCATCCTTGGTCACCTAAGCCATGCTGCAACGGTGCTGAATAAGAACATTCAGTTAACGCTCTGGCCCCCATGTTCCTTGTCAAGGTCTTCTTCTCAGGCTCTCACTCTGTACAGTGTTGTATCTATTCTCAAACGAACAAACCATGTGAACGCACCTGCAAGGAAAAAGACATGGAAGCAGAAAATGGAAAACATTATTTTATGAGAATGGAAAACGAGCATAGTCAGGACAACTTCAAAGTAATGAATGTAAAATGTCAGTACATTAGACTCACATTACATGTGGCATACAGTAATTCAGGAATATGTGTATGTAAGTATGACTAGGAACTACATTTAAATGCAAGTATGAAACATTAGTGCACACATCACATAAATCAATTTTGTTTCTAAAATGAATACATTTTTAATAAATGAGGGTGGTTTATTCATCAAGTTTCCAAATACATCATTTATTATGGTTTAAGGCACACAGTGTATGTACAAATTCTCTAATTCCACAGTGAATACACTTCAATAATGATGTCAAGTGCAACACTTTATGTTAATGTCAATAGGCCACAGGAAATCTGCTATGTGCATGTTTATGTTAAGTATTTGTGACGTGTAAGGGTGGAGACAAATCACGCTGCTCCAACACAAACAGCGAGCAGGACGTGCCTGTGGGCAGGGAGGGCTTAATGAGTAGTGTAAAAAAAAGCAAGGCTGCTCATGTGTACCAATAAAATGAATTAAATGATGGAATCCTGTGGGGAACATTACAGCATGTGATTAACAGAATAATGCTGCTCTGCACACATTAAAATACAAGGTGAGCCTGTGGTAGCTCTAGAAAACAGCATTGCTTAATTTTTAAACAATACTGGAGCCATGTTGAAAAGAACTTCATATTACTGTCTGCAACCCAGAGAAGCACAATCTTATATTTCGCTTGCAGAAATGACAAGAATAATTATAACAGGTGATCGATAAACTAACTTATTTAATTTTGACACTTTTCCTTCTTCAAATTTCCTTGTGACAATACTCATGTACTGACCATGAGAGGGCATTGGCAGATAGGGGTGAATCTCATTCATGAGGGCTGGGATGAGGAGTGATGAGGAGAAGTTAATGTGCTTAAGTGTTACACCAAGGCTCGAATGCTAATGAGCCGTATCTTGTGTGGCTTTTGTCCTCACACCATGCCTTTGGATATGATTAATTTCATGCAGATAAGTACCCAAGAGTAAAGCGCGTAACATGGTTCCTTTTCATTATTTGAAAAATCATACGATGCAGCCCTCATCAACTTTTACCCATTGTTTGCTCATCTATTGATTTGATGTTAGCATTCCATGAACAACTAGATCGCCTTTGAGTAAATGTTTAGGTATGGGTTTGAATTGACTCCTGTAAGTGTTAGCACAGTGGGAGTCCATAACGCACACTAAGTCCTGGCTTTACAAACATGTCACACACACACACATGGCAGCAAAGCAAGTGAAGTTGTTGAGCTGCATTGCATGAAAGGAAGAGAGCAGAGCTGCTCCATATTTTCAAAGAAATGGCACAGATCTGCTGTCTTCCTTTGCTGGTGCACTTTGGGCTGCCTAGTGCCATCGGAGAAACCCTTGCCGCATAGTGCAAGGGTGCCTGCGTTATTGTCAGGAATTTATTTGTGCAGGAAGGGGTTCCTTTCTGCATAAAAATATCCTTGGAGGCTTTTTCCTTTTTGTACGTATGCAGTACATGTGCAAAGAGGAAATATTGAGGAGAAATACATACATATATTAGTCTTTGTTATTCCAATCTCAGGTAGGCGCACCATTTTGGTGCAAACTCTTCAACTCTTTGTAAATATTCGTTGGGTTGGTGTCAAAATCCATGGGTGAATGCACAAGAAAATCCATGCACCACGTTCCGTACGTAAAGTAATGCATAGAATTGTGTTACTTTCTTTTACAAAGCAACCCAAATTGACATTTGCATTTCTTTGTAAGTACCAAAATGGACTTTCTGTTGGGCATAGGTCAAAAAGGTGACGCAAAGCTGATGTAAAATCTTTGTAAATCTGGACCTTAGAATCCAAATCAGGAGGTTTGCTACACACAGTGCAATGCAGGTTGGATATGCACTTGCAGAAACTTTGAATGAGAAAGCTTTTTAATGCTGCAATTAGTATTGCTTTGCATTGCAGAAGCACCTATTCAATCCTTAAGTGAATTTGGGCTTTATAATAGTGAAGACCCTACTCTACAGTGCACATGTTTTGCATGAATACATGATCCACTCCTGCTCCATGTCCTGTACATCTGTCTTACTTCAACGTTTTTGAGGGCAGAAATAATCAACTACTGTTACCTACTGTGTGCTTTCTCCCTAAGAATGCACTCTATGCATAAAACCCTGTAGTTGCGTATCTTATTTGTGTGTGATTAAAGCTTTTATTGGTGCTACCTCTACCTAATTGGTTCTGTTTTATTTGTGTGAGGAAATTCTTCATTACTGCTGCACAAACTGCTTTTGTTTTGTGTATGGTAATGACTGTTGCTATCTGTATCCTTTTGGTTATTAATCCTATTACTATACCTGTAGCAAAATCCTGATCCAGGTGTAAACAGGAGATTGTGCAGAATCAGGCTTCTGATTTTTGCAGAAATCATCACAGGTGAAGATTTATTCCTTAGACCATTTTCACCAGATAAAATGTGGTAGAACTGATGAGTGGATTGACTGAATGTCGCAACAGGGAAAGCATGCATTATTACGGCGTTATCCACCATTAAACATGGGAAACTCAGAATGATGCAGTAATACTGTATGCAGTAAGTACCACTCTAAAAAGAATGCTTACTTACCAGGTGAGGTGTGTCACATATTTGTAGGCGACTGGAATAAATTCATCTGAGTACCTTTTAGGTTTTGGCTGCACAACGCTGTGCTGGTGAAATTTATTGTTTTTAATATATCTTAAAAGCGACTTAAATCCTGACTTCACTTTTTATATTTCTGTATGCCTGCTCAGTTACCTTCCTCCATTTCTATTGGTTGTAGCCTGTTCTCCCTTCTGTGTTTCTCTTATCAGTTTGCAGAGGCCTTAATACTCATTCACATCCGGGTTGGTGGTTCAAACTTTTTTCTGGTTCGATTTCTTTCTTTTGGTTAACGCTGCATAACGTTTACTGTTTACATTTTGTTATCTTTCCCTCTAGACACCTAATATTGCTATATTTTACTACTGAACAGGGAGTCACAATTGCAGTTACTTTGCATTTAAAATGGGCATTATTTAAATGGTGCAGTAGGTGTGCAGTGACACTGGGGCCAAACGTTCTAGGGACCTCACTAAACACAGTTTATTGCTAACATTTACTACTAAACAGACAGTCACAAGTGCAGTTATCTAGCAGGCTCTAGGGTCATGATTACCATGGTGCAGCAGGTGCTGTGACACTTGGACCAAAATCTCTAGGCACTCCAATGAACACCTAATATTGCTAAGTTTACTAATAAACAAATAATCACAAGTGCAGTTACCTTGCAGGCAATAGGGTCATGAATGAACGGTGTAGCAGGTACCGTGGCCAAAAGTTGTCATAACTCCTCTAAATACCAAATATTGCTATATTTTACTACTTAACAGGCAGTCACGAATGCAGTTATCTTGCAGGCACTTAGGTCATAATTTGACTGGTGCAGCAGGTGCAGTGGCACTGGGTCCAAAAGTTGTCAGAACTCTTCTAAACACAAAATATTGCTATATTTAATTACTAAACAGGCACTCACATTTGCAGTTACCTTGCGGGCAATAGGGTAATGATTGAAATGATGCACCAGGTGCAGAGGCATGGGCCAAAAGCTCTAGGGACCCCACTAAACACAGATTATCATTACATTTTACCACTAAACAGACAGTCCCAAGTGCAGTTATCTAGCAGGCAGTCATGATTAGGATGGTGCAGCAGCTTTCTTCGCCCTAAGTTGGCAGGGTATGCCCAGACGTTGGTCCCTTGCTCACTTTGCCACTGGATTCAAGCTAGCCTGGTTGATGAGGGGTGAAACCCCGAAACCAGTCCTAGGATACTTGTTCCCAGTCCAAAGAGGACCTTGCCTGGCAGTTCGGGCGGGATTGTTCCCATGGGGAACAGGGTCAAGACTGATTTGCATATGGCTGGGTCTAAACTGGAATGGCATGGGGAGCAAAAAAACAATGGATTTAGGCCGAGATCTCAGTACTGGGGTATCAAGTCAAGTCAAAAATCACTTTATTCGGTTATTTAAAACCATAAAAGCATGTTAAAAATACCCATCACATTTCAAAACTATAAATGTATACATAAAATCAATCATAATTAAAACGTAATCCCAAGTCTGAATATACATGTGCCACTATGAAATTCAAACAGTATAATAAAAAAAAAACATTTCATACACAGTAGGTTAATGATACATAAAAGGTTCTGATTGCCTATTCCTATTCGCTCGCTATTTCTTTTTTTCTTTAATCTAACTGCTGCTGCTAAAAAGCTCGCAATGCTAAAAGTTTCCCAGGGACTACTCAACATCTGCAAATATATGAGCGCCGGTCTAGCCTGCAGGAAACCTTTGCTCTTTAAGATAGGAAGGATATAACGCCTACGTATGGCTAAGTAATTATCACAAAAAGGACAAAATGCATGGTGTCCTGCCTTGAGAAACAATCGCAAGAGCATGGCCCCAGGTCCTCTGTCTTTGCCCAGCCTGGAGGGTCAGCCAACAAGAGATGTAGATAATTAAACCTAAATCTCGTCAGGAGAAAACGGTGCTGAGGCTTGGTGACAATATCCAAATAAGGCTCCATAAAATAAGAAGTTTTTAGGAGCTGATGGGCACGGACCGTAGGTTTCAATAATTCTGCGGCCTCTCTTTCTGATGACGCTATGCGCAGAAACGAGTTCTTGGCCCACAAAAGGTCTTTTTGCATATTGTTTCAGGGTTGTCAAACAAGGCTGGGCGGCCTAATAACTCAGCTGTGCTTTTCAAATGTCTCAACCACGGTATATTGCTGGCCCTATCTAGGGCCATGCAATCTCGTATAATCTCCTTATTTAACACCAGCTCCGGGTTGGACCAGATCGAGATCCATTTGAGAATGGGCGACATTTTAATCGAATCCACCACATAACCAATACCCATCTCCTGATGAATAATATACGAAGATGTGGATTGGGGGACTGAGAGCAAGGGTCTTAAAAATGTATTTAGTACTGGGGTGAATGCATGACATTGTTCAGAATTCTGTCCATCAATTGTTCTTTTTTCGTTTTTCTCCCAGAGCGGGATGGGTATGCCCAGACGTGGGTCCCGTGGTCTCCATACCACTGGAGTCAAGCTAGCTTGGCTGAAGAGGGGTGACACCCCGAAACTGATCCTAGGATGCTTGTTTTCAGTCCAGAGAGGACCTGGCCTGGCAGTTAGGGGGGGCTGTTCCCATGGGGAACAGGGTTAAGACTGATTTGCATATGGCTGGGTCCAAACTGGAATGGCATGGGGAGGAAAAAAATTATGGATTTAGGCCCAGATCTCTGTACTGGAGTGAATGCATGACATTGTTCAGCATTCTGTCCATCAACTGTTCTTTTTGCATTTGTCAGCCTGAGCAGGACGAGGATGCCCAGACGTGGGTCCATGCTCTCCATGCCACTGGAGTCAAGCTAGCCTGGCTGATATGGGGTGAAACCCCGAAACCAGTCCTAGGATGCTTGTTTCTAGTCCGGAAAGGACCTGGCCTGGCAGTTCGGGCTGGACTGTTCCCATGTGGAACAGGGTCAAGACTGATTTGCATATGGATGGGTCTAAACTGGAATGGCATGGGGAGCAAAGAAAATGATGGATTTAGGCCCAGATATCTGTACTTGGGTGAATGCATGACATTGTTCAACCTTCTGTCCATCAATTCTTCTTTTTCCATTTTTCCTCCGAGGGGGACGGGTATGCCCAGACGTGGGTCCCGTGCTCTACATACCACTGGAGTCAAGCTAGCTTGGCTAATGAGGGGTGAACCCCCAAAACCGGTTCTAGGATGCTTATTTCCAGTCCACGGAGGGCCTGTACTGGCAGTTCGGGATGGACTGTTCCCATGGGTAACAGGGTTAAAACTGATTTGCATATGGCAGGGTCCAAACTGGAACGGCATGGGAAGCAAAAAAACAATGGATTTAGGCCCAGATCTCTGTACTGGGGTGAATGCATGACATTGTTCAGCATTCTGTCTATCAATTGTTCTTTTGGCATTTGTCACACCGAGTAGGACGGGTATGCCCAGACGTGGGTCCAGTGCTCTCCATTCCACTGGAGTCAAGCTAGCCTGGCTGATGAGGGGTGAAACTCTGAAACCGGTCCTAGGATGTTTGTTTCCAGTCCAGAGAGGACCTGGCCTGTTAGTTCGGGCCTGACAGTTCCCATGGGGAACGGGGTCAAGACTGATTTGCACATGGCTGGGTCTAAACTGGAATGGCATGGGGAGCAAAAAAACTATGGATTTAGGCCCAGATCTCTGTACTGGGGTGAATGCATGACAGTGTGCAGCATTCTGTCCATCAATTGTTCTTTTTGCATTTGTCTTCCGGAGCGGGACGGGTATGCCCAGACATGGGTCTTGTGCTCTCCACTGGAGTCAAGCTAGCTTGGCTGATGATGGGTGAAACCCCGAAACCGGTCCTAGGATGCTTGTTTGCCGTCCAGAAAGTAACTGGCCTGGCAGTTCAGGCTGGACTGTTCCCATGGGGAACAGAGTTAAGACTGATTTGCATATGGCTGGATCAAAACTGGAATGGAATGAGGAGCAAAAAAACAATGGATTTAGTATCTCTGTACTGGGGTGAATGCATGACATTGTTCAGCATTCTTTCCATCAATTGTTCTTTTTCCACTGGGGCCAAAAGTTGTCATAACTTCTCTAAACACCAAATATTGCTATCTTTGAATACAAAACAGGTAGTCACAAATGCAGTTATCTTGCAGGCACTAGGTTCATGATTTGAATGGTGCAGCAGGTTTAGTGGCACCGGGCCCAAAAGTTGTCAGAACTCCTCTAAACACCTAATATTGCTATATTTTACCAATAAAGATGTAGTCACACTTGCAGTTACACGAGGCTTGATTTAAATGGTGCAGCAGGTGCAGTGGCACTGTGGTCAAAAGCTCTAGGGACCCATTAAACACAAATTATTGCTAAATGTTACTAGTAAACAGACAGTCACATGTGTCGTTATCTAGCAGGCACTAGGGTCATGATTACAATGGTGCAGCAGGTGCCGTGGCACCAGGACCACAAGCTCTAGGCACACCACTAAGCACCTAATATTGCTATATTTTACTACTAAACTGGGAGTCACAAGTGCAGTTACCTTGCAGGCAATAGGGTCATGATTGAAATGGTGCAGCAGGTGCAGTGCCACTCCTGCCAAAAGTTGTCATAACTCCTCTCAAAAGCATATATTTCTCTTTTTTACTACTAAACAGGCAGTCACAAATGCAGTTACCTTACAGGCACTAGGGTCATGATTTTAATGATGGAGCAGGTGCAGTTACACTGGGACCCAAAGCTCTAGGAACCCCTATAAACACCAAATATTGTTCTATTTTACTACTAAACAGCCAGTCGCAAGTGAAGTTATCTTGCAGGCACTAGGGTCATGATTTCAATGGTGCAGCAGGTGCAATGGCACCAAGACCCAAAGCGCTAGGAACTGCTATAAAAACCAAATATTGCTCTATTTTACTAGTAAACAGACAGTCACAAATGCAGTTACCTTGCAGGCACTAGGGTCATCATTTCAATGCTGCAGCAGGTGCCGTTACACCTGGGCCCAAGACTCTAGGAACTCCTCTAAACACAAATTATTGCTAAATGTTACTACTAAACAGACAGCCACAAATGCAGTTATCTAGCAGGCACTAGGGTCATGATTACAATGGTGTAGCAGGTGCAGTAACACCAGGACCAGAAGCTCTAGGCACAAACTAAACACCTATTATTACTATATTTTGCTACTAAACAGGCTGTCAAAAGTGCTTGTACCTTGCAAGCAATAGGGTCATAATTTGAGTGGTGCAGCGGGTGCAGTGGCACCGAGCCCAAAAGTTGTCAGAACTCCTCTAAACACCTAATATTGCTATATATTCACTACTAAATGGGCAGCGCACATTCGAAGTTACCTTGCAGTTATAAGGGGCCCGATTTCAATGGTGCAGCAGGTGCAGTGGCATGAGGGGCCAAAGCTCTAGGAACCACCCTAAACACCAACTATTGATGTACTTTTTCTGCTAAATAGGCAGTCCCAAATGCAGCTACCTTGCAAGCCATAGTGTCATGATTGAAATGGTGCCGCAGTTGCAGTGGCAATGGGGCCAAAGTTAACACAAAGAGATGAAGGACGGAGCGCTGAAATTTTTCAGACACTCACCCCCAGTTACAGATCTGGGTTAAATCCATCATTGTTCTTTAGCTCACTTCGCCACCCCAGTTCAGAACCAGCCATATACACATCAGTCTTGACCCTGTTCCTCATGGGAACAGTCCAGCCTGAACTACCAAGCCAAGTCTTCCCTGGACTGGAAACAAGCATCTTGGGACCTGGTTAGGCATAACCTCCCTCATCAGCCAGGTAGCTTGAATCCAGTGGCAAAGTGAGCAAGGGACCCGTCTGTAATCAACGTCAAACTAATAATAAAATAAGGATTTTTTTTAAAGGTCTGTGAAGAGCTTGCACTACCTAGCTAGGAGTTAGACTCGGCAGCAGACCTCCTAGAAGCACTGTGCAATGCCCTAGCATCCTACTTTGCACAGAATTACAGGCTATTCACGGTAAGATCAACATATGCTCTGCACCCATCCATCCCACATGATCACTTTTAATCTAGTGTCAGGAAACAAGTGACTACACAAGTATCTAAAACATAGATTGAAACTATGGCAGAGGATATCTCCGGCTAAGGCCTGCGGTATTACTGATGCTAAAGGAAACCATTTCTACCACTTTTCACAGATAACTAGGGCAATTGCTTAAATGATTTATTATATAAATACATTTTAGAGCTGCTAGTACAAGACTGGCTGGGCTGAAATCACATTTCCCACGTTTTTAAGGACTACATGTAGTTCTTATATTGACCACATAATAGTTTCTGCATCAGTAACAGATTTAATTAGTCCTTTATCCGTAGATACAGCCCTTCTTAGCGATCAAAAGCCATTAGCATTCAAATTGAAAGTTGAATATAAGAATATGTCAGCTCTACTATCCACACTAAATATTGAGTTTGCAACTAGGAATGGTGTTAGCCTAAAATGGTCCAGTGTTGATACAACTGTTGATTTAGGTGACACCACGAGAAACAAGCATTTACAATGCAATAGGTCTTGCAATTACAAGATTTTGAGCTATTGGCATTGTAAATGGCAATGTCTTTTATAATAGTAAAAGGCATTGTCATTTAAAATACCAATAGGTCAAATTTTCGCAAAAGAGAGACCTATTGCATTGCAGAGCACGGTGTCCGTGAAGCGGGCGCCGTGCTCACGAATAAAGTTGTTTTTTAAATTAAAAAACAGTGCAGTGTCCCTGAAGCATTCATCGCCCTCACTATTAAAGTTTAAAAAAAAAAATGAAACAGAGTGCCGTGTTCCTGAAGCGGGCGCCGCGCTCAACATTATAGTTAAAAAAAATAATTAAACTGAGCATGGTGTCCCTAAAGCGGAAGCCGCGCTCAGCATGCAATTTTATTTAAAAAAACAAAAAAGCTGAGAGAAAGCGCAGTGTCCCTGAAGTGGACGCCGCGTTCATCTCAAAAGTAATAAAATACAAAAAAGATTCACCATTGTGTAACTTTTAAAGTTAGAGCGGCAAGTTAGAGCGGTTCGATGTGAAAAGCGGCCGCCATTGTCCTGTGTGGGCGCGCTGCAAAATAGTGCTCACCGTCTTAAAACGGAGACCGTGTAACAAGCCAAGTAAATGGGCCAGTCGCCATAGGAGGGTACAAATGAAGACAAGGCGGTACTAAGGAGGGACTAACAAGCCAATTTACACGGTCAATGACACAAGCCAATGACAAATATGGGCGGAGAGTGGACGTGGCTTCCAGTGCATACTCCATTACAGCAGTGCCTGCGCGCTGCCGCTAGGCTCGACCTAAAAATTAGGATAACTTGATGACCTGCACTAACCCTGAGCCACCCCCAGGGGCTATTGTGGAAGCCTTTACTAGTATTATGTCAGGTATTGCAATGAACCTGAAGAGGCCAGGTTCTGGAGCTAAGAGGAAAACTCAAGGATGGTTTTATTAGCAAATCGCAATTTACGAGAGGCCCTACAATCAGTTCCCAGAGATTGTAAGGAAATAAGAGAACTAAGAATTCAATATAAATCAGCATTGAAAAAGAGGAAAACACACCTGCAGGAGGAAGCCTGGGCCAAATTAGATCAATGGGCATCTACCAAAGATACAATCCTTTTTTGGAAAGTGATAAATTCACCCTTTTTGAAGGATTTCCAGGACCTAAAGGTTGATACAGTTGTACCCTCCTCAGAATGGCTTACATATTTTGGAGATATTGTTAACCCAGTAGATCTCAATAGAATGGACTCTAGTTATGAATGTGTAAAGATACCGGTAGGAAAGTAGGATCTGCTTCTTATGGTCATCTCCACTTTTTGCTTGATGTGATGCTGTTTTTGACTAGTGTGACTGGGATCCTGCTAAACAGGACCCCAGTCTATCTGCTTTCTCCCAAAACTGTTATGTTCAGTACCTAGGTACATCCCATATTGGATACCGGGGTACCCTTGTCAGTCCCTAGTATATACGCATGTACCCAGGGCATAGGTACCCCAAAGTTCTCCCATGGGCTGAAGCATGCATTATGTCACCCATGAGAGACCATTCAAAATGGAACTACAGGCCTGCCATTGCAGCCTGTGTAAGTTGGTGCATGCACCCCTTACTAAAGATATAGGTTTACTATATCTAAGGGTCACTGCACTAAAAACCTATAAGTCACACCTATAGCAGGCCTTTACAATCCTGAAGGCAGGTTGCTTGGTTCTAAGTGAGAGGGTGCCCCTGCATGAGCAGGACACCCCTGCAGCCTACGGAGTCCATCCTGGGTTGCAAGTGAGGCAGCCATATACTATATAGAGGGGCACCGCGTAATCAGACGATGACCTTCTCGAAAACAGCTGCAACCAATCCTATCATGTTTGGCATCAAACATGTTGGGATCATACCTCCCACACCGTAAACGGTGTGGGAGGTATGATTCCAAGCGCCGGGAGAGCTCTCTGTTAGGCTCTCAGTGTTCCTGGTACCAGCCTTCTGGTCCCAGACAGCACAAAATGGTTGCTGCCGACCAGAGACACATTTCTGCCCTCCTGCTGATGGGCCAAGCTTGAGCAGGGGAAGGCAGAACAATAGGCATCCTGTCATAGGGAGGTGTGACCACCTCCCAGACAGTATTTAGTGTATTAGGGCTGCGTGGGTGCGCTTGCCAGCGCCTGAAAGTCTGCATGAGGGGCACATTTGAAGTCCCTGTGCATAGTCCAGTTGAAACCAGTCCTGGGAGCCGGTGGCTCCTGCTCTGGCGCGAAACTGGACAAAGGACATGGGAGTAACCTCCCCCTGTCCAGACCCTCCCCTGGGAGGGTCCCTTGAATCTTCCCAACCCTTTCTTTAGGGTACTTAGGGGCTTACCTGGGTGTAGGTCCCTAGATTCGTCGTGGGATAAGATTCAGAACTGAAACCACTGCACTTCTACCATCTGGGCACTCTGGACTTCGCTCGACTTCGTTTGGGCCTGACTTCATCTCCCTTCCAGTCTGATGCATCATCTGTGCCTGTGCATCATACAGGAACCTTTCAAGGCCTGTGAAGCATCAAGGACAACCAAAGTAATCTCCCTTCGACTGAAGGAGTCACTTCCCTGCATTCGGAGGCACTGCAACGAAGACGACCAGTCTGCTGATCCCGAGCTCCTTCGGACCCTGTGGGCTCTGCAACAAAGGTGGTGGCTTTCCTCAGCTCTCGAGGCCTCCTCTACCCTCTTACCTAGTTTGAGGCCAGTAGTCCTTGTGGGGGTTGCAATAACCGAACCCCTGGGTACCGCGTGCCTTTGCAGTTGCAAAGGCTTGTTGACATCTTTGCAAGAAGATTTTCGGCTCCATGTAGCCCCAACCTCGAGCATCTCCAGTGACCAGAATCTTCGGCCACACCGCATCGTGTGCATCGTGGCCTGCATCTTTTTGGTGAGCTGCTTGAGGTCCTCTCGCGACTCCTGTGCCTCCGGCCTGTGGGTCCATTTGAGAGTCACCTTTGTTTTCCTTGGGCTCCCCTCATTGCTCTGGGCCTGCCCTGACTCCCCTGCTTGTTGTGTGTCTCCTGGACCTTGCTCGTCCCAACTGTGCACCTTTGTGACTTCCTGCGTGGGTTGCATTTGCCAAGGCTTATTGGTGCTCCCGCCGGACACCGACCCCTCAGCACTCAACATCCTTCAGGGGACAGCTCGTATCCGGGTCCTGGTCATCCTCAGCATTGCCTGGTGCTCCCAGCTGCAGAGTCATGGTCACCGTCATCCTACCTGAAGCAACCGACATCGGAGGGCATTCGTCTTCCAAGTCTTCTGGTCACTCCTGAGTGACATAGACACTGTCCCCTCTGCTTTCAGGTACTCCTCGTCAAGAATTGACGTTTGGATTCCTCTGGACACTTTCTCCTCTTCCATCAGCGGCCCTTTCCTGAAGTCCTACATTGGGTTCGATGGCGGTTTCAGACACCACTTCACACCTATGCACCTGGCTTCCCTAGGATAGGTAACTTGGGTACCACGGTATCCACGGGTGGGGTGGCTCTCCAACCTTCTGTCTTCTACAAGGTTTCTTCAGGGTCCTGTGGGAAGGGTCCCTAACCTTTAAAAATCCAACTGTGACTTGCACATAGACTTGTACGGAGCATGCGGTCGTGTTCACACACTGCACACACTCTCTGTGGGGTCCCTATCTACTTACTTTGGGTGGTTCTGTGGGTCCCCAGCAGTTCTACGTCCTCTCGACATTGTCCTGACTCAAGTCGTGGTTCTTATACAACTTTTTTAGTATACGGTTTGGTCCCCCACTGGGGCCCACTGTGTATTAGTGCTATTTACTGTGATTTCTTTGCTAAAGTATTGTGTGCTTTGTGTCTATCTCCATGTAGGAGATACTGTAACGTACTAGATAGTGTTATATAATTAATACATATTTTTATAAATACTTTGTGTGGTTCTTTTTCATTCAATCTATACTATAAGATTGCATTCTGGTAAAACAAGCTGTGTTACACTACTTCAAGACTAAGCCTGAAGGCTGCTCTCCACAGCTACCACTTGGATAGCTTTCTAAGGTTGTCTGAAAACTCTTAAATCACCGTAAAGGTTGTCTGGACTGGTGCAAGGTGCCCACTTACATTAAGGGACATCATATACCAGGCCAGCCTCTCACATTGGTGTGCAGCGGTTGGGATTCAAGCCTGCATTGTTTTACCGGATAAATCTTTGTATTTGATTAACTGAAAAAAACACTAGTACTAGGCACATATAAATACAAGTTAGAATAATAAGCTCTACTGAACTTGGGGTTGGGTAAGTCAAGGGTCTAGCACACCCTTTCTCCAACCTAAGAGAGTTTATCTCTCACTAGGGTAGGTAGGTGCAACACCACACCTCACTTAGTATGTCTACTAAAGGAGATGCCAGTGGCTCTCTGCCTAATAGATACAGTGAACTTTCGTTCCAAGAACTGAAAGCACTGTGTGCATCTAGAAAGCTCAAGACAAGGAGAAGTGCCAACACTCAACGCCTTGTAGAGGTGTTACTGTTGGATGACCTGAGGAAAGCCTCTGGGTCGGATGAACAGGACAGAGTGGGTGGGCCAGGGAATGAGGATAGGGCAGGAGGGGAACCCCTCTTTCACCTAGAATTAAACCCTGACCAGGTAAAGCCTGATGGCTCCCACCTGGACAATTCTGACCTCCCAGAGGAGAACACAGAGGGACAAGAGGATGCCCTCTTTGATCCTCCTGGGAAGGTGCAGAGTAGACCAAAGAGGTCTAAATCCTCCTCTGCAAAATCCAATACTTCTAGACAGTCAGTAGGGACCTCCGTTTCTAGTAAAGGGGTGAACTCTTTGGATAGGGAGTACCAAATGCTTGAACTTGAGAAAGCTAGGCTTAGGCTCAGGAAAGAGCAGTTGGCCCTTGACAGAGAGTCCCTAGAAGACCAGAAGTAAAGGAAGAAATTGGGACTAGAGTCCCATGGTTGCAGCAACAGAGTCCCTAGAAGTGAGGAACATTCCTTTGACAATAGGAACCTGAGCAAGATTGTCCCTCCCTACCATGTTGGGGATCACATCCACAAATGGATAACTGCTTTAGAGAGGGCCTGTAAAGTTCAGAGGGCCCCTCAAGAGCAGTGGGCAGCTATCTTGTGACTCTCCTTTGCTGACAAAGGTCGAGATAAGCTCCTCACTGTTAGAGAAGAGGATGCTGACAATTACTCAGTTTTGAAGAGTGCTCTCATTGATGGGTTTGGCTTAACCACTGAACAGTACAGGATTAAGTTCAGAGACACCCAGAAGACACAGAATCGGGACTGGGTAGACTTTGTGGATAGTGCTATTAAGGCTCTGGAAGGTTGGTTGCTTGGCAGCAAAGTGCATGATTTTGATGGATTGTACAATTTGATTATGAGGGAGCAGATCCTTAATAATTGCCAAAATCAGCTATTGCATCAGTACCTGGTGGACTCAGATCTGACTTCTCCCCAAGAATTGGGGAAGAAGGCAGATAAGTGGGTCAGGACCAGGGTGAAGCAGAAAAACCAGAACAATAGTGGTGACCAGAAAAAGCAAGATTATCCAAAAGCTCAAGATAAGGGTGGGGACAAGGATAAAGACAAAGAGTCTTCATCCGGACCCCAAAAACCTGTAACTGGGGTGGGGGGGGGGGGAGGTCACAATCCAACAAGGGGAAAGGCAAAAAGAAACCTTGGTGTTACTTGTGTAAGGTAAAATCACATTGGACAAAAGATGTTGATTGTCCAAAAGCCAAGGAAACTACTACTACCACCACTGCCCCCAAGGCAACTGCTCCCCCTAGCACAAGTACAAGTGGTGGTACAGCGAACAAGGGATTAGTGGGGTTAACCTTGGGATCTGAGGTGGGTCCTGGCTTAGTCAGAACTCAAGATCAGGCTGTGCTAGTCTATGATGGTGGCATGGATATTGTCACCTTACTTGTCCATCCCAGTGACCTGGGCAAGTACAGACAGAAGCCTTTGATCAATGGAACAGAGGCAATGGCCTACAGGGACGCAGGAGCCAGTGTCACAATGGTGACAGCGAAACTTGTGTCTCCTGGACAGATCATACTTGGTGAAATGTACCAAGTGACCAATGCAATCAATGTCAGGACAGACCATTCATTGGCAGTTGTTAATTTCAGCTGGGGAGGGGTAACTGGCCCTAAGAAGGTCGTGGTAAGTTCAGACCTACCAGTAGATTGTTTGTTGGGCAATGATTTGGAGACTTCAGCCTGGGCTGAGGTTGAATTTAGGACTCATGCAGCAATGTTGGGCATCTCTGCAGATGTGTTTGCTGTGACTAGGTCACAAGCCAAACTGACATCCACTGAACAGGCCCTGGATCCTGGATCCTGGAACAATGGACCAGTGGCCTTCCAAGAGAAGGAGCAGGAGGGGTAAGGCTGTGTCTTCCCCCCAGACTCAGAGTGAAGATCAGTCTCTTGAGGGAGATGATCTCAGTCCCTGGGAAGGAACTGTTCCAGATGAGCTTGAGCCTGATCAGGTTGAGTTCTTGGGGACAGGGGGCCCTTCCAGGGCAGACTTGAGTTTGGAGCAGCAAACCTGCCCCTCTCTTGAATCCCTCAGACAGCAAGCTGCTGCTGAGGCTGCTGGAACTGTCAGTGGGTCCCACAGGATCTACTGGGATGAGGGACTCCTTTATTCAGAGGGTAGAGACCCCAAGTCTGGTGCTACCAGGAGGTTGGTTATAACTCTAAAGTTTAGGGGCTTCCTACTCACCCTAGCACATGAAATTCCCCTGGCAGGACACCTAGGCCAAAGTAAGACTTGGGATAGGCATGTCCCTCACTTTCACTGGCCTCACATGTCTGAAGACACCAAGGAGTGTTTGGTCTCCTGTGCCACTTGCCAAGCCAGTGGTGAGGCAGGTGGCACCAAAAAAGGCCCCCCTGATGTCACTTCCATTGGTGGCGGTTCCCTTTGAGAGGGTTGGGATTGACATAATTGGTCCCATGAACCCTCCTACAGCCTCTGGGCACAGTTATATTCTAGTGGTGGTGGACCATGCCACTAGGTACCGAGAAGCCATTCCCCTTAGGACCACTACAGCTCCTGTGGTGGCAAGGGCCCTCTTGGGAATGTTTTCCAGGGGGGGCTTACCTAAGGAGGTTTTAACTGACAGAGGTACAAACTTCATGTCAAGTTATATCACTGCAATGTGGAAGGAGTGTGGTGTAAATTACAAATTCACCACCCCCTACCATCCTCAATGCAATGGGTTAATTGAGAGATTCAACAAAATCCTCAAGGGTATGATCACGGGCCTCCCAGAAAAGCTTAGGCGAAAATGGGATGTTCTTCTGCCCTGCCTTCTCATTGCCTACAGAGAGGTCCCTCAGAAGGGGGTTGGCTACAGCCCTTTTGAACTTCTGTTTGGGCATCCAGTTAGGGGTCCCTTGTGTTTGGTGAAGGAGGGATGGGAGGTACCTCTCAAACTTCCCAAGCAAGACATAGTGGACTATGTACTTGGTTTCCGCTCCAGGATGGAAGAAGGCAAGTAAAAATCTGGAGGCCAGTCAAGAATTGCAAAAAGCTTGGCATGACCAAAAGGCTGTCCTGACTGTTTACCAGCCAGGCCAGAAGGTGTTGGTGTTGGAGCCTGTGGCCCCAGCAGCTCTCCAAGATAAATGGAGTGGACCCCACACTATCATTGAGCAAAACGGTGAGGTCACCTATCTGGTGGACCGTGGCACTCCTAGGAGCCCCCACAGGGTGCACCATGTGAGCAGGCTCAAACCTTTTGTAGACAGGGCTGACATGGGCTTGCTCATGGCAACCGATGAGGGACAGGAGGAAGAGAGTGCCCTCTCCCTGATCTCCTCTCACAAAACCCTGATAATGGGTCAGTTGATGGTGTAGCCTTGGCAGGCAGCCTCACTGACCAACAGCAGATTGATGGCAGGAAGGTCCTCAATCAATATAGGCACATGTTTTCTTTGACACCCACTGATTTGCATATAGCTGTGTCTGAACTGGGGTGGCGAAGTGAGCTAAAGAACGATGATGGATTCAACCCAGATCTGTGACTGGGGGTGAGTGTCTGAAAAGTTTCAGCTCTCCGTCCATCATCTCCTTGTGTTTGCTTTGTTCGCCCTAAGTTGGCAGGGTATGCCCAGACGTGGGTCCCTTGCTCACTTTGCCACTGGATTCAAGCTAGCCTGGCTGATGAGGGCTGTTAGCCCGAAACCGGTCCCAGGATGCTTGTTTCCGGTCCAGGGAAGACATGGCTTGGCAGTTCGGGCTGGACTGTTCCCATGAGGCACAGGGTCACGACTGATTTGCATATAGCTGTGTCTGAACTGGGGTGGCGAAGTGAGCTAAAGAACGATGATGGATTCAACCCAGATCTGTGACTGGGGGTGAGTGTCTGAAATGTTTCAGCTCTCCGTCCATCATCTCCTTGTGTTTGCTTTGTTCACCCTAAGTTGGCAGGGTATGTCCAGACGTGGGTCCCTTGCTCACTTTGCCACTGGATTCAAGCTAGCCTGGCTGATGAGGGCTGTTAGCCCGAAACCAGTCCCAGGATGCTTGTTTCCGGTCCAGGGAAGACATGGCTTGGTAGTTCGGGCTGGACTGTTCCCATGAGGCACAGGGTCAAGACTGATTTGCATATAGCTGTGTCTGAACTGGGGTGGCGAAGTGAGCTAAAGAACGATGATGGATTCAACCCAGATCTGTGACTGGGGGTGAGTGTCTGAAAAGTTTCAGCTCTCCGTCCATCATCTCCTTGTGTTTGCTTTGTTCGCCCTAAGTTGGCAGGGTATTCCCAGACGTGGGTCCCTTGCTCACTTTGCCACTGGATTCAAGCTAGCCTGGCTTATGAGGGCTGTTAGCCCGAAACCGGTCCCAGGATGCTTTTTTCCGGTCCAGGGAAGACATGGCTTGGCAGTTCGGGCTGGACTGTTCCCATGAGGCACAGGGTCAAGACTGATTTGCATATAGCTGTGTCTGAACTGGGGTGGCGAAGTGAGCTAAAGAACGATGATGTTGGGGTTGATAGGGGCACAGACAGGAGGGTTCGTAAGAATTTATTTTCAGCCATCTGCATCCCCATCTGCTGTTTATAGCCCCAAATAGCAGAGCCATATGTAGCAATGGCCAAACATTTAGATCTATAGATGGAGAGAATAGCTTCAAAAGGCTTTGCTCCCAGTCGCTGTGAAAACCCTAATAAAGCTGATGTTGATCTTACTACTGCGTTTTTTTGCTTTAGATTGGGGGACCCAGAAACATCTATCATCGAATAAGACCCCTAGGTATGTAAAGGAGGTCACTCTAGACACCTCCGCTCCATTGCATGAGAAGATTTTTCCTTTTCTTTTTCTTTGACCCATTATCATAACATGTGACTTTGACATATTCACAACCAAATCCAGGGATTTCATAAAATCCCCGAATGCATCCAACAGTCTCTGGAGGCCAATAGCGGTTCGGGATAATAAGACGGCATCATCCGCGTATAGTAGGACCGGGATAGTCCTAGTTCCTACACGCGGAATATCCAAACTCGCCTGTTCCAAGATTTTATCTAAAGCATTAATATAAAGAGTAAAAAGTAATGGCGCCAATATACAACCCTGGCGGACACCTCTGCCTGATTTAAAGTGACTAGTGCATTTACCTTCCCGAGTGACCCTAACTACTGCTAAAAGATCCCGATGTAAGTCTGCTAAAAAATAAACCAAACAAGGATCAATACCCATAACGAGTAAAATGGACCAGAGCTTCGATCTGTTAACCAGATCGAAGGCGGAGGTAAGATCCATAAAAGCCATTTGTAGGGGACCTTTTTTGGCTACGGTGTATTTGCCTATTAATAAATATAAGTTAAGACACTGATCCATGGTACTTCTGCCCTGTCTAAAACCATACTGAAGATTGGATAAAACCCCGTTATCATTTACCCAATCAGTGACTTTAGCCAAAATCACTTTACCTAGAATTTTGACGGCAGAATCAATCAGTGATATAGGTCTATAACACCGAGGGTCACCTCTTTGACCTTTTTTAAAAACTGGTATAATTGTAGACAGGGACCAAGACGCAGGAAACCCCTGCCCAACAGAAGCATTAAACACATTGGCCAGGATCTTGGCCCAAAATTTAGGTTCACTTTTATACAGGTCTGCAGGGACACAATCGGGGCCAGGGGCCTTATTACTGGAGGTCTCAACTATTGCCTTTTCAATATCCGCCTCTTTAAAAACCAGCAAAGAAAAATCACCATAAGTATCCAATCCTGAAGAGGGAACCTGCACCTCACTTGAACTATAGATTGTCTTAAAATGCGCCAGCCACTGCTCTTCTGATATATTAGTTTCCATGATGTCATTCTCTATGCCTGAAAAGAAAGGTGTATTAACAATAGCCCAAAATTTTGAGCTATCCTTTAAGACTTCAACAGACATTAGAGCATTCCAGGCCTCTGATTTGATCTCACTTTTACGGGTATGTATCGCTAGCTTATAAGACCTCCTAAGACTAGCTATCTGCTCCCTATCTCTTGGTCTCTTTTTCAGGGCTTGTGCTAAGATGCGATGGGCCTTAGAGCAATTTGTGTCAAACCACCTTTCCACCGGTTTAGGTCTAGGTTTGGATTTAACAGTCAGGTCAATTGCTACCTGATGACAGATACCTTCAAATCCTCTAATCACCTCATCCTTTGGGGTGGAATGATCAACACACTTTGCAATATCATCTTTAGCCTTCATGCGTAAATTAACAAGAAAAGATTCAGGAATTACTTTAGACCATTTGAGTCTCCTCCCCTGATCACTTGTGGTCACATGATTAACTTCTGTGTTCCCACCCAATAAACATAAAAGGCCCAAGTCTTTGTGTAATTCAAGAATTACTGGGTTGTGGTCACTAAGGGGGGACAACTTAGCATTATAGGATACTACATTAGCTAACAATAAGGGGGACAAAAATATATAGTCAATGATAGTATCCCTTCCCTTAGCTTTAAATGTCGGAACCCTCTCAGATAAATCATTGAAACCAGGTTCAAAGAGGTCAACTCCTGCCAGGAGATCCTCCAGGGCCTCCCCCTTTTGCGTATGCTCAAAATGGGGTGACACCGAGTATTGAGGACCCAAATGATCATCGCCATAACAATTCAAATTACACAAATGAATATTAAAATCGCCCATAAGAATGATATAATAAAAAGTGGATTGCTTCGATCTATAAACTTCTGAAAAACATTTCAAATAAGAAAGATGTTCATTCAAAGTGTCGCATTCGCCAGAATTATAAAAATTAATCAATAATATTTTGGGACCAGTACACAGTTCTAGTATCATACAATTATGGGAGCTTACCTCCAACATTTTTACAGACCCTTTCAAATTTAAAGAAAGAAGGAGTACTAGGCTCCCCTTGGCTCTACCTGCCAGGGTAGAACGTGCAGGTGAGCAAAAAGATTTAAACCCGTCCAGCCAAAAATTGCTCTCCCTGTCCCATGTTTCCTGGAGAGCAATAATATCATATTTTTTATAAACTCAAGCCAGCTAGGATCATCCCTTTTAGATCTAAGCCCCGCAATGTTCCAACTAATGATCTTACAATTGGAAACAGTTTCTAGGTCCATAGGCTGGGTCCCTTGCTCACTTTGCCACTGGATTCAAGCTAGCCTGGCTGATGAGGGCTGTTAGCCCGAAACCGGTCCCAGGATGCTTGTTTCCGGTCCAGGGAAGACATGGCTTGGCAGTTCGGGCTGGACTGTTCCCATGAGGCACAGGGTCAAGACTGATTTGCATATAGCTGTGTCTGAACTGGGGTGGCGAAGTGAGCTAAAGAGCGATGATGGATTCAACCCAGATCTGTGACTGGGGGTGAGTGTCTGAAAAGTTTCAGCTCTCCGTCCATTATCTCCTTATGTTTGTAGAGTTTCTCAAGGCGTCTGCAGGAGCGCCTGGCTTCTTGGAGGTCAGTGGTAAACCAGGCGGCCTTCAGGGTGCATTGTTTGACGGGGTGGCGGAGGGGTGCGAGCTTGTCAGCGCAGCCGGCGATCCAGCGGTGTAGTTCTTTGGCTGCAGAGTTGGCGTCGGTCGTGGTGGAGGGGGGGTCGAGGAGGAGGGTGGTGCTGAGGTGTTCTTCTGTGATCTTGCTCCAGTTCCTTCGTGGTGGACGCGGGCGGGTTTGGGTGCGGTGGTGGTGGTGAAGGTGAAGTGTACGCAGTGGTGGTCTGTCCAGAGGGGATGCGTGGTGTGGCTGAGGTGGATGTTTGTCCCTCCTGCGAAGATGGGGTTGAGGGTGTGTCCGGCTCTGTGGGTGGGGGAGGTGACGAGCTGCTTCAGTCCGCGGTTGGCCAGGTTGTCGAAGAGGGTGGTGGAGTCGGGGTCGCTGCGGTTGTCGAGGCAGAAGTTCAGGTGTCCGATGAAAATGTAGTCCGTGGAGGCGATGGTGTGGGGTGCAACAAGGTCGGCAATGGTGGTGGTGGAAGAAGCGCGAGGGCCGGGGGTCTGTAGATGAGGGTCCCGTGCAGTGTAGTTCTGGGGCTGGTTTGGATCTGGAAGAGGAGGTGCTCTGTGTTGGAGAAGGGGTCTCTCGTGCTGGAGGTGGAGAGTCAGAGGGAGCTCTTGTGTGCGATGGCGAGTCCTCCTCCTGGGCGGTGGGGGCAGTCCTTTCTTTGGATCTTGTATCCGTCGGGGATAGCAGTGGCGATGTCGGGGGTGGAGGTGGCGTTGGTCCATGTTTCCGTGAAGAAGGCAACGTCTGGCGAGAGGGTGTCGAGCAGGTCCCAGATCTCCGTGGCGTGGCTGTCGAGAGAGCACACGTTGAGGAGGATGCACGTCAGAGCTTCAGTGGTGCGGGAGTCCGGCGTGGGTTCAGCGGTCGTGGGAGGGCTGTTAATGGTGAAGGATTGACGGCAGTGTAGGCAGGGGAACTGGCCGTGGGTGGTGTTTGGCGTCGATCTCTGGCAGTTGCTGTTTCTTCTGGGGTTGAGTGCTAGGAGGGCGGCGGAGTTGTAGCGGTGTGGGGTGGTAGATTCAGGGTTCCTGGCGCTGGCAGCGGTCGGGTCAAGTCGCGGACGGGCAAAGACGGCCTTGCCTTTGGCACACCCGCTGCGCGCGGCAGCCATTAAGTAGGGGAGGGAAGCGCAGCTCGGAGGCGGGAAGCAGGAACCGGCAGGGGGGGAGGGGCCACGGGGGCAGCAGCGGCAGGAAGGGCACAGAGGCAGAAAACGGGCACAAGAGAGACAGAAGAACAGGAAAAGGCACAAGGCAGACACGGGCACAAGAGAGACAGGAAAAACAGAAAGGGCCACAAAGACAGACACGGGTGCAAGAGAGACAGAAAAAAACACAATAAAATGGCAAAGTGGCACAAAGACAGACACAGGCACACAGACAGACAGCAAAGTGGCACAAAGACAGACAGAGACAACAGCGGCCAGCAGAAGAGCAATGCTCTCCCACTGGACCACCAGGGATGAGGCGCAGGCAGGAGCCTGAGGGTGGAGGAGGGCCTCAACACCTACCTGGGCAGCAGTGCCCAGAGCACAGTGCCGGAGCGGTGGCATTTGACAGCGGAGCTGCGGGGAGAAAGCAGGTCTCTGACCAGGAGGTCAGGGGTCTTGCTTGCACTCCCTTGCAGTGGCCGCCATTAAGAAGGGGAGGGGGGAGGGAAGTGCAGCTGGGAGGCGGGAAGCGGGAACTGGCAGGGGGGAGGGGCCGCGGGGGCAGCAGCGGCGGGAAGGCCACAAAGGCAGAAAACGGGCAAAAGAGAGACAGAAGAACAGAAAAAGGCACAAGGCAGACACGGGCACAAGATGACAGAAAAAACAGAAAGGGGCACAAAGACAGACAGGAGGGCCTCAACACCTACCTGGGCAGCAGCGCCCAGAGCACAGTGCCAGAGCATTGGCACTTGACAGCGGAGCTGCGGGGGGAGAGCAGGTCCCTTGGGCTAGTCCAGTGGTCTTGGTACCAAAACATCACACCCAGGGTGGTAAGAGAAAGATGAGGTTTTGTGTTGACTACATGGGACTCAATGCAGTCACTAGGACTGATGCGCATCCGATTGCTAGGGCAAATGAGCTTATTGACACTTTGGCCTCAGCCAAGTTCTTGAGCACATTTGAACTGGCTGCTGGCTATTGTCAAATCAGACTAGCTGAGGATGCCAAATCCAAAACAGCATTCTCAACCCCCAGTGGCATTATCAATTTATTGTGATGCCCTTTGATTTGAAGAATGCACCTGCCACATTCCAAAGGCTGGTGAACAAAGTTCTCACAGATCTGGAAGCCTATAGTGCAGCATACCTTGATGATATAGCTGTCTTTAACTCCACCTGAAGAATATTTTGGAGGCCCTGCAGAAAGCAGGCCTCACTATCCAGGCTACTAAGTGCCAGATAGGGCAGAGGAAGGTTCTATGCCTGGGTCACCTTGTGGGTGGAGGCCAGGTTCAACCACTTCAGAGCAAACTCCAGACCATATTGGACTGGGTTGCTCCAACTACCCAGACGCAGGTCAGAGCTTTCTTGGGCCTGACTGGGTATTACAGGAGATTTGTAAAAGGAAATGGGTCCATAGTGACTCCCTTGAATGATCTCACCTCCAAGAAAATGCCCAAGAACATTCAGGGGACAGCTAGCTGTCAGAAGGCATTTGATGATCTCAAGCAGGTCATGTGCACTGCTCCCATTCTGCAGAGTCCTGACTACTCCAAGCAATTTATTGTCCAAACAGATGCATCTGAGTTGGGGGTAGAGGCTGTGTTGTCACAACTTAATGCAGAGGGTCAGGATCAACCAGTAGCTTTTATTAGCAGAAGGTTGACCCCAGAGAGAAACGTTGGTCAGCTATAGAGAGGGAAGCCTTTGCTGTGGTCTGGGCGCTGAAGAAGCTGAGGCCATAATTGTTTGGCACTCACTTCTTTGTTCAGAAAGACCATAAGCCCCTCTTATGGCTAAAACAGAAGAAGGGTGAAAACCCCAAACTTTTGAGGTTGTCCATTTCCCTACAGGGGATGGACTATACAGTGGAACATAAACCTGGGAGTAACCATGCCAATGCAGATGGACTCCCCAGATATTTCCACTTAGAAAATGAAGACTCAACTGGGCAAGGTTAATATCATCTCCTTACATTGGGGGTGTAGGCAAGTAGGATCTGCTTCTTATGGTTACCACCACTTTTTGCTTGATGTGATGCTGTTTTTGACTAGTCTGACTGGGATCCTGCTAATCAGGACCCCAGTCTTTCTGCTTTCTCCCTAAAATGTTATGTGAAGTACCTAGGTACATCCAAGATTGGATACTGGGGTACTCTTGTCAGTCCCTAGTATAGGGTACCCATGTGCCCAGGGCATAGGTACCTCAGAGGTCTCCCATGGGCTGAAGCATGCATTATGCCACCCATGAGCGACCATTCAAAATGGAACTACAGGCCTGCCATTGCAGCCTGCATAAGTTGGTGTGTGCACCACTTACTAAAGATATAGATTTACTATATCTAAGGGTCACCGCACTTAAAACCTAAAAGTCATCCCTATAGCAGGCCTTTACAATCCTGAGGGCAGGGTGCTTGGTTCTAAGTGAGAGGGTGCCCCTGCATGAGCAGGGCACCCCTGCAGCCTACGGAATCCATTCTCCCGGGTTGTCAGTGAGGCAGCGATATACTATATCGAGGGGCACCGCGTAATCGGGCGATGACCATCTAGAAAATGGCTGCAACGAATCCTATCGTGTTTGGTATCAAACATGTTGGAATCATACCCCCACACTGTAAACGGTGTGGGAGGTATGATTCCAAGAACCAGGAGAGTCCTCCGTTAGGCTCTCAGTGTTCCCAGTACCAGCCTTCTGGTCTCGAACTGCACAAAATGGTTGCTGCCGACCAGAGACACATTTCTGCCCTCCTGCTGTTGGGCCAACCTCGATCAGGGGAAGGCAGTACAATAGGCATCCTGTCACAGGGAGGTGTGACCACCTCCCAGACAGGATTTAGTGTGTTAGGGCTGGGTGGGTGTGCTTGCCAGAGCCTGAAAGTCTGCATGAGGGGCACATTTGGTGTCCCTGTGCATAGTCCAGTTCAAATCAGTCCTGGGAGCCATTGGCTTCTGCTCTGGCGCGAAACTGGAATAAGGACATGGGAGTAACCTCCCCCTGTCCAGACACTCCCCTGGGAAGGTCCCCTGAATCTTCCCAGCCCTTTCCCTAGGGTACTTAAGGGCTTACCTGGGTGTAGGTCCCTAGATTCGTCGTGGGATAAGATTCAGAACTGAAACCAATGCACTTCTACCATCTGGGCACTCTGGACTTCGATGGACTTAGTTTGGGCCTGACTTTGTCTCCCTTCCAGTCTGCTACATCGTCTGTGCCTGTGCATCATACAGGAACCTTCCAAGGCCTGGGAAGCATCAAGGACAACCAAAGTAATCTCCCTTGGAGTGGAGGAGTCACTCGCCTGCATTGGCAGGCCCCGCAACGAAGACGACCGGTCTGCAGATCCTGAGCTCCTTCAGAATCTGTTGGCTCTGCAACATAGGTGGTGGTTTTCCTCAGCTCTCGAGGCCTGCTCTACCCTCTTACCAAGTTTGAGGCCAGTAGTTCTTGTGGGGGTTGCAATAACTGAACCCTTGTGTACCGTGTCCCTTTGCAGTTGCAAAGGCTTGTTGACATCTTTGCAAGAAGATCTTCGGGCTCCAAGTAGCTCCAACCTCGAGCATCTTCAGTGACCAGAATCTTTGGCCACACCGCATCCATCTTCATTACCCCCTCGATTATTAATCATGTCTGTTGTTTCTAAGTATAGTTGCAGACATCTAGTAAACCTCACCACTCACTCGCTGCTGTACTCTTAGTGACAATGAGGATTCAATAGCAACTTAAAACCAGCTCTCTTCATACCTGTATCTAAATTTGCTCCCCACATTTTTATAATGTGGATGGTGGCTTTATTTCTAAACCCACGAGAGACAAAAACATAGGCACAATACTCCCGTTGGTTCTTTTTCTAGAGACTTATTATCGAGGACAGGATACTAGTTAAACATAATCACTTTCCCTCCGAACACGGTACATCGTGAGTTCCTCCATTACTCATAAAAAGCCCCCGTCATGATGTACCGTGTTCGGAGGGACAGTGATTATGTTTAACTAGTATCCTGTCCTCGATAATAAGTCTTTAGAAAAAGAACCAACTGGAGTATTTTGCCTATGTTTTAGTCTCTCGGTGGGTTTAGAAATAAAGCCACCATCCACATTATAAAAATGTGGGAGCAAAATTAGATACAGGTATAAAGAGAGCTGGTTTTAAGTTGCTATTCAATCCTCATTGTCACTAAGAGTACAGCAGAGAGTGAGTGGTAAGGTTTACTAGATGTCTGCAACTATACTTAGAAACAACAGACATGATTAATAATCGAGGGGCTAATAAAGATGGATTTGTGAATTATGCACACGCATGCAAACCTTTGGAGGCCATAGTATAGTATTCATTAAAAAAAAATTAAACTGCACATATTTTTTTAATTGTATATAAGTGAGATTATGCTAGAGGCTAAAATGGGTGGCAACTTTGCCTTTGAATTTTCCCAATGAAGCAAATATTGCACATCTATAACGATATTCTTAATATTATATATTTACTATCATTAGGAGTGGCTAGTCTTGTTTGAAATTTAAAATCACATATGGACTTTGCTTACCCCTAGATTATAAAAGGGTGCAACTGGCCAAGAAAGTAAAGAAAATTGGTGATTTTGCAACGCAATTGTTTTTGAAGCGATTCTTAACCATTCTCCACATCAGAACGAAAAAAGTGAAAAAGGTTCTTTTAATTGAAGGTGAGCACTATATCTGCTTTTTTTTTTTTTTTAAAAGAGGGTATATCCATATAATTGATGAGAGGGAATTAGCCCTTCTGATTTGAATTGTTAAACTTTGCAGGCCCTGTTGACCGCAGAGGGATTAATTTACATATACACCTGTGGTCAAAGATATAAAGACCAATCAGGAGGTAAGATGATACCGGTATATCTAAGAAGTGATGCATCTTTATAAAAAATAGAACACTAAAAGGGTTTTCTGTTATAGAGTGAACAACTGATAAGAAGCATGAAAGTAATCAAGTGCTAACCTTGGACAATCATAACAAACGGTAACTAATCACCGTCTTTTTATAGAAAACTTGTTTTTTTAATTACATTTTTTTTTAAACTATAACCAAAATCAAGATTAAATCTATGGATAACTTATCTAAAAATAGATGGAGCACTCTGGGTTGAATGGGAAGTTATATCTGTGTGTGAGTGTGAACGTCGTCACTGAACTCTGTATATGTAAATATGTTATGTGTATATATTTGATTTGTAACTATGTTTCATGTACACTCATTTGCACTTGGAAAAAGTCATAGGCTTTTTTCAAAGAAGATTGACTGTTCTGTATGTTCCTCCTATTATACTGGATTAGTACATTGATGTAAAAAGAAGGGGGCAGAGGAGATCATGTGCAAAGTGGAACTTAACTGTATGATTTTTAAAAAAAAACATTTAAATGTTTTTAATTGCCTTTTGTACATGTACGTTGAATTATCATGATAAATATTAGACATTTTTTGCATATATCTGGGTTCAGTGTGGTGAGAATAGTGAGTATATGAGAGTCTGTAAGTGATGCCTGATTGTAGTGATTAGAATTAGATTCTGTTTAGTAGGGGATATCCTCTTGTTTATACTGCAGTGCACCCTGTCCCCTACGTGTAAAAGGGTACCTCGCAATTTCTGATAATATGCTAAGAAATGTGTGCCATTGGCCTCTAAGAGCTGGCTATGTATAATACATTTTATACAAAGGATCTGGTGTTTATTAAATCACAGTTAAGCATGAAGGTTTCTATAGTAACTGAAGTGTGATTTATAGGGTGGTGAGACTTTTAGTGACGTTTGATGACCACATGGTGCTAAACGCCAAGGCAGAAAGAGCTCCTAATCATTTGGAAATAAACCTAGAAAGGTTTTACTACTCTAACATGTGCAGCAGGGGGATTCAGTTGTCTAACCCTCAGGAGAGTCATCACAGGGCCAAGTGGTAGCGCATTTCACCACACTCCACAAGTCACAGTAGCATGCTCAACATTTTTATTCCATTCTCAGAAAGAAACCACAAAAAAGGTCTGAGAATGGAAAAAACAATGGCTGTGATGTGTAAGGAAAATATGCATCAAAGTACTGCCCTAAATAGGGCGGATCTCCGAAAGCATTGAGGTCCCATTTGACTTTCCTTCACTACGGTCCCCGACTTGCTGATCTCTACTGTGCTGGGCCTCCTGCTGTTGGCTCTGTGCTGTGCATCGGGTGCTGCTTGCCCCCACGATTGCTGTTGGGATGCCCCCCTGGGGGGATTCTTGATCTAAACACACCTCGGGGCTGGGTTCACTGGCCTCACTGCCTCTGGCTTTTCTCAGACAAGTGGCAACCGCACAGACGTACAGTATTGTTTGGGCTTGTGTGACCCTGGCGCTGGTTTTATCTCCTGCGGCCCATCCTGCAGCCTTCACCCCGCTGGTTGTTCTAGATATGCCTCACGCCTGGCATAGTAAGTGGAGCTTCCCTGTTGCTGACATTGCACCCCCCCATCCGTCCCGTCTAACTGACTGGCTGCTGTGACATCCCACCGAAAGCCCCATCGGACACGGTGCGCAGTGACCCAAAACAGCACAAGTTACCGTTTGAGAAGTCCAAGACTACTGACGTGCCCGAGTCCATGACTGATATGGAGGGGGTGCGACTGGGCACCACTGGTGACAATGTTTGACACTTCTCCATTCCTGCTCCTACTAACTCATCCTACAAACAGGGCCTGCCCGCCCTAGCGTTGCACCAGAGGTGTAGACTATTCTTGCGACCATGTGAGGTTATGTTCTTTATGGGTATTGTCATTGGGATTCACCAGGCCTGTTTCTGCCTGGTGTAGGTAAGGGTTGGGCTATGGGCTGGTTGTTTAGCTTTGTGTTTCTACATCCTTTAGTCATAGAGGACACAGCGATCAAACTGCTGCCACATGCTAAGGTCAAAGTCACATGGTGGTGACGAGTAATACTGAGAGGCCCACAGTGGATATCTTGCTCCTTTTGTGGCACATTAGAGCCCTCAACGACCCCCGCAAGGGGAAACAAATGCTGCAGTACCTAGCCCGCCATGGCACACAGATAGCCTTCTTACAGGCGACTCGACTTCCCCCTGGGACTTCTCGCACCTTTGTCTCCTCATGGGGCCCACAACAATACTTTCCAGGCTATAGCACATACTTGTGTGGAGTCTGTACACTAAAACATAAAACCCTCCCCTTCCACCCCACAGCCAACTTCATCGATGCGGACAGTAGATATGCCCTAGTAGCTGGAGTCCTGGCAGGGCTGCACGTACTGCTAGTTTACATTTATGCCCCCAACAATTACACTCCTGACTTTTTCCAGTCGCTCATGTCGCTGATAGGACGCATAGACGCTGATCACATCCTACTTGGTGGTGATTTTAACATGCTCCTTGACTCTCAGCTGGACACTACTGCAGCCACAATGTCCAGTAAGCCCTGCTCACTGTGCATCCTCCGCAACCTCTGCAACACATACTTGTTCTGTGACTCCTGGCACCTACTACACTCTTCGGCCCCTGCATATACTTTTTATTCTGCACCCCACGATACGTGGACCTGTATTGACTATTGGCTCAGATCCACCCTCCTTACCCCATGGCTGGATGCTGTCTCACATCTCGGACACACTTTGATCACTCCCCAGTCCAGATGACCTTACACACTCCAGTTGGGAGGGGGGAGGTTGGAGTGGCAGTGGCTCTTCCCAAGCATTGCACTGCTCAACGAGGTGTTCAGGTCTGAGCTTCGTTCCCCAGTTGGGGAATACTTTGAGCTTAACGTTGGCTCAGTCACTAAACAGGCCAGCCTGTGGGAGGCCTTTAAGGCCTATATTCACAGCATCTGCATTTGTAAACATTCTGGGGTGCTCGCGACATACATCGGAGCCTGACTCGCTTGGAAACCAAATTGATGGAACTAGAATAGGCTGATGCCCAGCAGCAACATGAGCCGCAATTTCTTAGGTGCACAACTCTGTTAGCCTAATATTAGGAGCTCACTTACTGTGAGGCAAACGTTTTGGGGAAGTATGCTAGGGCTCGTCGCTATGGTGAGGGAGAACACCCTGGCAGCATGTTGGCTCGATTGCTCTGCCCAACCTGAGGTGCCACTTCCATTCCAGAAATGTAACTAGCAGATGGAATGCAGGAGACTAACAGCAATAAAGTTCTAGCTGCATTGCTCAGCTATTACACAAACCATTACACTTCCCGGCTGGCTGGGACCACTACTAACCTAACATCATATCTTGCTGAGATAGCTATGGTTTGGCTTACAAAAGCTCAGCAACAGTTTCTCAGCGAACCGACTTCATCCCTGGTGCGACGGGCTAGTGATATATCTGGGCTTTTGCCTACATTGTGGCAAGAGGAAAGTAATTTGACTGAATTATGGCCCTGCCATAGAGAAAGTGACCACCCAGGTGGAATGGTGGCTCTGTCTTCCCCTCTAGATGGTGGGTCATATCACGATCATAAAGATGGTGATACTCCCCCCAGTGTTTATACCTTTTTTAAATATACCCATTCCTCTCAGTAATTCATTTTTGCTTCACTACGGAGAATGCTATTGAGATTGATTTGGGCGGGCCAAATCTCCCGCATAGGCTGGGACACTCTCGTTCTCTCGTATGAGCAGGGTGGGTTCGGTGTTTCACGTTTTCATTTTTATTACCTAGCAGCACAGTGTCCATTCGCCCATTACTGGTACCATCCAGATGCATGACTCCCCTATTCTAAACCCGAAAAAGATCAGGCTGAGCTGAGACCAGTGTTTTTTATACTACCTGCAGGAAGCTTCTCCAGTTATTTGGGGAAAGACTCCTTTACTCTCTGATGCTGCCTCTGGTGAACAATCAATGGCTTCCTATAACACAGGAGAAATTGGTCCAGCGCACGTTGACACAGCATGCCATTCACACTTTTGGTGACCTCTTCCCCGACAGTCACATCCTTTACTAAGCTATATGGACCGCTTCATTTTACGATGCCTCCAAAGCACCCTTTGAGCTCTGCTATCATCCTATCTGTTGGCCCCAGCAGAATTCTCTTCCTTGACACTTGTAGTCACCAACGGCGATGGGAGTTTGTTAGTCTCCAGGCTGTACCGTACATGCATTGCCCTCTGTCTCCATGCGATGGGAAACTTAGGGATACATGGGAGGCACAGTTAGGGCACCACTTAACCGATAAAATTTGGTATGCTCTCTGTGCCCAAACACACCTTATTTCACCCAACCACAATCACAAGATCATCTATTACAAATTACTGCCTAGAGTCTATATTATACCTAGCACCCTGGTGATCCAGCGGTATACCAACAACAGATACTCTACTACCATATACTCACCTGGGCCCATAAACACACATTTGAGTAGACCGCTGGTTTAGTTTAAAGTTTTATATATCACAATATTCAGGATTAGTTATTTAATTTTCCTAACTAACCTTTCACTGATCAAAAGTTCTTTCCTCTGGTCGATGAACCATTAGTTGAACTAGTTGATGGTGATAATTAACATAACTCTTATCTTGTCTTTTATTTGGAATAAATGATCACAGACTCAGGAAGTTTTAAATCTTTATCTAAATTAAATGCATGTGAACCATTTCAAAATACAGTGCAGTCACCATCTTTCTTAGGAGAGAAAATTAAATTGATTAAACATCAAATATATACTTCGGACTCATACAATGATTAATGCTCAGAAAGGGAGAGGACAGAGAGAAAAGAACATCTGCAAATAACGTGAAATTATAGTGACCAAGAATGATGTGAAAGACCAACCCCCTGGCCAAAGGGCTGGTAAGAGTCCCCCGGGATAGGTCAGGAGACAAAGACTTGAGGACAGGATTCAGGACAGGATAGTTGACCTCTCTAGAATACCGACGATTGCGCCGTACCCCTCTCTGACACTCTCTTCCTCCTCGAGATTCTTCTGCGATCTTCTGATCTAAACCAATTAAGTTAGGATAGAAAGTTCTGCTTCAGGTTCTGCATTCGGTTCTTCATCAGCATCTCACAGCATCTCTCCCAGCAACAGCATCTCTGACTCACAGCATCTGGACAGACAGCATCTCGACTCCCCGACTCCGACTCATTAGCTAACTAAAGCTACCTTAGTTATACCTTCGTTTATTCATGTTCCACCCACTAAAGTTTCAATATCGTAAAAGTACGAAATATGATTGGTCAGGCATGGGGGGAAGCTCCATCACACCATGCTTACATGTCATCAAAATCAGTTCAACTATTGTTCGTAAACCCATCCCCTTAATTTTTTATTCATGTACTGAGTTCCCATACACATTCACATTTTATTTTGAAAAATTATTATAACATTATGAATAAGAGTCCTCATCGCCAAACTTTTCACCCTCCGTTCCCAGGGCATATCACTGGTGTCCTTGGCTCCCGTTCAATATCTAAGTCACCATTCCGGGTTAACTTTCAGTGGACATGCGCAGTCCTTTCAGTACTCAGCTTAATTCAGTTATGCGTGAGAGGCCCAAATGCGCACTAATAATAAAGTCAGAAAGACAAATATTAATTTCACAAATAAAATGTTCACTCTGTATACCTCCCACCGCTACTCTATTCTCCTTTTCTTATTAATACTTTTCCTGCATTAGCATTAGTAAAATAGCTTGTTTTCGTTTCAGCTAAGCAGATGCCATGCACGCGAGTCTTCAAGACTCCATTTTAGTGTCTTCTGCTCATGCGCTAGAATTTCCCTCCAAGCGTTACCTCGTCATACTACGTAGATGCAGTTGATGCATGCGCACAACAGTTTCCCCGTTTAAAGCGGTATTAGTCCGTCTTCATTGTCATCCGCATTAATACACACATAAGCAAGCTTCACTAACCCGCGTGTTCATGTGGTGCGTATTAGTTATTCACAAACATGATTAATAACTTGTTAATGAGTTAAACGAGTGGATTGCCTCCGAGCAAGTCTCTTTCTTACGAGACGTTGCTCCATCACTGGCATGCCTGGATCCCGCCAGGTCCTCTAGCTGTCCTAAATGCCACACTAATAGGGCTGATTTTGTATACATGACATGGACTTGCAGTCATAGTGCATCCTTTTGGTGCAATATCCACTCTCGCCTAGTCCTGATGATCGGTATGGAGATTGCTCCAGACCCACTAATAGCCTTGCGTATTAGTTATTCACAAACATGATTAATAACTTGTTAATGAGTTAAACGAGTGGATTGCCTCCGAGTAAGTCTCTTTCTTACGAGACCTTGCTCCATCAATCTTCTCTCTGATGGCATTTTTGAGCCATCACAAAATTACCCATCCCTTCCCAGAGGCCAACTTTAGCATATCTCAGTTTCTCTTTCTTGCATTTGATCTATGTCAGCCTCTCCTTTTCCTTTCATATTTTTCATCTTTTTATATATCTTTCCTTTTATCTCCTCCAGCTTAATTTCTTCGTATTCCCTCTGTCGTTTCTTTCCTTTCCCTTCTCTTTCTAAAATTCTTCTTTTCCCTCTGCTTCTGCAACATTTACATGTGATCATTACTATTGTCATTATCACAACTACTGGTAATATTATTTGACCTAGAAAACTCTTTCCAAAATTAGTAAACCATTTCCCTATTGATGTTATACTCTTTGTTAATTTTCCCCATACACTGTCAACCTCCAGTTGGGTCAAGTCATTATGCATTCTTGTAATATTTCCAATATATGCAAAAGCAAAAAATCCCTAAATGCAGCAAGCGAACATACAATACGCCAAACTACCAGTTTAACTAATACGGTGGTTATAAAGTAATCAAAATTAGGAAAACATCACTACAGTACCATATTGCAAAGTTCACACATAAATATCTTAAAAACCAACAAGTTTGCATATAATATTTATTCAATACATTTATAAAAAACATAAAACATTTTGTTAGAAATGGGATCTCTGGTTGGCTAAGGCTTGCGCCAAAGCCAGGCAGAGACCACCACTCTAGTCAGGGCGAGGAGTTACACGCCGACGATAACCCCTGCTCACCCCCTTGGTAGCTTGGCACGAGCAGTCAGGCTTATCCCGGAGGCAATGTGTAAAGCGTTTGCGCAGCACACTCACACAGCAGCAACACACTAGGCACACCACAAAAGGAACTCCACACAAGGTTATATAAAAATAGCCTTTGTATTGTCATAAATACATTAGAAACATAACCACATAATATACGGTGTGCCAACTGGCACTAGGCAATATTCACAGGGGACTATTTACACACGACAGGGCCAATGGGGCCACTGTCACAAATCACCAATTGTAAATGTAGCACAAATAATAAATGTAGCGCACAACCAGTAACTACTGGTACAGTTAGGAACTAAGCGTGAGAACCTGTAATGTAAAAGATAGGACGCATAAATCACTTTGCGCATGAACCACCTTAGGCATAAAAACTACATTAGGCCCAGACCCCATTAGCATCACACCTTACGCAATAGGCATTACCGTAGGCATTACAAGCATAAATACGTTATGCAATAACCTCATAACCATATCAGAGGCATAAATCACATTAGGGCTTGGCGCCCTATTAAACTCACAGCCCCCCTGGTCAACTGGCCATCTCAAAAAGGGCTCAAATGCCCTATGTCCCCAGAGTCAGGGCGCTGCCTAGGCAGCAGGAGTCAAGGGTGCGCAATTGCGCAAGCCTAAACCGTGGCAGCTGCCCACTACTTGCTGGGCAGCTGTAAACATGAGCCAGGGCACTCAATGGGCCCTCTGGAGTCCCCCTCAAGGACTCTGTAAATAAAGCTTTGCCCCCAACGTTGCAGCTGCCCGCTCTCTCTCGCGGTGCAGCTGGAGAATTAGGCTTGGCACCACTGTGCCTTCTGAGCCCCCACTGGGACTCTACAACAATATGCCCCACGTCACAGCTGTCCACTGTCCGGCGGGGCAGCTGTGAAAATGACCACGGGCACTCACTGGCCTCTCCTGAGCCCCCCGCACTGGGACTCTGAAAAGAATCTGGCCCAAAAGAGAAGTAAACACTGGCACCAACTGTGCCTCAAGAGGTACGACCACAGGGGGAAGGGCCCCGACAATGGGCCCCGACACGCCCCCCACCGGACTTAGCAACGCGGCCCCACTCACCGGGCTCCTTCGTTGTCTGCTCCGTTTCCCTTTAGTGCCGCCTCTGGCATCCGCACTGTTTTGTGGAGCCCCCCTTCACTGGGGCTCCTCTGGCAACGACGCTGAGGCAGCGGGAGGGCACCGGCAGTGTGCGCAGGCAGCCCCACTCACCGGGCTCCTTTGGACGCTCTAGGCGGCACACGGGGCTCTCCTCACTCACAAGGGAGCCCCGCCTCGACTTCGCCTCACCTCGCCTCACTTCACCCGGTCCCCCTTCTCGGGACCGGGACTTCGTTCTGGAGCCTGCGAGGCTCCCGGGCTGCTTCCGCCTCACGTCACACGGCCCCGCCCCCGTCCAGGCAAGGCCGCCTGGCTTCCGGGTCGCGTCTGCAGCGGCCCGGCAACTTCTTTTCTTGAATCGGGGCTGGCGGCGATCTCCTCGATACGGGGTAGGCTCCCGGTATTTTTAAATAAGGTCACTTGCGGGGTGGGCACCCGCTCGAGCGCCACTAATGCGGGGTGGGCACCCGCTCCTCCCTTGAAACGCGGGGAATCCCTACGCCGGGGATTCCCTCTCCAGGATGTGCGGCTCAGTGCTGCAGGGCTCACACGCCCCTCGCCCTCAGGAAATTAAAATATAGCGCTCACGAGGCGCTAGGACAAACAGCTCCAGCCAGCAAAGTTTTAGGGGCACCAGGCTGGGCCCAGGCAGGCCAGCTCACAGGGCCCTCCAGCAGGGAGGCAGTCCCTAGTGGCGGTTCCTCCTGGAGCCCAGCAGCCGCAGCAGGCCCCTCAGCAAAGGAACAGCTCAACCGAGAACATTTACATGGGGTCACAGCCCCTTCTTTTATACACCCTTTTCCTTTGTCACATAGCACAGGGCTGGGGAAAAACCAGATACAACTGGTTTGGGGGAGCTTTGGAGCACCTTGTTTTGCTCAGCTCCTCTCTCATTTCACAGGACAGGCTAGGGACATCAGACGCACCACAGGGGTGGAGCCAGCATTGTGGAGGGAAGGCACAGCCCTATTCAGGTCCCAGGTGCAACTCCTCCCTCCCATCTAGATGCAGGTCTCCCTATTCACCACTGCGCTGACTCACCCTGCCCCTCCTGGAGCCACACACACCTCCCAGCCCCTGTCACTCACAAAGCCAGACATGCAATTCACATCAGGCAGGCAGACACAGAGCACACATAAATGCCAACTTCTAAAAGTGGCATTTCTACACCAGTCATAATAAATCTGCGCACACCATTGCGCAGCATTTATTCTCACGAGTTCGCACATACTAAACTCGCCCCTGCGCTCCTCTCACACCAGGAATTACCATGGACACACATATCCCCCATGCATTCCTATGGGAGGGCAGGACAATCTCACCACATGCACTCAGAGTGCGCACGCACTTTACACTGGGACACAGTACTAAAGTGCGCAAAGGCCAAAAACTACTAACACTACACAGAAAAAAGGCCGGAGACAGGCAAAAAGTTTAGGGGTGAACCTGCCAAAAGGGCCAAGTCCAACACAACCCCCTTCCAGCCAAAACGCAGGGCAGACCAATCACCACCGTGATGGGCTTCCCTGCTTGGGGCGATAGAACACGGACGCGGGCCCGCAACTGCAGGGACACCCTCCTGTTCTACGCCACGGTGAACCCATGTGGTTCCTTCTGAAAAAGCTGTCCGGAGCAACTGGGCTACCCCACTGGTACTCCCTAGCTGTCCGCGGCCAGGACCAGGCCCTAGGCCATCCAGATGCCACTGGTCCTTGCCCATTCACAGAGTGGGGGTAGTAACCCCTGGCACATAGTAGCCATTCTCCACTCTTCCCCTCATCAGGGCAGGTCTAGACTGCCACTGATCCTCCAACCTAGGGTCTGCACCCTCAGGCGGACCAGAAGTCACGGGTGAGGCTCTCCTCCCCTACCTCTTCTTCTAGGGCTCCGCACTCTCCTCCTTGGAGAGGCACCCTCAGAACACAACTCTCCCACCAGTTCAGGACCTCTCTCCAAAAACTGGTCTCCCAACCTAGGGCCTAAACCCTCAGGTTGCACCGGGGTCAGAGGCGAGGACTCCCCCTCTGCACCCCCTTCCAGAGTTCTGCACCCTCCCAACTGGAGCGGTACCCCTGGAAGATGAACCGGTCAGGACACTGGTTACAGATGTCCCTTCCTCCAGATCAGGCGGATCCTGAACCTGGCCTCCCAACCTTGGGGCTGAACCCCACGGCTGAGCATTTGCCTGGCACACCAGGACTTCCGGGGCGCACTCAGCAGCCCCCGAGGGTAACACATGACTCATGTGTGGCGTGACAGTCTGCGTGGCGCAGACCTCCCGACCCCTGTCCATCTGACAGTGCGCAGAGATCCCCCACGACAGAAGTGGTGTCACCATGGTCACTTCTAGGAGACTCAGCCCTTCTGGCTGGCCCCTGACCCACTGGTTCTTCCACTGGGGAACACATCCCCCTCTCACCCCTCAATCCGGACTTCTGTACCCTCCCAACTGGAGCGGCACTGCCAGACACCAGAACCACTGGAGCTCTACTTACAGACGCTCCAGGTTCTCCAGACACTAGGAGATCCTCCTCAAATGGACTAACAGGACAGCCTAGGCTCCCAACCTGGTGTTCCCTGAAGAAACCATCCAGGTTCTGAGACTGGGTTTCGGGCACCTGGGGACACTCAGTCCCACACTCACTCCTACTCCACTGAGACAGGACGTGAGCCCCTACACCCCTCCCACTACACTGGGACCTAGCTGGGCTACACTGAACCTCTTCCTCAATACAGGACTGGAAGATACCTGAACCATTACTTTCGGAATCACTCCCCAATGCCTCATCAGAACCTTGGGCCTCCACCCAGAGGTCTGCCTCTCGTGTAAACTCCCATAGTTCAGAAAACCCACCCTCCAACAGGTGTTGGCGCAACCCCGGCAAACAACAACTGAGCAGGTGCTCTCTGAGAACCAGATCGAACAGTCCTTCAAAATCCTGTTCCGTGTTAACCGTTACCCAATCAGCCAGTGCATCATTACATTCATCCGAAAAATCCACCCAAGACTGGTGAGACAGTTTCCTACTGCCCCTGAACTTCAACCTGTACTCCTCTTCTCTGGAACAAGGTACCATATTTTGGGAACTGGGACTTCCTGCACTGGACTGTATATTGCTGCCACCACTGGACTCCACCCTCACTGGGGAATCCAGAAAACTACAACTGCACTCAGGGGATAATCTACCCTCCCGAGCTAATTTCTCTCTGGCGAAGGCCCTCTCAGCCTCCGCCATCCTCTCCTGCGCTAAGACCCTCTCGGTCTCTAGCTTTGTCTCCTCCACACTCAGCTGCGCTATCTCCCTGGTATGCTCTAACCTGAGCTTCTCCAAAGCCAGCTGATGCTCCCTTTCTTCCCTCCTATCCACCCACTCCTCTGGGGACAGGAAAAGGGATGGGGCACTGCCCCCGACACTGGACCCAGCAAGGGACTCCCTATCTATGGGGTCCTCACTATCTACTGGCGTCCCTGTCCTGTCACTTTCTTCCTCCTCTTCAGACTCCTCAGGGCTCCCCTCCGACCCACCACCCTCTTGGCGTGCGGCCAGGGCCCTCTTCTCCTCATTGCGCTCACAGTCCCATTCATCCTTTTGCCATTGGATCAGGTTGTCCCTCAGTTTTGACTGGGTGTCTGACCCACTCACTGCTATGTCTCTCTCCTTACAGAAGTCCACCAACTCCCACATGCTGTATCTAAACAGACCACAAAAATTAAAAGCAGACTCCATTTTGGCAGGACGCTCAGGGACACGTGCAACACAGGAGACCTAGGTGTCTGAGCTGAAGCAAGAGTATACACTTTACAAATGACACTTTTAGGAGAAGAATTAAAACAAAACTCAGAACAATAATCCCCACACACGTGATTATCTAAATGTAGAGTTTGTAGTGCAACCAGTTGTCGCTGTGGTACTGCGCAAACGCAAGTCCTATCCTCACCGCTGACAACCAATGTTAGAAATGGGATCTCTGGTTGGCTAAGGCTTGCGCCAAAGCCAGGCAGAGACCACCACTCTAGTCAGGGCGAGGGAGTTACACGCCGACGATAACCCCTGCTCACCCCCTTGGTAGCTTGGCACGAGCAGTCAGGCTTATCCCGGAGGCAATGTGTAAAGCGTTTGCGCAGCACACTCACACAGCAGCAACACACTAGGCACACCACAAAAGGAACTCCACACAAGGTTATATAAAAAATAGCCTTTGTATTGTCATAAATACATTAGAAACATAACCACATAATATACGGTGTGCCAACTGGCACTAGGCAATATTCACAGGGGACTATTTACACACGACAGGGCCAATGGGGCCACTGTCACAAATCACCAATTGTAAATGTAGCACAAATAATAAATGTAGCGCACAACCAGTAACTACTGGTACAGTTAGGAACTAAGCGTGAGAACCTGTAATGTAAAAGATAGGACGCATAAATCACTTTGCGCATGAACCACCTTAGGCATAAAAACTACATTAGGCCCAGACCCCATTAGCATCACACCTTACGCAATAGGCATTACCGTAGGCATTACAAGCATAAATACGTTATGCAATAACCTCATAACCATATCAGAGGCATAAATCACATTAGGGCTTGGCGCCCTATTAAACTCACAGCCCCCCTGGTCAACTGGCCATCTCAAAAAGGGCTCAAATGCCCTATGTCCCCAGAGTCAGGGCGCTGCCTAGGCAGCAGGAGTCAAGGGTGCGCAATTGCGCAAGCCTAAACGTGGCAGCTGCCCACTACTTGCTGGGCAGCTGTAAACATGAGCCAGGGCACTCAATGGGCCCTCTGGAGTCCCCCTCAAGGACTCTGTAAATAAAGCTTTGCCCCCAACGTTGCAGCTGCCCGCTCTCTCGCGGTGCAGCTGGAGAATTAGGCTTGGCACCACTGTGCCTTCTGAGCCCCCACTGGGACTCTACAACAATATGCCCCACGTCACAGCTGTCCACTGTCCGGCGGGGCAGCTGTGAAAATGACCACGGGCACTCACTGGCCTCTCCTGAGCCCCCCGCACTGGGACTCTGAAAAGAATCTGGCCCAAAAGAGAAGTAAACACTGGCACCAACTGTGCCTCAAGAGGTACGACCACAGGGGGGAAGGGCCCCGACAATGGGCCCCGACACGCCCCCCCCCACCGGACTTAGCAACGCGGCCCCACTCACCGGGCTCCTTCGTTGTCTGCTCCGTTTCCCTTTAGTGCCGCCTCTGGCATCCGCACTGTTTTGTGGAGCCCCCCTTCACTGGGGCTCCTCTGGCAACGACGCTGAGGCAGCGGGAGGGCACCGGCAGTGTGCGCAGGCAGCCCCACTCACCGGGCTCCTTTGGACGCTCTAGGCGGCACACGGGGCTCTCCTCACTCACAAGGGAGCCCCGCCTCGACTTCGCCTCACCTCGCCTCACTTCACCCGGTCCCCCTTCTCGGGACCGGGACTTCGTTCTGGAGCCTGCGAGGCTCCCGGGCTGCTTCCGCCTCACGTCACACGGCCCCGCCCCCGTCCAGGCAAGGCCGCCTGGCTTCCGGGTCGCGTCTGCAGCGGCCCGGCAACTTCTTTTCTTGAATCGGGGCTGGCGGCGATCTCCTCGATACGGGGTAGGCTCCCGGTATTTTTAAATAAGGTCACTTGCGGGGTGGGCACCCGCTCGAGCGCCACTAATGCGGGGTGGGCACCCGCTCCTCCCTTGAAACGCGGGGGAATCCCTACGCCGGGGATTCCCTCTCCAGGATGTGCGGCTCAGTGCTGCAGGGCTCACACGCCCCTCGCCCTCAGGAAATTAAAATATAGCGCTCACGAGGCGCTAGGACAAACAGCTCCAGCCAGCAAAGTTTTAGGGGCACCAGGCTGGGCCCAGGCAGGCCAGCTCACAGGGCCCTCCAGCAGGGAGGCAGTCCCTAGTGGCGGTTCCTCCTGGAGCCCAGCAGCCGCAGCAGGCCCCCTCAGCAAAGGAACAGCTCAACCGAGAACATTTACATGGGGTCACAGCCCCTTCTTTTATACACCCTTTTCCTTTGTCACATAGCACAGGGCTGGGGAAAACCAGATACAACTGGTTTGGGGGAGCTTTGGAGCACCTTGTTTTGCTCAGCTCCTCTCTCATTTCACAGGACAGGCTAGGGACATCAGACGCACCACAGGGGGTGGAGCCAGCATTGTGGAGGGAAGGCACAGCCCTATTCAGGTCCCAGGTGCAACTCCTCCCTCCCATCTAGATGCAGGTCTCCCTATTCACCACTGCGCTGACTCACCCTGCCCCTCCTGGAGCCACACACACCTCCCAGCCCCTGTCACTCACAAAGCCAGACATGCAATTCACATCAGGCAGGCAGACACAGAGCACACATAAATGCCAACTTCTAAAAGTGGCATTTCTACACCAGTCATAATAAATCTGCGCACACCATTGCGCAGCATTTATTCTCACGAGTTCGCACATACTAAACTCGCCCCTGCGCTCCTCTCACACCAGGAATTACCATGGACACACATATCCCCCATGCATTCCTATGGGAGGGCAGGACAATCTCACCACATGCACTCAGAGTGCGCACGCACTTTACACTGGGACACAGTACTAAAGTGCGCAAAGGCCAAAAACTACTAACACTACACAGAAAAAAGGCCGGAGACAGGCAAAAAGTTTAGGGGTGAACCTGCCAAAAGGGCCAAGTCCAACACATTTCATTATTAAAAATCATGTTAAATACATAATATTGAGAGCAAATAAAATACAAAATCTAAAGGAAAACAGTTGTCGACGCAGCGTTTCGGTGAATACGTGGAATAGACACCTTCTTCAGGACAGTTTTCTAACAGTTCTGTAGACAGTGTTAGTGTATTATAAAACTAACACATCTGGTAGTTACCCTCAATGTGAGTAAAGGATCGTGAGGAAGGGAGATTAAATGATGTACTCCTCTTCAAATTATAGGCCTTATAGTTCAAAACAAATTGTTCTGTAGGTATGTATACTGGTGCCACCGTTGTTTAACTCGAGTCCAGATCCTAATATAAAAGGAACTGAATATTGCCAACCGATGTCAGATTTGTCTGTATCTACGATTAGGGCTGATATACCACTTATTCAATTTGTAGTATCACTGATGGATAGATTTACAGCCAAAGGTCCTGACTTCTTCTATATCACCTTAAGCACGTTCTACGGCCTCCCTGCGACCAGTATACAGCTTCCGGGTCGGGAATCCGACAAATCTGACATCGGAAATGCAGATGATGCTTCTCTCGCTTGTACTTCCTCTTTCTTTCTTATCCACCTAATTCCCCATTTGTCAATGTCTCCCCATTTTCGCAAAATATTCATCAACTCTTTTATTTGTAGTCTCTTACCAGAAGCATTTACACTTTCTAAATCCTTATCAGTAAAATCCACTCGATATGGTTTCTGCAATAATTTCGATTTCCCTATATCTATTCCAATCTCTGAGGCAACTTCTGTTAATTTCTCATGAAATACTCTTGCTCTACTGGTTATACTCTTACATAAGAATAACATCTCCTCATCATTATAAATGTTCAATCTTTCTATGCTCACATTGCCAGTTATCATTTCTTCCAAATCTACTTTCAATCTACTGATATCTAGAATCTTTGGTTATGGGTTTCGATTTTCTATTTCCTGTGCCCACCTCTCTAAATCTTCAGGGGTAACTGCTGTTGAACCTCCAGTTCCTATAGGAACCAAAGATCTCTTTTCTCTCAAATTTGCAGGTATAACTCTCTTCGGAGTTTCGGTTAAATGTTCTACATTCGGGAGATCTATTAATGAAATAACTGATTCACTTTCACTGTAATTATTACTTCTTTTCTGGGACTATTTAACGGAATTGTCACAGTTTGAGGTTTCTGGCAAGTCTTTTTATCTCCATATAATGGGATTACAGGACCAATAGTCACTGGTACTGTCAAAGCTTCGGCATTTAAATTCAATTGGATTACTTTCTGAACTAATTCTTCCCTATTTTTATTTAAAGCTTCTCTCTCATTATCCTGCAACACCCTATTAAGTGACACATCATGTAAAATTTGTGGGGTTAAAGGCATTTCTATCACTGGTGCACTTGGGGTGACCTTACTAGGTTCTTCTTGGTACGGTGGAGGGTTTTTAATTAAAATATCCTCTAATAGTTAATCATCTGATTCGCCATATCCTGTCGTATTCATGTGTTTCATTTTTTCTTTACTTTTTCCTCCTAACTGTTCTTCAGCCATTAATACTGGATATAAACCCTCGGTTACCACAGCTCTTCTCCAACGCTTCATTTTATCTCTACTTGACTCATACGGATATCTAGGTAAAAATCCTCTAAATCTCCGACCACTTCTGAATTTTTCACGATCAAATGCCTCAATTTCCCATTCTTCCAAAGCTTCATACTGTGTCATTCTAGGATTTGGTTCTAACATATTAATTCTATCTCTCAAATTCTGAAGTATCTTTAAATTAAAAGTACCATGCTCTAGAAAAGCCAAAACACCATCACCTTTAGTATACTCTGCCCAATTTTCCAACCATAGACACGTGTGATATCCTTTCTCCATCATCATAAATGAAGAAGGTGTTTTGGGTGGCGAAATAGGAATTCCCTCTCTAGTCATTACAGGCTTGTCTTTTTTAAAGAAATTTTTAATTTTCTTCATTAACGTCATTTTCTTTGGTCTTCCAAACATTTCAGACGGTCGATATAGGAAAGAATCTTCCGTATATCTTCTAGCTCTATTACCTACGTCTCGCCCTATGTCAGCACAACTCACACCCGCAGTCAAATCAGGACTCAACGTACAATTCTTTTTCGACCAATCCTAGCGCGGCTTCTATCTATCAACTAATCAGACTCAGGCTCACGCTCGTGGTCTGACCAATACCAGCGCAGCCTTTTGTGACATCAGTATTGCTCCTTACTACTGACCCCTCCTTTACAATCTGCTTCTGTCTTACGCCCGCTGTTTCAACCAATCCCAGCGCGGCTCTCTGTGACGTCAGTATAACTCCTGCGACTGACCCTCCCTTCACAAGGTAATACAAAAACGTATATCTTAATACTTTTCATTAAATTCTTCGTTAATAACAACATAAAAACATTCGCTACTCTGTCTGTTCCACTAAACAAAAGGATAGATTTCAACTTATTCTTGAGTTTCAAAAATACTCTTCTTCTACTGCGAGTAAAACCCCTGCTTACTCTTCATTCAAGCTCAGGAGAACCTGTTACTTCTTCAGTGTCACCCGCATTGGGAAATGAGACCAAAGTTTCACCAGCGAACCCCTTTTGCTATCATTCGCACTCTACTTTTATACGAAATAGTCCCTAATTTAACACTGCCAGCCCTACGTAGCTTCTCAGTATTATTCCAACAGACGAGTAACCTCATTGCAGTGTGGCTTCTGTCACCACCCGCTATTCATTTTCCCGGGATTCTAGACAACATAAAACAAGACGCTAACTCTTTTGTTAAACATGAATCAATAATCAATAATCAATATTTATCACCAAACTAGCCAATAATAACCATAACTCTGCTACCAGAAAACTGATCCAGCGGTATACCAACAACAGATACTCTACTACCATATACTCACCTGGGCCCATAAACACACATCTGAGTAGACCGCTGGTTTAGTTTAAAGTTTTATATATCACAATATTCAGGATTAGTTATTTAATATTCCTAACTAACCTTTCACTGATCAAAAAGTTCTTTCCTCTGGTCGATGAACCATTAGTTGAACTAGTTGATGGTGATAATTAACATAACTCTTATCTTGTCTTTTATTTGGAATAAATGATCACAGACTCAGGAAGTTTTAAATCTTTATCTAAATTAAATGCATGTGAACCATTTCAAAATACAGTGCAGTCACCATCTTTCTTAGGAGAGAAAATTCAATTGATTAAACATCAAATATATACTTCGGACTCATGCAATGATTAATGCTCAGAAAGGGAGAGGACAGAGAGAAAAGAACATCTGCAAATAACGTGAAATTATAGTTACCAAGAATGGTGTGAAAGAGCAACCCCCTGGCCAAAGGGCTGGTAAGGGTCCCCCGGGATAGGTCTGGAGACAAAGACTTCAGGACAGGATTCAGGACAGGATAGTTGACCTCTCTAGAATACCGACGATTGCGCCCTACCCCTCTCTGACACTCTCTTCCTCCTCGATATTCTTCCGCGATCTTCTGATCTAACCCAATTAAGTTAGGATAGAAAGTTCTACTTCAGGTTCTGCATTCGGTACTTCATCAGCATCTCACAGCATCTCTCCCAGCAACAGCATCTCCGACTCACAGCATCTGGACAGACAGCATCTCGACTTCCCGACTCCGACTCATTAGCTAACTAAAGCTACCTTAGTTATACCTTCGTTTCTTCATGTTCCACCCACTAAAGTTTCAATATCGTAAAAATACGAAATATGATTGGTCAGGCAAGGGGGGAAGCTCCATCACACCATGCTTACATGTCATCAAAATCAGTTCAACTATTGTTCGTAAACCCATCCCCTTAATTTTTTATTCATGTATTGAGTTCCCATACACATTCACATGTCTGAACTGGGGTGGTGGAGTGAGCTAAAGAATGATGATGGATTAAACCCAGATCAGTTGACTGGGGGTGAGTGTTTGATTGGCAAGGGACCCACGTCTGGGCATACCCCCGCCAACTTAGGGCGACCAAAGCGATACAAAAGGGGATGATGGACGGAACGTTTGAGCCAATCAAACACTCACCCCCAGTCAACTGATCTGGGTTCATCATTCTTTAGCTCACTCCACCGTCAGACTGATTTGCATATGGCCATGTCTGAACTGGGGTGGTGGAGTGAGCTAAAGAATGATGATGGATTAAACCCAGATCAGTTGACTGGGGGTGAGTGTTTGATTGGCTCAAACGTTCCGTCCATCATCCCCTTTTGTATCGCTTGTTCGCCCTAAGTTGGCGGAGGTATGCCCAGACGTGGGTCCCTTGCTCACTTTGCCACTGGATTCAAGCAAGCCTGGCTGATGACGGCTGGAATGCCAGAAACCGGTCCTAGGATGCTTGTTTCCGGTCCAGGGAAGACATGGCTTGGCAGTTCGGGCTGGACTGTTCCCATGAGGCACAGGGTCAGACTGATTTGCATATGGCCATGTCTGAACTGGGGTGGTGGAGTGAGCTAAAGAATGATGATGGATTAAACCCAGATCAGTTGACTGGGGGTGAGTGTTTGATTGGCTCAAACGTTCCGTCCATCATCCCCTTTTGTATCGCTTTGTTCGCCTCTAAGTTGGCGGGGGTATGCCCAGACGTGGGTCCCTTGCTCACTTTGCCACTGGATTCAAGCAAGCCTGGCTGATGACGGCTGGAATGCCAGAAACCGGTCCTAGGATGCTTGTTTCCGGTCCAGGGAAGACATGGCTTGGCAGTTCGGGCTGGACTGTTCCCATGAGGCACAGGGTCAGACTGATTTGCATATGGCCATGTCTGAACTGGGGTGGTGGAGTGAGCTAAAGAATGATGATGGATTAAACCCAGATCAGTTGACTGGGGGTGAGTGTTTGATTGGCTCAAACGTTCCGTCCATCATCCCCTTTTGTATCGCTTTGTTCGCCCTAAGTTGGTGGGGGTATGCCCAGACGTGGGTCCCTTGCTCACTTTGCCACTGGATTCAAGCAAGCCTGGCTGATGACGGCTGGAATGCCAGAAACCGGTCCTAGGATGCTTGTTTCCGGTCCAGGGAAGACATGGCTTGGCAGTTCGGGCTGGACTGTTCCCATGAGGCACAGGGTCAGACTGATTTGCATATGGCCATGTCTGAACTGGGGTGGTGGAGTGAGCTAAAGAATGATGATGGATTAAACCCAGATCAGTTGACTGGGGGTGAGTGTTTGATTGGCTCAAACGTTCCGTCCATCATCCCCTTTTGTATCGCTTTGTTCGCCCTAAGTTGGCGGGGTATGCCCAGACGTGGGTCCCTTGCTCACTTTGCCACTGGATTCAAGCAAGCCTGGCTGATGACGGCTGGAATGCCAGAAACCGGTCCTAGGATGCTTGTTTCCGGTCCAGGGAAGACATGGCTTGGCAGTTCGGGCTGGACTGTTCCCATGAGGCACAGGGTCAGACTGATTTGCATATGGCCATGTCTGAACTGGGGTGGTGGAGTGAGCTAAAGAATGATGATGGATTAAACCCAGATCAGTTGACTGGGGGTGAGTGTTTGATTGGCTCAAACGTTCCGTCCATCATCCCCTTTTGTATCGCTTTGTTCGCCCTAAGTTGGCGGGGTATGCCCAGACGTGGGTCCCTTGCTCACTTTGCCACTGGATTCAAGCAAGCTTGGCTGATGACGGCTGGAATGCCAGAAACCGGTCCTAGGATGCTTGTTTCCGGTCCAGGGAAGACATGGCTTGGCAGTTCGGGCTGGACTGTTCCCATGAGGCACAGGGTCAGACTGATTTGCATATGGCCATGTCTGAACTGGGGTGGTGGAGTGAGCTAAAGAATGATGATGGATTAAACCCAGATCAGTTGACTGGGGGTGAGTGTTTGTTTGGCTCAAACGTTCCGTCCATCATCCCCTTTTGTATCGCGTAATTCAACACTCAACTGACCAGAAGACTCCAGAATATACAAAATTCTACAGCGAGGATCACCCGCAACCACCCACCCCTCAGTCAAATCACACCGCACTTCAGAGACCTCCACTGGCTCCCTATCCACAAAGGAGCACTCTTCAAACTCCTCATGCGCTCAGACAAAGCCTTACACAACATTGGTCCCACATACCTCAACAACTGCATAAACTTCCGCAAACCTATCAGACACCTACACTCAGCCAGACGTCTATTTGCACCCCTGCATATGCAGAACCAGGTCCACTGATTATGCCTTATCCTACCTCAATCCTAAACCTGCAATACCCTGCTCATGTACATCAGAGCCTCTGCCTCAGTTCTTGTATTTTGCAAAATACTTAAGACCTGGCCCTTCACTTAGTTACTACTGCTTCAGCGCCAGGATATCCATCCAGGTGAATTGTGCGCTATACAAATACACATAACACAACATAAAAAGAGCCTCTCAAGAAAGCCAGGTCCTCCCACTCCTAAAGATTTCCACAATGTGCCCTGGTGACCGTGTCAACTCCTGGACCCTCACTCACATACACTTTCTCAGCAAGATCCTTGAAAATGCAGTCTACCCACAACTCCAAGATCATATCATTGCGAACCATCTCCCGCATGACTAACACACAAGGCTTCAAATAAGGTTGCAGGATGGATACAGCTACATTATGAATTTTAGACAATGTCTTCATAACCACAGATAGTGACCATACCTCCTACTATTGCTGGACCTCCCCGATACCTTCTAACTGATGATAAAAAAACCCTCATCCACATCATAAGGTCTTGACAGGGATTTAATGGCAAGGTGTTTTACTGAGTCTCATCCTACCGTTCCAACTTACATCAGTTAATTTACATGAGTACCTCCCAATCTTAGAATATGCCTGGCACCTGACCTGTGGTCAGAAGGGTCAGCCCAAGTATAAAGGAGCAAGCACTCACAGTAGCAAGTCTCTTGACAACTCTACCTCTTCATCAGTTTATTGCCTTCATTCAATCCATCACTGGCCTCCCTCTCGAGAGAAATCCTTTCTATTTTGCCATGTACCTTCGGGTCCCTCCCTTTTTGTCCCCAATTGATACTAGCTTTGCAAGGCTTTACATGTTTGCTGCTCATAATCACCTCTCTCACATAATTGTCTTGAGTCTTATCTAGCTTACGGTGTGGGTCAAGATTCACGTAACATACAGCTGTGAGTGTAAGATTGAGTCAGTTGTCATAATGTTCTATACTTATCTGCATCATTTAAAAATGATATCAATTAATATTTATGCTTGAAGTTGTAGTTTTCTACTAGATGGCAGAATTGCCTCTGATGTGTTGGTGTGTTTCTCCTTTTCCTGCCTCTTCTTCCCTATTTCCACTGAGTTTGAATTACCATACTTGTTCAGCCTGTGAAGTACCCATAATTTTTTATCTTGGAAGGCAGAGGACTCACAGCTGGCGTCTTCCATAGCATTAACTGACCATTAGCCCTGGCAATGGCATGACATCAGCACTTTCCTCTCAAGAAAGTGAAGCCATTCCTTCCAGAATTAGGTTCCCCCCACAGATGGGGTGAAGGGACTTCTAATGCTTGGTGACCAGATTTGAGAATGAAGATCCTGCTATATGAGATCTTTTAACGAAAGGACTAACTAAAAATTGGCACAGCTGGAGTGAAGGATCTAAGAATGAACATAAGAACCTGCATGGTCTTTAATGAACACAAGGCCTTTTTCATTGCATGCCTGGTGATCAAAACAAAGTGCCTTAAAGATGCACTGCTTGGCCACTGGGGACCAATAAAGGCCTACCAGATGTGCTGAAACTGAGTAGCGGAAGATAAAACCCAAATTACTTGTTCAGTGAAAGAACGATCTTGATCAAAAGTGATCCTGGAGTCTTTTGCTGATTTAGCAGGCATACGAAGAAGGGATAATTAATTGTTTGGCCATATAGTTTAAGTGAATTGACTTTTACATACATCATGCGGCATGGACTACATTTACTTACCTGTTTCTTATTGTTCGTCTCTCTCCTTAAAAGCAATACCATTGTCTACAGAATGGAGTGCAGATGCACTATCTTTAATGGGAAGTATGTTGCATGTTTTGCTCTTGTAACTAGACACTCCATATAGTAAAACATGTCTTGAACAAAAAGATACAGCATGTTAAGTGTAAATGTGAATGACACTATAACTAGTAGATGGACTTTTATGACAAAGTATTCTAATACTCTGGTAGTATATAGCGTTTGCCCCTTTGGATCAATATGGCAAAAAATATGTTCCTACAGGCATAGCAGTAATCATTATGATTAATGACCAAAACGTGGACATGAAGGACCCACTTGTATCCCCACCAATGCTGGACTGTGCACACATAAGCGTGATGTTCTCTTGCATACTGGAATGAGAAATGACAATTCAACACAGGCACAAAGAAGTGATTCTTCCAGTTTCTTCAGGCATTTATAATTTAGGGGCATATTAGCAAGAACCTCGTTAAAATTATCGCCGTTTTAGCGGCAGGAAACTGACGCTAAAACGGCGATAATGGGCTTGCTAATATGCGCTATAGAATTCAATAGAAGCCCAGGTTAGATGTCCTGCACATCTAACCTGGGCTTCTATTGAATTCTATAGCGCATATTACAAGCCCATTATCGCCGTTTTAGCGGCAATTTCTTGCCGCTAAAACGGCGATAATTTTAACGATGTTCTTGCTAATATGCCCCTTAGTTTGTTAAACCCCTTAGTCTGTTGTTCTTAATGCGGACTACTGTGAAAGGCCAGAGTGTTCACCCCAATCCATTGTATCCAATTGGGAGGAACTAGAGATGGATTTTGAGTAGCATTAAAGGACTAAAACATCCTCAAGCCCTAGTTTTATAATTTATGATCATTGACAAACCATGGTTATCCATGGTTTATCCATAGTCCAACATGGTTGACAGTGGTTTCATCATCTTTTTGGTTTTAGCGTCTGAAGGACTGTATTGTAGTCTAGAACATGTGTAAAGCATAATACCCAGATAAGGCTACAAAGTGCTTCTGCTTGGACAATTGGGAGACTATTCTTCTTCTGCTTGGTTTATTAATTTTGGGTAAATAGAGTGAACTATGAAGGAAGACTTTTGGTGTTGTGCGTGAGATTGAGAATTTTCCAAATGTGTTGATGTGAACTTGTTGCTGCACTTAAGCAAGGAGTCACGTAAAGGGGTGTAAGAGGTACCTGTGCATTTTGCATATATTTTCTGTATGTGAGTAGACGTTCAATCTATTTGTAGTTAATGGTCGAAGGAATGTGGGCTTCTATATTTGGCTTTGTGGTAAGAGTTTTGATAAAGTTGCAAAATAGTGAATACAATTTTGCCCATGCTTACTGATTTTCTGTGGATGGGTATGTAGATGTGGCTTATAGCAGCCTCTATATCTTGAGTGCAGTGGAAGAAAGTGGAATGATGACAATGTGTCCTCCTCTGAGGTATGGATGGGTGAGTCATTTTTTTGGAATGAGCCAGGTATTTACAACCCTCCTGAATTCAAGGTACTTATGAAGGTTTCTTATGCTTTTGGTAGTGTGTTCCAGAGGTGACCTCTCTGTACAGAGATGAATTTGCCACCAACGCACAATTTCTTGAAGTGTAACAAGCTAACCTGTCACTCTATTAGCCCCATGTCATAGGTTCTGGGGTCTGACTTATTTTAGGTATTTAAATTAAAGAAAGATCTATTATTGTTGGCAATTGTTAATTTTCGAATTTTCGAGCATAGTCCAAAGAACTAAAAAAAGTAAGGGCCCTCACAGTCTTTAGGAATACCATCTTTAGGGAAATACTCTCTGCCTGGTACTCCTTCAAGGAAATACCCTTTTCTCTTTCTTGTAGGCAATGCAATAGGCTCAGGCCACCTGATAAGTGTGAGAACAGGGTTATACACTTTATTTAATCTATTCCCTTTATCTTGTGTCCAAAATATACATATACCATTTATGCATCGGTTGAACAATGTATTTTCGAAGCCTTTTTCCTGGAAGACTAACTTAGCACATGAATGTTACCATTTTGAGTGATTCCTCACTGTAATTTTTGGACTCTAGGCAGTTATTAAACAGAGCTTCTTGGTTTGCCTTCTCAAAGCATGTTCTGTAGATTCCCCCAGTGTTCCATTCACTTTCTCTTTTATTCAGCCTTATACCCTCCATCCAATGCTCTGAGTTCTTCTCAATAGCCCTTCCCAAAGGCTTAACCTGCCTAGTCTTCTTTCTGTGTTTGTTCGACCCACCCGAGGACACTACGATCCCCCTAGATCAAGGTAATGCTTAAAACTCAAGGAGGTGTGCCACCTTCCAGCAAAGTTCCCCTTCTTCCTTTCATGTGGTATGGGCTCAGTCTGTTGGGCATCCTCTTCACCCGGAAAGTTCTGCTTTGCTCAGCTCCCCGCTACAGCTGCTAGTGCTGTTTTTCTGGTCTGGGTTGGCTTTTCCCTTGTAGCGGGTTAGGGGGAGAAGACAGTTCTTTACTTTCATACCCCATCCCCTTTCTGATTGTCCTTCCTCTACATCCCTTCTTCGGTGTTTTTCTCTTTCTACAGGTCCCAAGATGGACCAGGATATGACGAGACAGAAGATGATGGCAGAGTACTCTAGTAAGTATGGGGTCTCCCTGTCACACCTTGGTGTTCAAGGTGCATGCCCTTTCTTTCACATTTGGGCATATTAAGTGTCCTTTGTATACAAAGTTTGAGTTTAATATTAATGTAAAGTGGGTTTACTGTTTAGATTTTTGTGGGTTACCTTTGAAAGTATGGTGGGAGCCCCGAGTCAAACTCCCCTCTTTATTTGTCACAACAGGCATGAGGCTCGTGGGTAAAGTAGGGGCGATAACTCTCACTGCCAGAGGTCTGAACCCCAACCTCAGTTAGGAGAGTAATAGAGCAAGGCCTGTGCAGGAGAGGCATGTTTTTTTCTGCCTGTAAAAAGAAAGATGGTACTCAACTTTTAGATAGTGCTTAATAGTGGCAGTTTACCTGTTTTTAAGTGTGGTCAGTTTTTTATAAATAAAGGAATTAAGACACAGCTTTGGCCCCAAGGTGAACAGACCAAGACAGGCAATACCTGTTACTGAAAACATAGATGCCCATCCTCTCCAACACTCCTCTCTGTTAGGACACCTAGGTATTCTTGGTACACTTGGGCCCTTATTACAAACGGCCTCGTAAATGGTGTGATATTTAACGCACCTTATAAAATTTGACTCTGCAGAGCCGGAATTTACCGGGTGCGATGAATATCTCCTGATTACACTTTTTGGGGGAATATCGTATGGACTATGGTGCTTAATGCACCAAAATCCGCTGGACTGATCAATACCAGGCATTTTCCCCCGCTAAATTGCAGCAGATTATCAAGGAAAAACTCAGAAGGTGTGATAATTATCACACAACTCGCAATTTTAAACCCTGTGTAAACTAACCCTGGGCGTAAAACTCCGCTCCGCTCGCGGAGTTTGCGGATTTTTGGCAACTCCGCATTCCGTGTAGAAGGCTGAGTTACCAAAACCACTGTGTTCCGCTGCAGAGCGTAGTTTTTTTAGCGTGCGCGCACGAAATGCGTTTTCGCGTGCGCGGGAGCGACTTACCGGGATGCCTGCGATCACCAACGAGATTGCCCATCCATTCGCGAGCGCCACAAGATTTGGTAGCCGGCCGCACGGTCCCGTGAGAGTGTGCGATCACGAACACGTCATTTGGGCGAGCCATCAGACGTCCGGTGGAAGATTGTGATCCCGAACACGCAGAATTTGCAATCTGGAGAAGAATCTCCTCAAGCAGCATCGAAACCTTCTCGAAATGATGATTTGGATTAAGAAAACTCCTCAGATTGACATTTGAATGTAATTTTTTGTGCAAGGAGTTCTTTTCCTTTTTAACTTTTTTTTTTAAGAGGAAGGAAGTGCCCAAGTGTCTCCAACTTCCTGTTCCTGTCCAGCAGGCTCCTCCCAGTGCTTTGTCCATCTCCTGTTCACTTTTCATTTGGATTTGGAGCTGGAAGGATCCCTTTTTTGTCTTCTGCATCATATATCATTGGATTTGAGGACTTTTGGATTTAAGTAAGTTGGAAAATTGGAGTTGTTTGTTTGATTGGGGAATTGTACCTAATTTTTTTGTACTTTTCATTGTTTTTTTAAAAAATGTATTGTGGTGGGTGGCCTGTAGTTTCAGTAGGGGCCTAGTTGTTTCTTTGTATGTAATTTTTCTTCTAGTTTTTTTTATAAAGGAAACATTTTGCAAAGTTCACTACATTTTCTCCAACTTTTGAAATCAATTTGCAATATTTATTTAATTCACTAGCCCAGTAGTCTGCCAATAGGACTTTCAGCCAGTAGGCTCTCAGCTACTCAAGGGTGCATGAAACAACTGTTTCTGTGGTGTGTGTTGAATTTAAACATCATTTAGGGCATGGATTGAAATGCTAAATGTGTTTTTTTTCACTTTTTTCATTTGTGTTAAATAAATGTCTTTGTTGGATGTGTGTGGTTGTTGTGTAACTTGCAAACCTTTTTTTAGCCCTGTGGATTTTCGTTTTTGGCATTGTTGCATTAAAGCTGTGTTGTTTAGCATACCTCCTTTGTCTGGCCAGTGTCTGAGTGTGTTTGTTTGTAATAGTGGGCCAGCATTTGCCTTCGCTGAGCCTCTCCGTGTGGCCAGGGGCCATTTTGTAAAGTCTGTGTCCATAATAGGCCTGCTTGAGTTCATTGTTTTCCAGGCCTCCTGCTAGTTGTTGTTGTTGTGAGTGACCATGTGGCTGGTGGCCATTTTGTGGTGGTGGTAGTGCTTTTGCCATAGACCTGCATGTCTTCTTTCCTTTGTTCCTCTTGGCTTATTGCTTCTTGTTGTGGCCTGCCTGGCCCTGTGGCTGGTGGCCATTTTGTGAAGGCAGCCAGTGTGCACTGCTTTTGCCATAGGCCTGCATTGTCTGTCTTCCCTTTCTTGTTGTTGTGGCCTGCCTGGCCGTGTGGCTGGCGGCCATTTTGTGAAGGCAACCAGTGTGCTTTTGCCATAGGACTGCATTGTCTCTATTCACTTTCTTGTTGTTGTGGCCTGCCTGGCCATGTGGCTGGCGCCATTTTGTTAAGGCAGCCAGTGTGCTTGTGCCATGGGCCTGCATTGTCTGTCTTCCCTTTCTTGTTATTGTGGCCTGGCCATGTGGCTGGCGGCCATTATGTGAAGGGGCAGCCAGTGTGCTTCTGCATTATGCCTGCAAGCCTTAATTGTGGTGGCCATGGCTTCTTGCTGGTTGTTGTTTTGCAAAATTTGCATGTAATTTTTTCTTCCTTTATTGTTGTATCCAGCAAAAAATGTAGCACAGTTCACTACATTTTCTAATAAATTTGCAATCTTATTGATTTGATTTGATTCACTATGTGGCCTAGTCTGCCAATGGGTTTTCCAACCAATAGGCCCAGGCCAAAGCTACTCATTGGTGCATGAAACAACCGTTTCTGTGGAGTCTGTTGAATTTAAACATCATTTAGGGATGGATGGCATTGGATTGAAATGCAAAATGTGTTTTTTGGGGGTTTTTCACTTTGTTTCATGTGTGTTATATTAATTCCTTTGTTGGATGTGTGTGGTTGTTGTTTAACTTGCAAACCTTTTTTAGCCCTGTGGATTTTCGTTTTTTTGGCATTATTGCATTAAAGCTGTGTTGTTTAGCATGCCTCCTTTGTCTGGCCAGTGTGTGAGTGTGTTTGTAATAGTGGGCCAGCATTTGCCTTGGCTGAGCCTCTCCGTGTGGCCAGAGGCCATTTTGTAAAGTCTGTATCCATAATAGGCCTGCTTGCATTCATTGTTTTCCAGGCCCCCTGCTTGTTGTTGTGATTGACCATGTGGCTGGTGGCCATTTTGTGGTGGTGGCAGTGCTTTTGCCATAGACCCGCATGTCTTCTTTCCTTTGTTCCTCTTGGCTTATTGCTTCTTGTTGTGGCCTGCCTGGCCATGTTGCTGGCGGCCACTTTGTGAAGGCAGCCAGTGTGCTTTTGCTATAGGCCTCCATTGTCTATCTTCCCTTTCTTGTTGTTGTGGCCTGGCTATGTGGCTGGCGGCCATTTTGTGAAGGCAGCCAGTGTGTTTCTGCATTAGGCCTGCATGTCTTTCTCTTTCCTTTCTTCCTCTTGGGTTATTGCTCCATTGTCAGCTGCAGCTCCCTGAATGCTGAATCCCACGTGATGCACAATGCCAAACAGGGCCCGTTACATTTGTATTTTTGTTGTTGTTGTTTTTCTTTCCTATCCTTCTTCAGTGTACTGTACACTAGTACACCAACCCTGAAAGCTCTTGTTTTTTGTCAGTCTCACAAATGTCTACACTGTATTGTTATGTTTTTTTCAGAACTGAGGTAATACATTTATTAATAATATTAATAAGTGTGACCACACACAAAGTTATATATTATATTTGTTTGTTTGTACTAGCAGTAATTGAACCACAACAATGAATACCACGTTTCACTGATGTTCTTCTTGCTTCTTTGCTTTTAGGTGCACAAAAGAGGAGGAGGCGTCATCACCCATTGCACTGCCAGACAGAAGTCCTGCTGCGCACGACGTCACGTGACATGTTACCACAGACATCTCTTCAACTTGTGCCACTGTGAGCTGCTGACATCTGAAGAAGATGGCCCCAAAGAAAGGTACCAGGTTCTCCAGTACCAAGAAAGTTGCCAGTGAGAAGAAGGAACTGCCACTTACCAAGACTGGTGTGCCGCCCAAGATCTTTTTTGGGAAACCAAAAATTGCACCTGCAGCATCGGTGTCCGGGGAGCAAGCTGGGAGCAGCACCCCCGCATCAGTGGACCCACACCACCAACCTAGGCCCAAGCCCATGTTTGTCGCAGAGGCAGCCAGTCTAATCACGACAACGCCGACGAGCAGTGATGTTGAAATTGACTTATCGTTATTGCAAAGTAGTACCCAATCAATGCAGGGAACTGAGATAAGTGGGCAACAACAGCCGCAACCGCCCCCAATAGTAGTTGTTCCTCCAAAAGTAGGGGTAGTTCAGGAGATAGAGCTTCCTGCAGAGGAAGAAGAGCAAGCCACTCTTTCAGAAGATCCGTTGTCTTCCAGATCCCCAGCGAGGAAAAGGAGTGTTTGTCCATCAACTTCTTCTGCAAGCCCCGCTTCTGATGATCTAGACGCCACTTGGAACCCACCACCTCAGTCTGAGAGTAAGACACGCCATGAGACAAGGCTAGGGAAAAGGAAGGTTCCAGAAAGCCTTAGAGTTATGGAGATAGATGTAGAAGAAGAGGATGATGATGAGCCAGTCATCATCATGGACATTAGTCCCGCCTCAGTGGAGACCGATATTACCCCATCCCAAATTGCTGTGAACGATGTGGCACAGATACCACCAACACAGATCATACCACCAACACCACCTCCAGCTTCCATTTTTCGAATGCAGTCACGTACATCCACCACAAGTACCACCTCAGTAGAAGTAGGTACTGCAGAGAGTCAAACTTCACGCCCACCTACCAGTTCACCCGGCATTGCAAGTGGCACCTGCAGCAGCGCCAGAAAGTTGACCTCCCCAGTTTGGGGCTTCTTTTCAGTTACCTCGAAGGAGGTGAACTTTGCTGTATGCTCCATTTGTGGACAAGGTGTTAGTCGGGGTAAGCTTGGTACAAACTCTGGTACCGGAGGCCAAACAACCCATCTGAAAAAACACCACTTGATCCAGTTGGAGGCGCACCTTAGTGGCCAAAAAACTGCAGACATTGCTGTTGGTGGGGTTGAAGAAGTACAAGATACGAGAGCGGTGGAAGGTGAACAAAAGGGAGACATTTTCTCTGGTACACAAAGTAGCCCTGTCCCCAGCAGTGCAGTGGTACCGCCCACATCCTCATCAGCAATATCGCAGTGGCAAAAGAGTAAGAGTCAGGCTGAGACACCAAGGGGTCCCAGGCAAGAGAGTACCTCAACAAAAAAACATGCGTTGAGCCTAACAACATCTGGCGTCAAGAAGTCACCTGCATCAGTGGCACCAGAAAAGAAAAAAATCCAGCCTACCATTCTCAGCATGTTTAGGTCGAGGGGCAGTACGAACGCAACCATGCAATGGCACGTTTGTACAATGCGAAGCTGGCTAAAATGTTAGCGCTGGACCTCCTCCCTTTTTCTTTTGTGGAAGGGGTGGGTTTTCTTGAATTTGTGACAGCCATCTGGCCAAAATGGAAGGTTCCCAGCCGGTCCTACTTCGCCAGAGTTGCTGTTCCAGCACAACATCACGACGTGCTGGAATTGCTTGGACAAGCTTTGCAGCAGAGTGCTGTTCACACTATCCACTTGACAACAGACATGTGGACCAGTTGCCAAGCCACTGATTACATGTGCATCACTGCACACTGGATCTCTTTTGTGGGGGTTAGAGAAAAGATATCTGCAGCAGGTGTTGTTGACACTGCTGAGATTTTTAATGCCACTCGGAAACATGCAACTGTAGCCATGTTTGCCATGGAGAAATCTCATACTGCTGCAAACATTTTGGAAGACTTTGACAGCAAGGTCTTTGAATGGCTGCACCCAAGAGGGCTTAACATTGGTTTTGTTGCCACGGACAATGGCAATAATATAGTTAAGGCCATGTTCGATGGTGGCTATTTCAGGGTCCTGTGTTTGGCGCACTGCATTAACATCATTGTTCAAGACTTTCTGAAAAAAGAAGACCGAGTCAGCAACTTACTGACCGCCTGCAGAAGAATCTACACACATTTCAGCCATTCTTTTAAGGCCCGGAAGCAGCTGAGGATCATTCAACGTGAGCATAGAATGCCTGTTAAAGCACTCATCCAGGAGGTGCCAACACGTTGGAACTCAACTTATTGCATGCATGAACGTCTGTTTGAGCAGTACAGACCAATCAATGAATATGTCATGCAAAGAGGGGATGCTACTGTGAAAGGCATGATCATTGAGATGCACCAATGGGGCCTAGTTAAATGGGTGCAAAGAGGCATTGTGTCATCCAACCATTACATTTGTGCCACAATTCTGGATCCACGGTACAAACAAGTACTGAACACATTGATTCCTTTTTTAGAAGGGGATGTTGTCAAGTACAATACTTGGATAACTGCGGAAGCCAGTCGCTTAGAAAAAGAACGGCTGGAAATTAGAGGCCTGCTACTCCAGGCCACAACAAGTACTGCAGGACAGCCGGCGTCAAGTGCAACTTCAGAGCCTGAGGGCAATGCAGTTAGCTCACAGCAGTCAAAACCACCAACAACACCAAGCACAACATCAACAACAAGAACAGGAGCATCAGCCCCACCAAAATCGGCACAGGAATGGTTTCTACAGCAAGGGCTTGTTAGGTCCAGTGCTGAGGCAAAGGCAAAAGAGGCCGAGCAAAGGGGAGCACCCCTGAGCATTGAGCGGATGGTCCAGGCCTATCTGTATGACCCAACAGAGGTCTTCAGTGATCAAAACCCATTGTTGTATTGGTATGGGAAAAGGCACCAATGGCCAGTGCTCAGCAGGCTGGCGATAAACTATCTGGCTTGCCCTGTCGCAAGTGTCTCTTCTGAGCATGTTTTCAGTGCTGCTGGTGCCGTTCTGACAGTGAGAAGGACCAGTCTGTCGCCCCAAAACATGGAGAGCTTAACCATGATCAAAATGAATCATCACTTTATGCCACCGGATTACACCATACCTGAAGTAGCACAGCAGGAAGATGATGACGGCGACTTAGGTCATGAAAGTAGTGTGTTAGATGACCTACTTCTGGGTGAACCACCTGAGTTTGAGGACGAGCTCTACTTCCCTGACAACTAGGCTCTTTCAATTTCCAGTTACTTTCTTTCTTTCTTTGATGCCCCCCCAAAAAAAACAAAAAAGATATAGCTAAGTAACATTATTTACTTTATTATTTGTGTGTGTTAGTGTCTTTCTGGTTCACAAATCCATCCCCACCATCTTACTCTTTTTATTGCCGGATCAGAGTTGCAACTGTGTGCAGTCAGTGAAGAAGTAAGTCGATTCCTCCGAGTCCTGCTCCAGTCCTGACTCGCCCTAAATCAATTTCCCTCAAGCCAGACATTGGATGGAGAATAATACAAGAAATGTGAAATGTGTGCCTGCCTCATCGAGTCTCTCCAAAGAACCTGAATATAGCTATCCTCCTTTCCGAGCCTAGAGGGACTGCCCCGTAAGAACAGGTAAATGATGGCATGCATTGGACGCTGACTCTGAGTGTTTGGTGTTTGTGTTGTTGTTGTGCATGATGTCTACTAGTATTATTCTACACACAAAAAAGTGACTCAAGTCAATGTTTCCCTTCTTGTTGTTCAATAACAAAATTGTACTACTGCAGGCCGATCCATTGCATGTTCGATTCTGGAGACTCACTCGGTACACTGCAGAGTTGGACACCATACCATACTCGCAGTCAGTCAGTAGGATCGGAGATGATTGATGGAATAACTCGGGCGTTTCATGAAGTGGGCTAAAAGGGAAACAAGTCAACAACAACACCAGACCTACATGTCTGTGTAGTGGTGGAGGCGAGTGTACAGCGGTGCATTGATTTAGTTACTTAATTTGGAAAATGCTATTTTGCTACGTATTTGTGTGTTCTCAGTGCTGTCTGGCTCAAAATCTAAGCTAAGTGGAGGTTGGGTGGGCGCCGCTGGCCTGCTCCTGTTGTTGTTGTAGATGCTGGAAACAGTCAGAGTAGACATGATTTAGCCGTTCCGCCTCTGGAAGTTTTCTTGTTGCACTCCTCCTTAATTTATGCAGTTTAACTTTACTTTTCTCCTTGATTTTTCAATATCCCTTTTGTGTTTCTATCTACACTTATGGCCGGCCTTTACCCTCTGTCCCTCTGCTATAGTGGGAAAAACAACTCAGACTTTCTTACCAATCTGCATCCGCCAGGCAGGCACCCAAGATAGATGGAGGGAGCATCCATGGAAGGAAGGACCAAGAGGAATGCTGACTGCTGAGATGCAACTCCAATTTGACCATAACATAGTTATAGTATCATATTCTTTTCATTTGATTCATTTTTTTCTCTTCAATCATTACGACTGTGTGTGTTGTTGTTATTATGTTTGCTTATATTTGACTCCTACAGATATTTTTAAATTTTCTTTTCTAGCTTTAAAAGGAAGCCCGGTACAACAGAACATAAAATGTATGTAACTTGGGTCTCTCTGGGGGCAGACAGGCAAGGCAATTGCATAATAATAATTAACAATATATACTGCTTCCCTGTACTACTACTAGTCTAGTACTACTCATCATCAAGTCATCATCATGCATGCATTTTTCTTTTTCTCCCTTAACAGATTTATAATGGTCGCCTGCCAAGATTGTGTGTTGTCCAGGTGTAGTGTTTGTCTTTGTCAAACCTTTCCCTCAAATACCCCTTCCCACCCATTCATCAAACCCTAACCCTCTTCCCCCGGGCTGTGTGATTTATATTGAGGTGTGACTAAATTAAATTTACACCAATAATTGATCACACACTTGCTGGGGCGGATGTGGTGAAAGCAACACTATCTCAAGGCAGGGCGAGGATCTTCTTCTGCTTGCCCACCCATGCTCAGTATTCGCAAGTAAATAGTTTTCCAGAGAAACATAATTCATCATAATTAATTGCCGCATTGATTCATCATCCTTCCAGCACTAAAGGTTACTCGTGTCCACTTCATAGGTCGAGTCAACTTCAGTTTGTAACTTGTACTAGACTATTCCCGCCACCATTATGATTTATTTTACTTTAGCATTGCTTATCATCCTCATGGTTTCTTGTTTGCCAGTCTTCATGTGTACTGTACTTTTGCTACTCGTTCCTGAGTCTCCCTCAGGTGACTGACTGTCTAATTTTCTTTTTTTGCAAATGCTACTGTCACTGTCTACTACTACTACCACCACCACCATGGCATCTTGGGAAACCAAACCATCATCACCATGCAGCCATCGCTATGCCTAAGTAAGTATAAATAAACATCAATCACAGGTAAGAGAAGAAGTTTGGGGGAGGCATAATTAATATGGAAATTAATTCATTAATTCACACACCCACACCCTTCCAAGTCCAGTTGCAGACTGCATAGACTAGGAGCAGAGACTGACAGTACTAGTAGGACAAGTCAAAGGTGAGGGTACTACATCTATCTGTTGGTGTGTTACACTATTGCAGATTATTATTTCAATTAAAAAGTGGCTGCGGCCCTGCAGCAGCAAAGGGAACCGTGTGAAGTAAAAGAGTAACCTCCCCACAAAACATTTACATCATATGTAAAGTAAGTATAAATAATGTATTCCCCTAACAAAATAAACTATTGGAAAAACCCACAACACCTGACCCACCCCTCTCCCTAACCCCAACCAATGTCCAAAGATTGTCCACTCTAAAAGTCCACTGTCCATAAATATATAAACCCCAACCTTTCCCCAATGTACACCCACCCACCCCAAAAAAACTTAAAAAGGGGCAAGGCGACGGAGTTCTAGCAGCGGGCTCGCAGTCGCCGGTTAATCTCCAGGACCTCCTTTACCCGCTCCTCTAGGCGCACCATCTGGAGGAGCATGGGGTGCTTGAATGCTCTACAGTTGCATCCTCAGGGGGGCAGCAGTGTTCAATGAAGATGAAGTGCGGCGGGCGGCTGCCAGTCCACAGCGCCGTACCACAGGGGGGGCCTGGCTGGGGCCCGGGGCATTGGAAGAGGCTGCAGCTGCTGCCGCCTCCTCCTCCGCCAGAGCCACTAGCCTCCAATATTCTCTGCAGATGGCCTCCAGCTTCCGGCGCCGGGCCATGGCTGCTAACTCCTTCCTGTTTGGTTAGGAAGGTGTAGCTATATCAAGAAAGAAAAAAGACAATTGTAAACAATACTCTTAGCAAAACAGTAGCACAAAATTAATTATATACATAGTGGCACAGTAGCACTAGCAAGCACAGTACATAACATTTGTGGTATCCTCCCACTTCCTCTGCCTCTAACATTTGTGGGAGTTTCAGGCATTACTACTACTAGGCACTATGGAGTAGACAATTCTTTCTCTTCTCTCTCTCTTGTTTAGCTAAATTAACCTTGTAGGCATGCCAGCTCAGTCTGCTTGCGCCCTAGACAGAAATACTTGTGTCGCAGACTCACGTTATTTTATTTACTACTGTCTGCAGGTTGGGCAGCTGTAGTCTACAACTACACAATTATCTTATTTTTCTATTATGGCCATACTCTGTTACATCAATGGCAACTGCTTAATTTCACTTTCACCCTGACTACTACAACAAGGCAGATGATATTTGATCCAAATGATCATTGATTATATATGGGACGATGGCAGCCGATAGGCCACCCATGGCAGGCTGACACAGTCGAAAATGACAGCAGGGACTAGGGAGTGGGCCTCAGAGTTGGAGGGAGGCGCTTGATAATGGGTGGTTATGGGTACATACATACACAATATATCTGCTGTGCTTGCAAACTACTGTGAGTCAAGGGAGTATTCTGAAATACAACCTTGAATCACAAACCTTGAAAAAACAGTCCTTGTTTCTCTTACCAGAGATTTTTCCATTTATCATTGCATTACTCTAGTAGCATTATATTTTTTAATGTGAATCTCTTATTCTATTCTCCTTGGCTTTGCTACATTGCCACAGTTTATTTTTCTTTTACATTGTGACAGTCTCCACCTATGCTATGATGATTGTACCATCCAGGCATCCATCCATTTAAAGTAAACATGGCTATAGTTCTTCTTAAATAATCTCTCAACAAACCTTTCACCAACAACATACATTTGTAATTTTTTTTTTAACCACCACCCATGCGTCTTTCCTTGCTTGCCTTTGAGTTTGACCCATGAACCCCCCCGGAGGATTCTTCCTATCACCCATACAGTTTCACCCACCCAGGCAGGCATCCTTTCTTTCACCTTCCACCCATCCTTCAACCACCCATGCATCAGATTCCTATCAGCCACCTATGCAGCCTTTCTTTCACCTTCCACCCATCCTTAAACCACCAATGCATCCCACGCATCCTTCTCTGCCAGTCATATATATATTAGATGTCGCCCGTCCTTCCTCCTTCCATCCTTCTTTCCCTTTTCGTTCAACCCATCCATCAAGGTCGTTCGACTCTTAGACTTCTTCATAAAACTTTCCCAGCTGAGTTGGAGTCAGATAGAAGAGGCCATTAGTTACTCAACTCCTGCCGCTAATGCTATTGCTAATGCTAAGTAAAGGGTGTCTTCTTCAACCGTTCTTCACAACAACTTAGTCTCTCTCAACAGTACAGTACAGTACACCCTTGCAGGGACTTTGTAACTATTGTCAATAAGTAAGGAATATAAGTACAACTTACCACCGTCTGGACGACTCCATTCAGCATTTACGGAGCCTGTTCGTACGGAAAATGGTCCAGGAATTGGAGCTTACATGTCACTCGGGAATTGGAGACATTTGCTCATCGTACTTTGTCATTTGGATGGACCGACTCCCGGAACGTGTCGGTCGGAAGGTAACGCTACGGACAGCTCTCGGAGGGCCTTCCGAGTGGGATCGGAATCGACCCCTCTTTCTCAACAGTACAGTCCAGTACACCCTTGCAGCGACTGTGTAACTATTGTCAATAAGTAAGGAATATAAGTACAACTTACCACCTCCTGCCACTGCTGCTGGCTCACCCATCTCTGCAGCAGCTGCCACATCTGCTCCCTCCTGGCTGGCATTGCCTGCCCCGCCGCTAGCCCCGGCACTGGTGGTCGGTATGTCTAGAAAAAACATTACACATTTTTTAGATGCCATATACGCCTCCCCCTATTTTTTTTTCCACTTGCAAGATTGAGAAAATACAATACATACATACATATACCACATACATCACTAGTACAAATTGGGTACCAGAGTAGAGTAGACAGTAGTATGTCCTATCCTATCAAAAATAGTAAAATATCTGGTTGGCATTTTGTTGGTGGGAATTGTCAAAAAGACTCTCAAGATTAAGAAGAGGACAACCCAAAGGACTGGACTCAGTGGATAGAGCTATTCATGAATCTGAGTTTTAAAACTTTTTAAAAATAAAGAGTGGCCAACTGGGCTAGCTACAGACAGACAGGAGGACTTACTGGGGCCAGCAGCAGAGCCCTCGGTAGAGGAGCGATCCTGGCCCTGGGAGGCATCTCCAGCTCCGAGTCCCACCTCAGACGACCCCGTCGTCTTCTTGCCCGTGGATGCTGATCATGTAAGATATAATAAAAAGACAAAAATTGATTGGTGTGAAACAAATAAAATATTTTTAAAAATGCTCTAAAAACATTTTTGGACAGGAAACAACAATTGCAATAAAATCTAATCTGATTGACTAGTAGTAGTATCGCGGACCGTTTAGTTATTATTTATTAATCCAGTGTTCCATTCTGATTCCAGAATGCTAAACCTGTAAGTAAGTACCACCTAGCCTAGCCCGCCTATTCCAGAGACATTGGAAATTAATTCAATTGCCAAAAAATATATTTGCTTCTTCTAAGTTTCAATCTCATTCGAAATCATCAATGAATCAACCCCATTTGACGGGCCAATTGTTCACTAAGTCTGCATTTCCATTTATTTTAGTCCTCAAAAATGCATAGATGGACGCATGCATATTGCATATACCAAATTGTTGGTTGGTTTCTGCTGCTGTGCTGATGAGTTGCTATATTACTCACTCGCTAACTAACTTCAAAAGGTTCTACTAAGGCCTTGAGTCAGCAGCACGTGACAGAGGACGCGTCACGCCATGGACCGCTAAAAAATTACCAACTAATACTAAGTAACTAAACTACCTACCTGCCACCACTATCTTAGTGACAGGACAAAGAAAAGGAGTCTCTCTAGCATTACCTAACTTAAGTTCTCTAAACTCTCTTACATAATCAGCCTAAGCGAGCGCAAAGTTACAAACAAGTAAGATTAGTAGCACCGAGCACCTGTCTAGTGTCAAGAAGAATAACAATCACATAATATAAGATTTTTAAACTAAACTTACCTGCGTGTAAGCAGCAGCATTCTTGCTATTTGGGGAAAAAATAATATTCGCAATAACACAGAACAGAACACACAATACTACTATAATTAGCTACTCACCAAGCCCCACAACCTCAGCACCTAGCAGGTCCAACAGGTCCTGCTCCCAGTCCAAGATGTCGGACCACCGGTGAGTCAGCTGGTTGCGGGTGCACCGGACCTCAGAGCAGTGAAACACTGCTTGGCGCACCCTCTCCCACTGGCGGTGACGCTCCTGGGTAGCTTAGCCGGAGCCAGGCCTGCCGCCTGCTGCCAAGGTGAAGGGGAGGTGGCGCTGTACAAAAAAAACAAAGGCGGCCACCTCACCCTCGGAGATAAGGCCCGGGGCTCCACCTCTTCCGGGTGCCGTCTTCTGCAAGGAAGGCGGCTCTTGGCCGCACTACCCTTGGCCTTCCCCTTCTGGTTAGCCTTAGCCATGGTTCTGGGGGGGCGGGAGCGGAAAAGAAAATGTAGAAGTAAAAAAGTCAGGAGAAGAAGTAGGAAAGTAAAAAAAAATAAAAAGCAAGTGATAGAAAAACAGTACAAAAACGCAGTAAAAGTAGAAATAAAATGCAAAATATACACTTAGGGAGAGAGAGGGATAGATAATAAATAAAAAAGATCAGAAAAATAGTGTAAGAAACAAAGGATTGAAAAGATTGGAGAGAGATGAAAAACAGGCCCCAGAACCATGCAAAGAGTAGAAAAACAAGATGGTCGCGCCCATTGGCGACCGTGTGGTGAAGTTCGTGCGATATTTCCCCCTGAACACGCAATCCGCGTTGCCGAACATCAGAAACGTCTTACGAGCATGCAGGACAAGCAACACCGCATGCTCGTGGAACTCTGCGTAGTGTTGCAGAGTTTTTTTACCATTTCGCATAGGTTCGCGTAGCGCGGCTATGCAAACTCCACCCGGGGTTAGTGTAAACATATGTTTGTACAGGTATCTAAATTTTGCCCTGCACTTGTATACAAGGCCTAAAGGATTAGTCAAATGAAGTGAGTACAAACCAAAATATTACCCGTTTAATAAATACCCAGATAAATAATCTGCAACCCTGGACTGGTGTCTTTGTGCCTTTCGATCAGCAAACCTGCTCTGCCAACTGGAAGGATAAGCATTTTTCGACCATATAGGGATTGAAACACCGCTCAGCTAGTCATAAGAAGTACAAGTCTACCCTGACAGCATGTCTGTGATTTGATCCAGTGCCTTAAGATTATTGTGCAAGTACAAGCATCCCTCTGAGGAGGCACATAAAAGCCAACAGTAATGCATTATGGGTATCTCGTGACATGCTGCATCTTTTTGCGCCTTCAGTGGGAGCGCTACAATGAAAATGAATGGTTCTTGTCCCTAAACAGGCTGGGATCGGTACCCTGCATCCTCCGATGCATTCTCAAAGCGCCCCCAATAAAGACAACAACCCTGGTTGAACCTAGTAGCTGGGGCCTCATCACAGCAGAAACCCTAGGAGTTTGGTGACAGGCCTGGAACGCTGATAGCCTAGGCCAGGTTAACCTGGGATTTTAAATTGCCATAACCAGTTCTTCAAACTCCTTGATAGAGCCTCTCACTAAAACCTTAATGTTGCTACCCTCCTACAGGTACTGCACTCATGCAAATGAAAGAATATACAACCTGCCGCCTTCTAGTATTCTTTTTTCAAAGCTGGACTCTGCTTGTAAATGTGGTATAGGGATCAGGAGCTGCCTGTGCCGGTAGCCTTCTGCGAGATGGTACTGGGTACACACTACACTTGCACTGGCAGTGAAAATAGGTCTCACATGCTACACCGACTCAGGGCCTGACTCACAAACATAAACGTACACTTTTTAGTAATTTACTACTTTTTAGTATTCACATTCGTCTTTATTCGATCTCCCGAAGGCAGATCATAAAAGATACATACAATAAGAAAGAAACATGCAATATAAAACGCATATGTTAAAAAGACTAAAAATTATAGAATAATTTACAATATGTAAAGTGACAGTGCTTACATTTTGAATCCAAGGACATCAAAACTAAAAAAGACAACAAGATGGATAAAAGTAAGATGTCAGGGACAAACTTACACTTTACAATACAAGACCCACAACACTTTGTCAAATGGAAAATAAAAACTATTTCATCAAAACAACCTGCTCCTTCTTTTGGCTAAAACACACTCCAAGAAGATAGCAACTGCGTGGCATACACAGTGATCATTGAGTTGCAGCAGGTTAAATAGGGCGGCTTTACACTTAGAAAATGTATGTCTATGTAATAGGGGTAATAAAAATGTCCTTGTGTACGGCAAGTAAAATTGACAAAAGAAGACAAAGTGTAAAATGGTTTGGCTTGAATGCTCATCACATGGACAAATACAAATGGAATCCGAAGAATACTGGCCAAGGGGAAAACAAACTAACCAACGGAAGGAGCCTAACCTGAACCTTCCCAGCAGTGTTCTCTCATATACATTAATAATGTATATTAAGTATGGGGCAGTAGTTGGCACCATTTGAATAATGCAATAATCTCGGACTGCTGGTTTAGCCACTTTCGTTAGTTCCCTAGTAGCTTGTTTATGCTTTAAGTATTCACAAAGGCATTAAAGAGTATGATCTTTACGACTGCGGAGTCTCTGCACTCGGGCGGAGATTCCTCACTATGGGCAGAGACTCAGCACTTGGGGCAGAGCACTCTTCACATAAAAATATACGACAGACGGAGGTGTAAGACTCTACACATAGACACTGCATCATGTAGTACAATTTGTAGTACTCCAAACAGTAGTACAAAATGCTAATCAGAAATAATTTGCAGAGTCTCAAGACTCCACCTGTTGTATACGTATATGTGTACAGTTCATTTAGGAAAATGCGTAGTGTGGCCACATGTAATTATACATTGGAGTACTCAATGAGTGAGGGACAGACAGAACTCGGGACAAAAACCAACAACTGTGGATTAAATGAGAGGGGGATAGAGAGGAGTAAAGAGATATATATGTAGGGGCTTAAAAGAGATTTTTGAGATGCTCCTCACCCACCCCTAAAACAGTGTAGAAAGACCTAGAAAAAGACATTTCAAATAACATAAATATGATGTTCTACATGTGTGAACAGTAATATTAATTGTTATTTTGTTACAACATTAATTATTATGACTTACCTTTCATGTATTTTCTTTTACAGTCTGTTCAAATGTGAATGTTAGTCATAAGTCAAAACCTAAATTCCAAACTCACATATATAACAGCATTTCAAACCCTCCCCCTGCACCTGGTAAATTGAGAGATTTTCTTACCCCCGCCCCCCATCTCACCACCATATCATGAGCCCAACAGCCAATCACAGCCAGGCTGAGTACATAAAAAAGGAGAAAGCAGAAACAATATCTTCCGGAGATTTCACCATGTCACTGAATGTGTTTGTGGGTTTACCCATTATTCTGCAAAAGAATAATCTGAGGAGGAGGAGGAAGAGAGCAGAAGGGATTTTTAGGCAAAGAATTAACAGCTTTGGGATTTCCAGTCAAAAAATGATTTCCAGATTCTGCTTCACACCTGATGTCATCTTGGATATGGTTTCTGAGTGGAAGCCGGATATTGATTCTGATACATGCCACTCCCAGGCTATCCCAGCCTATTTGAAGATATTAGCTGCTCTACATTTTCTTGTCACTGGATCTTTACAGAGTATCCGGTGATATTGTTGACATCTCACAGCCAAGTCAGTCTCAATGATTGCATCAGGTCATGGGATACATCAATTGAAGAGTGCATCTCTACATAGGCATGCCACATATGTTGGCAGGAAGGGAAAGGGTTGCTAGGGAATTTTTTGTCATTTCCCATTTGTCAAGTGTGGTAGATGCTATTGATTGCACTTATGTGGCTCTTCAGTTACCAAACCACACAGCACACATTTTCCGTAACAGACACTGCTGGCACTCAATCAAAATACAAGCTGTGTGTGGTGCCAGTTGTTGTTTCACCGATGTGTATGCTATATTTCTAGGCTGTCCACAAGACAGCTTCATTTCCCCAGATCACTTCTTGCACGCTGCTTTGTATTTGAGAATTTAGTAACATGTGACTTCTTGGTAACTACTCATTCACCAGGCAGGACTAATAGTCATACTTGTTAGTGACTTTCAGTGGCGGCTGCTATAATTGTTTAGTGGTGGGCTGGGGGGACACAACCAAAAACTAAACCCAAGCTAAAAATAATTAAAATCATACTTACGTGCCACTCCGACGACCGCCGCCTTCCGTTCTCTCCTCCAATCCTGGACTCTGACTGCGCAGGCTCCTAGATGCAAAGTCTTAGCACTTCTCTCATGCTGGGAATAGCATTCCCAGCATGAGAGAAGGGCTGGGATTGGTCTGAGCGTCTATTTTTGCCACTCAGACAGTGCATTCGAGCCTGGGGTGTTTTTACAACCTGGCTGTACAACACAGCCAGGTTGGAGAAACTTAAGTTTGTTTGGCCGGCCTAGGACCGCTGTTTAAACACACAAGCAGACTTAAAAGGGCGTACCACTCCACCTGCCATGCCTCTCCAACACGATTGCCTGGCCCCGCCCTGCTCCGCTGTAGACTCACATCATCAGCTGTTAGGCAAAAATAAAATGCTTTTATTATCATTTTATTTTTCCTCTTTTAGCAGGGGGGCAGCGCTCCTCTGCCATTAGGGTGGAGCCGCCCCTGGTGACTTTTCACAACCATACCAAATGAATAATTCTAAAGCACCATACATGACACTGCATGTAGCCTGCACACATAATGTTCTCTAAATATAACAGACGGCCATTTAAAATGTTGTATTATTTTCCTCTTCAGGTGATGCTGCTCATGCACTCTCTCCTCATCTGTTTATACTGCACAGTTGTCCTATCACAGTATCTCAGCGGAGGTACAGTAGGGCCCACATTCGTACACAAGCCATCATAGAGTGCACTTTTGGTCTCCTTAAGTCATGATTCAGATGTCTTGACCATTCAGGGGGTGTGTGGTTGTACTCCCCTGAAGTTGTGTGCAAGATAAAAGTAGCCTGTTGCATCTTGCACAACATTTGCAATGCGACAAGGCTTCCACATGCCTCTGAGCTCTCACCAATTTCAGAATCCAGGGAACTGGGGTGTTGTCCCAAACAGAGGTCAGGGTATGAATAACGCGATCAGCTGGTCAACTCTTTTTTTCTCGTGAGCTGGTAGTTGAGTTGAAGCCTTTATGTGGTTCAATGATGACTGGTGGACATTTAACACTGTGTCCAAAAAATTCCATCCTGAGTAACCTTTGTAAGCTTTTGATAATGTATGTAATTAAGGGCCAGATGTAGGTGGCCAAATATCGAGCGCTAACGCTGAAATTCGCAGAATTTCAGCGTTTGCGATCGCTATTTGGCAGCGAGCAATGTAGGTAAGTTGAAACCTACTAGCAAAATAAGGAATCGCAAAATTGCGATTCCTTATTTTGCTCTTGCATTTAAGGAATCCCAAATTGCGATTCCTTAAATGCAATGTAAGTAGCACAAAAGAAAGTGCACTTTAGTCTTAAGGAATCGCTAATTACCACCAACTTCAAGTTGGTGGTAATTAGTGATTTCCTTTAAAAAGCACTTTTTGCTTTTTTTAAGTGCCATGTGGCACACATTCATGCCCTTAGGGCATGTATGTGCGCCACATGTGCACACATGCACATTTCAGGGGTGCAACAGGGTGTCCTTTTGGAACCCTGCCACCCTTGAAGTTGCGCCCGCAATTTGCGAGTGCCTCTTGGTGACTCGCAAATTGCGGGAGCAATTCCTATTCATTCCTATGGGCCTCTTGGCCCATAGGAATGAATGGGAAGGTATTCCTTAATTGCGAATCGCAATTTGCGATTCACAATTAAGGAATATTAAGGAATCGCTAAAAATATTGCGATTCCTACCTACATGGCATTTTGCGATTCCTTAATAGCGATTCCCTAAAAATCGCTATTAAGGAATCGCAAACATGCATTTACCTACATCTGGCCCTAAATGCTGTATTGAGTGGTTAAGAGACAGACCATGAAAAATTCTTTGTGGGATATGATTTTAGTCCATCAGGACTTAGGAGTTAGGGACTCTATTGCCTTGGGGAAGTAACCATTCCTCTAATTTTGAGACGTCCCCCAGCACAGTGGATAGTCCTAGCATTGTCAGCAACTGCCTTTAACAGGTTTATTACAACTGTTTAATTTTTTTCATTCTAATAAAAAAAGTGCTAGTTTGAAATTAGTAGGTTACAAAAAAAAAAAAGCAATTATAAATTTCCAATGGGATTTAGGTGCCATGCTGTGAGGTTCATTTTTCCATTTTACTCGCCCGTACAAGCAGATGTAACATGGCAGTGACAGGCAGTGAAAACTTCACATTCGTCCACTCACTATACATTGTGGGGCCGCCAAATGGCTAAACCTCAGATGGTTTCATCCATTTGAGCTTCATGCCAGCAGTGCCGAGGGATAGTCTCTGTCGCTGACATAGTGAGGCTCTGGATAAGTAAAAATGAGGGGGCATGACATTCAGTTTTGCAGACAGGTTAGTATGACGCAGTTGTGACAAAGTACCCTCTCTGCCAAACTCTGAGGGACATATATGATATACTCTGATGGAATGCATGAAGTTAACCTGCTGTGCAGATTTGCGTGAAAGGAAGAGAACAGAAATTCTCACAACTGTATTAAGATAGGTATCATTTCTGCTATCTCCTTGTGCTGCTGTTCTTGTGGCAGTGTAGCACCAACTCAGATACCCTTGCACCATGGAGCAAGTGTTTTTGTGTCACAGTCAGGATTGTGTTTGATAAGGAAGGGAGTCCTTCCTGCACCAAATAAAATCTTAGAAGAATTTTTGGATTTGTATGTGTGATGTTGAATGCATCACACATACAAATAATAACTAATGGGGAGAAATAAATAAATGTCTCTTCCTTATGCCTTGGTTAGGGAGGGTTACCATTTTGTCTAAATTGACATTGACATATATTTGTAAATCTGGGATCGTGTTAAATCCCATGGGTGGATTCACATTCATGGAAAGGCTACATGTTGCAAGGCAATGTAAGGCAGTGCTATGTGCTGGGTTTGTGTTAGGAATCATGGCTGAAATCAAAATAAAACTCACCAAGTAGTAGGGGCCGTGTTTCAGAGGAGAACGAAGAGGAGTCCCTGGTCTCATCGACATTGGAGAGAGTGTAAGAGCTTATCTTGGACCGCACTGGTTAGGTGGCGATTTACCAAGATGGCCACCACTTGCGATCAGGGGTTAGCACTCCAGTCTTTTCTCTTGGAGCGTGAGGTCTGTAGAGCAGTGTGAAGCGCGCGCCCTCCCAACGGCGCACTTCACTGAAGTCAGTCAGAGGATTAGTGGCGTATTTTAGATTCTGCGTACCGGAGATTAGTGTAGTGTAGTTGTAGTTTTAGTTTTCCTCGCCGCGCTTGCCCGTCTGAAGAGATTGTGTTCTCGTCTCGCTTCGGGTAATCTGTGAGGAGAAAGAAAATAAGAAGAGGATCATTCGTTTGCACATAACCTAGAACCAGCGTGTTAAATCAGCCAAAGACCATTTTCTTACCTGATTTCTTCATTATCTTCAGTTCCAGTACATGCAAGTACCTTTTTGAGAAAACTCAATAGAAAGAAAAAGATGTTTGTTTTCTAGGAATGTCAAGTCAATCTAGAAATATTTAATGTTTCCAAAATATTCTTACTAGTGCTTCTGTTGTTGAACATTAGAGAAGAATTTCCTAAAAAGGAGAAAGACAAGTTAGAAAAAATACAAATATATATATATAAAAGAAAACTGAAAATAAGAAAAGAAGATTCCATTTGAAAAATACAGGTTTTAGAAGAGGAGCAATAGCCAGTCTTTTACAGGGTATGTTTGTGTTAAGAGAAAAAATCATTAAAAAGCAAATAAGAAGTTAGGGGTTTTCTTGAGAGAAGTAATGTGTTTATTTGTTTTACAGTGTTCAAAATTAAAAGCACAGAAGCTCTAGAAGTAGCAGTAGAAGTTCCGAACACCTTGTAAGAAGAAGACGAGGCTGTCTCTTCTCTTATCCCCATTCCCCTTTCCCCCCCGGGAATTTCTTCACTCCCCTTTAGAGCTATTGGGGGCATGGAGGGAACTCCGGAGGGGCTTTGGGCTAGTGCTTCATTCTGCTCCTGTGAAGGTTGGGAACTTCTAAGATAGACTCTTGACAGAGTGAAGTGCCCACGATTTTATCACTCACCTGAGCAGAATGGTTGAAGGATTTGATCTAAAAAACTTAGGTGGGGTTTTGGAAGCCATTCAAAAGAAGCTGTTAGCTGTTAGGGAGGAGAACAAGAGTTTGAGACAGAATTTGTTGGCTTCAAGAAGAGAGACTACAGACCTAGCTAGTAAAATGGACGGTTATTTCTCTGGGACTGGTTTTTCGACGTTGCCTCCTGAGTCTCAGGCTTCCAGTTCCACCCCAATTTTCCACCCTAGAAACACCACTCAGGTAGTTCACTCCTTGTCGCCAGTTATTCCGTTAGCTCCTTCAGAGCGTTTTAGTGGAGACCCTCAAAAGGCCCACATTTTTCTAATCCAGTGCTCTCTTCATTTCATGTGTAGACCTGCAATTTTCCCTGATGCACAGTCCCGGGTAGCCTTCGTATTGTCCTATCTAAGTGGGAGCGGGCGCCTGGTCTTTGCCACTGGTTTCCAAGGACTCAGCTATCCTGTATGACTTCGATGAATGCATGCAGGAGTTCTTGAGAATATTTTATAGGAGAAGAGTGGCACAAGATACAGACAATGAACTGTTGGAGCTGAGACAGGGAAACTAGGAACTAGTTGCGTATCTTGCCAATTCAACAAATTGATCGTAGAGACTGATTGGCCAGAAAACAAGAGGGCAGCATTATTTTATAGGGGCCTAAAAGACCCCTTGTCTCAGATACCAAATAGACCCACGGAAGTTTCAGCTCTTATAGATTTGGGCCTAGAATTAGATTACCGACAGACTGAAAGAAAGGGAGAAAAGAGTAAAGAATTTCGCTCTAGCATGCTTAGGTTTGACCGGATGAGACCAGAAGGATTAAGAACAGTTGAAAATAATCAATCTGTAGAACCAATGCCAATTGGAGCAGTGCGAGGTCCTCTTCGAAAAGAAGAAAAAGAGAAGAGGAGACTAAATAATCTATGTTTATATTGTGGAGTCAGCAGCCATTTTGTCAAAACCTGTCCAAAGAAACCAAAGACCTTGTCGAAGAAAAACTCGCTGCACCACCAGTAGGAGGGGTTGGATTGGTGAGTGCTAAAGAAACAACAACTCCAGATTCTCATTTATTGGCGAAAACTCTACAATCGTCTGCTCTACACTTGACCTTACCGGTTACATTAAAATTTAGAACCTCTGTTCTATCAGATATACAGGTGATGATAGATTCGGGAGCTACTGGAAATTTTAGTGCTTTGAAGTTCGCTACGAAAATTGAATTAAAAGCTATTTGGAAGGACAAGGGTGAGGCGGTGAGAGTGGTAGATGGCACTAATCTTTCTTCTGGTCCTATTGTTAGTCACACCGAAAAGGTAGAGCTGGTTCTGCCTGATGGACATCAAGAATTCCTGCAGTTTAATTTAATTGATGCACCACAGTTTCAGTTGATACTGGGTCTCCCATGGCTGACAGAACATAACCCACAGATTGATTGGGAGAAGAGGTCAATCAAGATGAATTCGGAGTATTGCAAGGAGTTATGTTATCACACAGAGAATCTAGTCAGGGAGTCTAGCCTGGCCACCTGCTTGTGTGTAGCCGGAGCTTCTGTGTGTGTGATACCTACTGAAGAAATTCCCGAGATGTACCAGGATTATCATGATGTTTTTAGTGAAGTGGAGGCTGAGAAGCTTCCTCCACATCGATCCTATGACTGTAAAATTGAGTTGGAACCATGCAGCCGAATGTATTCCTTAACGGAAAAAGAAGATTGATTTCTGAAGGAATACATTCAAAAGTATTTAAAGAATGGGTTTATCAGGCCATCCCAGTCTCCAGTTCCATCTCCATTGTTTTTCGTGCCCAAGAAGGAAGAAGGAGATTTAAGAATCTGTATCAATTACAGAGCCCTGATCCGAATAACCATCAAGAACAGGTACCCTTTACCCCTGATCTCAGTACTTCTGGACCAGGTCAAAGGAGCACGGATTTACACAAAACTGAACCTAAGGGGGGCATTTCATCGTGTCCAAATCAGAGAAGGAGATGAATGGAAGACTGCCTTCAGAACTAAGTTTGGTCTATAGGAATACCAGGTTATGCCTTGCGGTTTGTGTAACACCCCAGCTGCTTTTCAGCATTTCATAAACGATGTGCTGAGTCAATATATTGACAGATGTGTCATCGTTTATATTGATGATAAACTGATTTCTTCAGCGTCTGAAGAGGAACATCGAGAACACGTAAGAGGTGTCTTGGAAAGGCTGCAGGAAAACAGTTTATACGTGAAACTGGAAAAGTGTGCCTTCAATGTACATAAAGTGGATTTCCTTGGGTTCATTCTATCTCCGGAAGGAATTACTATGGATAAACAAAAGATTAAGGCAGTTTTAGAATGGCCATCTCCTACGATCATCATGGAAATAAAAAGTTTCATTTGATTCGCAAATTTCTATAGGAGATTCATTAAGGAATTCTCTCAAAATGTGATACCATTGACTCACTTGTTAAGGAAAGGGGTTCCATTTGTCTGGTTAGGTGAAACTGAAGCAGCTTTCCAGTCCTTAAAGGAGAGTTTTACTTTGGCACCAATCTTGCTTCATGCAGATCCGGCAGAGCCCTTTTATTTGGAAACCAATGCCTCTGACCAGACTATAGGTGGGGTTCTATCTCAAAGACACAAAGAAACAGCCCAATTGCATCCTGTCGCCTACAGATCCCAGAAATTGCTTCCAGCAGAAACAAATTATACCATCACAGAAAAGGAGTTACTAGCCATTAAGGATGCCTTCAAAGAGTGGAGGCATTATCTGATGGGGGCCAGACATACTGTAACGGTATTTACAGACCATAAAAATCTGCAGTTCCTCAAGTCAGCAAGAACCCTTACACCTCGAAAACTCAGGTGGTCCCTCTATTTCGCAGATTACAATTTTGTGATAACTTATCGACTAGGAAACAAGATCGGAAAGACGGATGCCTTATCCAGGATAAACACAGAGGGACAAAAGGTCGTTATTGAAAATCATAAAATCATCCCTGAATCCAAAATTGAGGAAGTCATAGCCAGCGAAACCTTGGATAAGAAGATTGAAAAGGCTTTAACACAAGAAGAAATGCAACTTTGGGCACAGGAGAATCTTTCTAGGGAAATACGGAATGGCCTACCGTCCCATGATGGAGGCTTGTATATACCCACTTCCGAGCTTCAGGAGAGAGTCTTTTATAATTGTCATGATCACCCGTTAGTCGGACAGAAAGGAGTCAATAAAACTGAAGAGTTGATCAAAAGACAATTTTGGTGGCCCAATATGACCAAAGACATTAAACAATATGTGGCTGACTGTGGAATCTGTGCTCAGGGAAAATCAATTCAGCAGTTCCCTCAGGGTTTACTACAACCATTGCCTATTCCTCCTCATCCTTGGCACACAGTGACAATGGATTTGATTGTAGCCCTGCCATCTAGTCAGGGTTTCAACACAATATTGGTCATGGTTGATACCTTCACAAAAATGGCTCACTTTGTCCCTTTAAAAAACATTTCTAGTGCAAAGGAACTGGCTAAACAGTTCAACTTACATTTAGTAAAGATATATGGAATTCCGAAGGTTCTCATTTCTGATCGCGGATCACAATTCCTGTCTCATTTTTGGAGGGCTTTTACAAGGGGTCTGAACATAGAAACCAGGTTCTCCATTAGCTATCATCCTGAAACAAACGGACAGTCAGAGAGAGCGAATCAGGAGTTAGAACAGTATTTGAGACTTTTTCTGCTGGTTCAGGAGGGGGATTGGCCAGATGTCCTTTGGGCAGCAGGATTTGCACACAATTACTCTCAGAACAGTTCTACGGGTTATTCACCATTCTTTTTAAACTATGGGCGACATCCAAATTTAATAATCATTACCAGTGAAATAACCGTCCCTGCAGTGAAAGATTTAGTCCAACACTTAAAAGAAACTCATGAAGCTGCTAGGAAGAAATTAGAAAGATCTAAAGAAATATATAAAAATTATGCTGATAGGAAAAGGAGACAGGAAGACACTTATTCAATAGGGAGTAAGGTTTGGCTGAGTACAGAAAAGTTGAAACTAAGTGGAAACCGGAAATTCCAACCTTGTTTCATTGGCCCCTTCGTCGTGGAGAAGATGATAAGTCCAGTGACCTATAGGTTAAAACTACCTCCACAGTTAAAGATTTACCCAGTATTTCACATTTCTCTGCTAAAAAGGTCTTCACCAAGTATCAGGAAAAATACATCTCCAAAGATTATTACAACTGAAGTATGAAAATAATTTGAAGTTAAAAAAATCCTAGACTCCAAGAGGAAGAATGGGAAGCTATTCTATCTGATTGACTGGAAGGGTTATGGGCCAGAAGAAAGGTCTTGGGAGTCACATACAGACGTTCATGCACCAAGATTAGTGAAATCCTTCCATGATCAATATCCCCTTCCCCGGCGCACTTCACTGAAGTCAGTCAGAGGATTAGTGGTGTATTTTAGATTCTGCGTCCCGGAGATTAGTGTAGTGTAGTTTTAGTTTTAGTTTTCCTCGCCGCACTTGCCTGTCAAAAGAGATAGTGTTCTCGTCTCGCTTCGGGTAATCTGTGAGGAGAAAGAAAATAAGAAGAGGATCATTAGTTTGCACATAACCTAGAACCAGCATATTAAATCAGCTGAAGACCGTTTTCTTACCTGATTTCTTCAGTGTCTTCAGTTCCAGTTCACACAAGTACCTTTTTTAAGAAAAAAAAGAGAAAGAAAAAGATGTTTGTTTTCTAGAAATGTTAAGTCAATCTAGAGATATTTAATGTTTCCAAAATATTCTTACTAGCTCTTCTGTTGTTGAATATTAGAGAATTTCCTAAAAAAGAAGGAGAAACACAAGTTAGAAAAAATACAAATATATATATATAAAAGAAAACTGAAAACTGAAAATAAGAAAAGAAGAATCCATTTGAAAAATAAAGGTTTTAGAAGAGGAGTAATAGCCAGTCTTTTACAGGGTATGTTTGTGTTAAGAGAAAAAATAATTAAAAAGCAAATAAGAAGTTAGGGGGTTTCTAGAGAGAAGTAATGTGTTTATTTGTTTTGTTTTACAGTGTTCACCATTAAAAGCACAGAATCTCTAGAAGTAGCAGTAGAAGTTACAAACACCCTGTAAGAAGAAGACAAGGCTGTCTCTTCTCTTATCCCTATTCCCCTTTCCCCCCTGGGAATTTCTTCACTCCCCTTTAGAGCTATTAGGGGAGTGCAGGGAACTCCGGAGGGGCATTGGGCTAGTGCTTCATTCTGCTCCCGTGAAGGTTGGGAAATTCTAAGATAGACTCTTGACAGTTTGGTAATTTTGTTTTCACAGAGGCATACAAGATGGTACAAATCACCTCTTGTGTGGCATTGTAACTAGCAGTTAAGGCTTTGCATTGCCTTGCATTGCCAACGCAAGGACAACACAAAGAATAGAAGGTGTGGGTATGACTTGGGTTCCAGAACAATTTCTTTACATACATAACACTTAGGGGCTCATTACGATGTCGGTCGGAGTTGCCTCCGACCGACATCGCGGCGGTCTCGGGACCGATTGACCTACAGTCGGCGGTCCTGACACCACAATTACGATGCATCCGCACACGGTGCAGTCGCAAGCTCCTATTTCTCTATGGGAGCTTGTGCTGCAGTTGGAAACCGGACACAGCACAAGCTCCAATAGAGAAATGAGAGTTTCTGTTAATTCCTGTACCAAGTGGCAGACACCGTTGCCAGACGGTGCAGGGATTAACAGGGGGGCACCATAGGTGCCCCCGAGGCCCCCAACTGGAGGCCGCGGAGGCTACTGGGCCCCCAAAGTCGCTTTCCGACAGGCTTTTCATGTTGGAAACCCTGACATGAAAAGGCTGTCGGAAACCATCATCGTAATCCCGACGGCAGAAACGCCGTCCTTAAGGGATTATGTTGTGGTTCCAACTCAAGGAGCCTGTCGGAAGCCACCCGGATTGACCAGCTGGTTTACAATCCAACCACCTTCGTTGTAACAAGGCCGTCGGATTGTAAATCTTGGATGTTGGTCCGAAAGCCTCCCACCTGCGATCGGAGGCTTTCTGACCGACATCATAATAGGGCCCTAAGGGTCTGATTTAAAGTTTGGCGGATGGGATACTCTATCACAAATGAGAAGGATATCCTGTACGCCACATTACAATTGTCACGTTTGTGACAGAGTATCCCATCTGCAAAATTCTCAGTCAGGCCCATATATTTATATAGAACAAGATTTAACTGTTTTAGGTTATTTAGTGTTGCAAATCTTCCTATTTGAAGTCCATATTACTCATCTGTCTCCTAGAATTTTACCTGCAGCCAGTGGTGGCTGGTGACATTTGAAAGTGGTGAGGCGCAAAAGTCCATGAGGAGTGCCTTGAGGCGAGCGAGTGTGGCAAGCGAGGCTGGCTGTCATAAGGAGGGTCCGGGGGAGCAGGGGGGTTCTCCCCCGGTAAAACTTTTTAAAAAAGAGTGGACAAATTGTATATTTTCAAGCAAATTTGAGAAAGCAAGAAGGTTAATTAAAGCAATTATCAAAGTGTACAATTAAAATAATGAAACACTTTAAAAAATGCTCCATATCTTACTGATCTAAAATTGTTCAACTGTTAGTGCTTAGTGTAAACTGTACAGTGTGACAAGCAAAGTTAGTAATTATCTTAGCTGCACACAGGTTTGTCTCTGCACTGCATCTGGACTTGTTGGTAAAGCAGAAAATCTTCCTCTCAAAGTGATTTTCTTAGAACAAGGGTGGGTATTGCCAAATGAAAATGAAATTATGTTTTGAGCAAAATTGTAACAAGTTGTACTTACCTATGCAAGTACACATATATTAAATGGTAGGAGCCTCCACTCTCTTTATAATAACCTGTCTGATATTTTATTCATATAGTGTAGTTATGACTTCAATAAAGAGATTTCATATGATAATGACGTAGCTGCATATTCAGTATAACCTGAGAACTTCATAACAAATTTTGTGATACCAATGCTGAGCACCTCACAGATTTCTTTAATTATTGATATACCTTTACAAATGAAATCGACTAAGGAAATACAAGTTATTTGGACTGGACACAACGAGACTGCAAGGAATACACATTAAAAGGCAGTAAGCCACCCGACAAGGCACTTCATGTCTCATTCAGGGGATGAAGAATATGAACTACAATTTAAAAATAATATAGCATCAGTTTCCTTACCTCACACCCTGAGGTTGTAGTGGTGCTACATCCGAAAAGGAAGTCGGGTTCTATGCAACAACTCTTTTTTGCCCAAAAATGATGTAGGATTTTTCAGGTTGACATGGTTTAACAAATCCTGAAGAGCAAAATATTACACAATTAGCAGGGTTAGAAAAGCAGCATTTCCCGTTGCTATGACGCAACAAATTTACAGGTGCTCCACTTAATTATTTAGCGTCTTGCATCCGCAGAGAGTACACAGTGTGGCCACATACACCCATGGAACCCTCACAAAACAGGCCAGGCCCGGGCCGGAACAAGCAAGAGTGAGAATAGTGCTACTGCAGTGCTACCTGTTTTAAAACCTGCCCATGCAGCCATCAGTAACCGTGGGCCAGGCAAGTCCATTGCCATATGAGGTCTGGCTTGCTGGAAGTCTGGCTTGCCACCTTTTGGGAGGCTGGACAGAGAAATCAAAGAAATTATCAAATAGTGTCCCAGGCATCTAAGAACAAACTGACCCACAGGCACAGTCCAATTGTCCTCTTGGTCAGTCTGACCTAAACTGAGGAAGTAGTCAATGGAGCAATGCTGTCATTGTCACCAGCATGAAACCTGATACAAACATTGAACATGGAGCTATTTCACAGAACATCAAGACTAGGCCAGCCTAGCCTATCTAGGATGTATGGACTAGAAGATCGCCATGGTGCTCCATGTCCTATGGCACTGGTGTAAGGCACACTACGCTTTCCCAGCACCTATAACAAATAGTTTCTAATCTAGCCATATTTTAACTGACACCACTAGCGTTATGGCCAAGGCCTTAATGGAATATGGGAAGGGGCTGTTTCTTTGACATTTCAGAAGGCCCTAAAAATGTCACTCTGAATTTTATTGCTGTAGGTGATACCCTACCACCTTCAGGAAAACACCCATCAACAACTAAACTACTAGTACACCACAATACAAGGATAATACATTTTGTAGACAAGAAGTCAACATTTTCAAGTAAACTAGAGCTGCACACGTGCGATCTGTCTGTCTCGCATACACTTTAAACTTAAGCATGCATACAAGGAGAGTCACGTTGATCTCAACACGACCAGACGATGTGACAGGACTTTACATACCTTACTCTTCCCACATAGGTCATACTACAGCCACCCACTTCTACAGCCAAACATTCAGGTGTGCATGTATCACTCCGGACCAGTAGCATAGCCAGTGTCATGAGCCTAGTGCATGAATGCCAACCCTCTCGATTCTGGCGGGAGACTACGGATTTCAAGTGTAGTCTCCCACCTCTTGCTTCCTGCTTGCCAAAACCTGATTCCTCTGCGGGCTTCAGATGGCAGGGGCTGGTCTTGTGTGACTCGGATTATGCACTACCAGTAGTAACCTGCTCCTGCACGCAGGTGTACAACATTTTTGTCACGCTTTCTGTGCCTGCCATAGCGATTTGTCTGTGCTCCTGACAGGTATGGAAAAATGTGTATTTGAATTCCTGATATCCGATCCTGCAGCAGCACACTTGCAAGTCCCATACATGCTGATAATCCCGATGCAGGCAGCAATAGAAGTCAATGGGAGAAATACTGTACATTCTCCTGATTACTTTTTTTTAAACTCCCACTTTCCTCTTCCAAGATGATGGTATGTATGCTAGTGCGAGGAAGGAATTGGGCCCCTGGTAGCTGATTGAATTATAAAATATTTTAATAACGGTTCAGTGGGCCGCGTCAGTCCTCAGACCCCGGTGCCACTGCACCTGTGGCACCAATAGAAGTTACGCTCCTGCTACGGACAGTGCCACAAACACGATGCCGCACTATTGGCTGTTGCACACTGTAAAAGTGCTGCATAAAATATAATGTGAGGGGGTAAATGATTTATTCATTGGAAATGGGACATTACCTTACTCTAGTCTAGAAGCTCAAGCTTCCTTTTTATTTACAAAAGAAAACCCTACGTACAATTGTGTAGGAACCTGAAATGCCTATTTCGTTGTTTGCCTACGTTGTTTGAGGTTTGTTTTCACCTTGGTGCGAAGTCTGGCTTTCACCCACAAAGCTGTCATTTGGAGTGGCGCATAGAAGTAGTGGAGGTATTTCTAAGGCGTCCATGCTACGTGAAGGGGGCACCTGGCAGCTTGCCAGGCTCGGTGCTGTGAGTTTCATTAACCGATAGCAACCACATAGATAATGCAGAACATTGCAGCCGAACTAGAACATGTGATTGTTCCCTCGACCCATTCACTGTTAAAAACGTGTTTGCCTTTCTCGTTTCAGGCTTCCGTGCTCTCTGCTCTTTCCCACTGCCACCTACTCCCACTGCCCTAGGAATCCTGACACATTGTCTGGGGGCCACTTTGACATCATGTGGCTTGAGGTCGATGTCCCTCTAGGCTCTTCCTGGGCTTTTTTGGAGACGGGATTGTAGTTGAATCAGTGAAGGCCACTTAACAGTGCCCGTGGCCAAGCAAGCAATAGTGATCACTCCTCTTCTGCCTGAAATATTGAGCATTGAATTCGCATGAAATAATAACCGTGGGGCATATTAGCAAGACCCACGTTAAAATTATCGCCGTTTTAGCGGCAGGAAACTGCCGCTAAAACGGCGATAATGGGCTTGCTAATATGCGTTATGGAATTCCAATAGAAGCCCATGTTAGATGTGCAGGACATCTAACCTGGGCTTCTATTGAATTCCATAACGCATATTAGCAAGCCCATTATCGCCGTTTTAGCGGCAGTTTCCTGCCGCTAAAACGGCGATAATTTTAACGTGGGTCTTGCTAATATGCCCCCGTGTTCTTTGCACAGCGGGAACATAAAAAATGCAGGACCTATGTCATGATCTGATTATGTGAAGCTCGGAGCTTTGCCGAGACTGTGAGTCAGTCACCCGCTTGCTGTTTTCCCAAATAAATAATTTTAACTCTAGCAACTTAAAACAATTGTCAACTGACAGACCAAGAATGAACTTAGGGGCATATTAGCAAGACCCACGTTAAAATTATCGCCGTTTTAGCGGCAGGAAACTGCCGCTAAAACGGCGATAATGGGCTTGCTAATATGCGTTATAGAATTCCAATAGAAGCCCATGTTAGATGTGCAGGACATCTAACCTGGGCTTCTATTGAATTCCATAACGCATATTAGCAAGCCCATTATCGCCGTTTTAGCGGCAGTTTCCTGCCGCTAAAACGGCGATAATTTTAACGTGGGTCTTGCTAATATGCCCCTTAATTTTATTCCCTGTTTTACCTTGTTTTTTTTTTTTTTACACTGACTGCAACGTCTCCGAGCCCGTTCGGCTTCAAGTGCTGCCTTGCGGAGTTGCGGCGGTGAGAGGCCAGGCATCTCGGGCCAGAACATGCGAGGCTGAGAGGTGACGAGGTGGAGGTCAGAAGGAGGTATATATTATTAATACCCCCTCTCACATCTCTGATCACTCTTCACCGCACCTCTCCCCTTCCTTCCTCGTTGTGTGGTGCTGTGTTGTAGCACCAGTTTTGTTGTTGTTTTCTGGCAAGTCTTCTCTATGTGGTTTCTCCAGCTGAGTTTGGAGTCCAGAGTCACCCCCAGGTAGGAGCTTGTGAAAAAAGATGAGTAAAAACTGTCTCCAGGATCCCCCTCCTAGCCAGGAGAATTTGAATAATGGGTTCCCTGCGGCAGGATTAAAAATGAACTGTGAATGTCAGGGAGATATGATTGATCTCGGACATCCTAAAATAGGTCGATGGATGTGCGAGATCAATCCTATCTTACAAATTGTCAGAATAAAATCCCGCTCCACGGTAATCAGGCTTCGAAGCACACCTAGGATGCACTCGGCACCCTAGGTGAGAACCCAATGATGAAGTATGCCACCAACTAGGTTGGTGGGTGAGGGTTCTTTGAAAAAACCTTTTTCTCACACAATTGATTTTGGATGCAGTTTGAATTTCTCTAGCCCATCCTTATTGTTGAAATATCACAATATACCGGCATGACTCTTATCATTCATCCCAACACTAATGACAGAACAAACGTCTTGTACCCTGACTTTTGACCATATTACATGCTGTTGGTAATAGCTAGTTCAGCTGGTATTCCCCGGTTTATTTTCAAATTAATCCCCTGCACCTTTTCTTGCTATAAGCAATTAGAATGCAACGTTTGTGAACATTCTAAAGCACCTTCTAGAAGGCAGCCTCATCAAGTTAATTATCTGTATCCGTTCCTTGTTACAAGCAATTAGAATGTGACCTTTATGAATGTTTTAAAGCAGTCTTGTTTAAAGACCGTCCACACTCCTCCCCTTCGCTTAGCCTCTTTGCCTTCCACTTACCTGTTTTCCAGCTTCCAGGACTCTGTCTTGCCAGCTCCATTGATCCTCCTGCGTCGACCTCACCACAAAGAACATCCCCCATTAGTCTTGCACCTCGATGGGAAAAAGAACAAGAAGAAAAGGAGAGACGCATTAACAGACTTGACGTTACTACGTGCTGAGGTCAGTCGCAACATTGTGCTGCAAACAAAGGTAACCAGTGTTTTTGTACTTACTGTTGGCAGGTCTCTACTAGAGAGGACTTGGGTGAAGTTAACCCCGTCCAAATTTGCTTGTGGGTTTGATGCTGAAATCGTGCTCACTACAGTTTTGAAAATTTTGATAAAGGAGCCTCTACGGACAGTCTAAATGACAAACAAAAAAAACTAAAGGTTGGTTGAGATTTGAAAAGCATTTGTAAGGTGATACCTTAAGAGATAGAGTTAATACTAGGCAAAAGCCTTATTATTTGTTTGTTAAAAGGTACCATATCTGCCGGTACCATTCATCAGACTGGTGTGAATGCCTGCTACAGTGCTGCTGTTGAGTAGATGAGCCACAGCACCTTAGACTCTACACGCTCTCTCTGTTCCAACCCCCTTCCCCCTGGGATTTGCCAATAGAGCAGTGTCTCCTTCTGTAAACCGAGGGCAAGTCTCTGGAGGATTCGGGAACTAGTGTCGCCATCCCATTGAAATCATCTGGGATCCAGGTAGGTGGCTTATGACAGATGGAGTAGTCATCAATGGTGATGACTGAACAGCCTTCGTCAATTTTGCTGATGGAACTGTCATCAACATTCTTGTCGATGACAAAGATGTTGTCAATATATGTCTTGATGACGAAAAGGCTGTAGACTTTGTGGTGGTAGTTGTCGTTGTCGACAACGCCGTAGCTTTCGATGGTGTTGTTGATGTTCTCGTCAACAGTTTGTTGTTGACGAATGAGTTCTATGAGGAGGACCTGAGGTAGGTTTTTTAATATCAGCAGAAGCTAAGGCTGATTCAAAAGGAGTAGAGGGTTCTGACCTTGTTTTCTTTGATTTGGATGTGCCCTGAAGAGTTGAATGTCTTTCCTTGGACTAGTCTGGACTCTTGCCAGCCGTTTTGTTTTCTTTTGATATTTCCTTTGGTGACTCCTCAGCCACCAAAGGAAATACACAGGTGATATTATTATTATTTTATTTTTTAACGAAAACATAATCACATTTGTCAGAAACTATAGACATGTACAACATTATCCTCCAACATGCAGTGCTCCGCCGCGATCACAGAGACTCCACTCCATCCATGGAATTTGGGACTAATAGTTTTCATTTCACAATGGGTAGAATTGCATTACAAGCACATTTCTGAAAGTAAAACAAAACCTGGAAGTAGCATTACTAGTGACACAAGAACTTTCTAACAGTTGAATGCAATGCTGAGTTTTTGTCTTGATAGTGTTCATTTTTAGTATGACAGTTTTGTAGTGTTATTATGCTGTAGCAAGTATGTTTTTGTCTGTTTTGTTTCTCCTAACTATTATTTGTTGTTTGAAATCTAGTCAAGGCTGATGCTGTGTAACTTCACCGTACTTTGCATAATATATTTATTCACAGTGTAGTGCATGCACCCATTTTCCGAACAATGTCATGTAACTTATTGCTCATAGCAGTACCAAGTAAACACACATGATTTACAATGTGCTGCATACACAAGGCATTATTGTAATGGAAAGAGTGGCTTTACCTGTGTAAAATCTGACGTTTTCTTGAGTAAAATATTTCCATAACATAAGACTTTTTTGGATTACCTTGAAAATACTTAACGTTTGACAAATTATATTTCTTGTGAATTAGTGATTTACATTTCAGCTAATTCACAGCTATTATTTTTTTACTGCACAGGATATCCATTTGTTAAGTCAAGGAGCTACAATGTCAGCAATTGGTATTTTGTTGTTTTTCTTTGTGCATAATTTATTAACCACATATATATTTGTTCATTTAAAATTTTCAGTGCACCGGGCTGGCAAAGGAACACCGCAGCAAGACTAGAAGGGAGGACAGAAGATCCTCAGCTCACAGGTGGGCTTGTCCACTTGATACCACAAGTGAGAAGGTGATCCAGCGAAAAGCCAGGGATGAACACTTCACAGTCAAACAAATTTAAAATGGGCCCATATACACAATCAAGTTTCCTGGCTGCTTTCGCTGGGGGTCAAGTTTTATAATTCCACTTCAGCTTCTGATTAGTTAATTTACTGTGACCTCAAAATCATTTAAGGAAATTATTTCAATACCTAACTAATCTTCACAGATCAACACTCTTTCCTCTGGTCGATGGATCATTAGTTGAGTAGTTGATGGTGATATTAACAATTAACTAACTAGTTTACAGGTCTCAGTGAAATAACCAAAGACTCTGGTTAAGATTCAATTAATTTTATCTAAAATCTCAGTCATGAACGCTCATTAGTACAAATTCACAGTGCAATGCTCCATCACTTTCATGGGAGAGCAAATTCAATAAACAATACACATTCAAATTCACAGACTCATTCAACAAATCAATGCATCAAGAGTGGATAGATGAAGAGACAGAAGGCATAATAAATCATACATTTGCAAAGGATATGCAAATTTTAAGACAGAATAAAAGTTACCCAATATTGATAATGGAAAACCAACCCTCTGGCCAAAGGACTGGTGGTGGTCCCCTGATTAAGAATCAGGTGACAAAGACTACAGGACAGGGCAATACTAACTAAACTTCTCTACAAACCCGACGCACCAGGGCGCATCCCTCTCTTACACTCTCTCCTTCCTCGATATTCTTCCGGAGTCTTCAATCTAATCAGGTTATTATTCAGTGGTGAATCTTCCCAGTCTGTTCTCTCCTTTCCTCATCAGCAGCAGCTCTCGCCTCTCTCGAATCTTTCTCTCTCTCTCTGCATCGAAGTCTCTGTCTAGCCCTAACTTTCTCTTAAGTTACCTTAGTTATAGTCTTCATTTCTGCATGTCACACCCTCAAACGTTGCAAATAAAATGGAATGCGGACTTTGATTGGGCAGGGGCAGGGGAGTTGTCGTCACCTCATGCTGACATATTTCTTTTTAATAATTCTCTTTTGTTTGACAAACCCTTCCCCTTTAGCTCATTCATGACTTAATTTTATTTCATTCCCATATATCTAATGTTGCAAATCAAATAACATTTCTCAATACAGTTCCACAGTCGAGAATAACTTTCACACGTCTCTTGTCCTTGAATCTTGGCAGACGTTCAGCCACACGGTCAACAGGTCACATCATGACTTCATTGCGCATGCGTAGCTTGCCTCCATCTCGCCGCCATCTTTCTTTCACTGCGCATAATAATAGGCCCAAACATACACTATTAATAAAGGAATCATAAACAGATGTTAATTTCTCAAATACATGATTCTCACTGTTCACCACCCACTTCTACTCTATTCCATGTTATTATCTCTTTCTTTAGACAAAAGCATTAGCAGCAATAGCTCTCTTTAAATTCAGGCAAGCATATGTCGGGCATGCGGTGCCTCAAGACTTCATGTTAATAGTACTTGCGCATGCGTGAGAGTTTTCCCTCTCAACACAAGTTAGTCACATTACTATTTATGCAATCCTAGTTCGCACGTGCGCAAAAGCATTTTCCAGTTTAAAGCGGTTTTAGTCGCGTTGCATTTTATTCTTTGTTATTTAAGCATGCATAAAGCTTTCTTCCCATATGTAAATGTTGTGCACATATTAATTTTGTTTTCTTTACTATTTCTAACAATTAGTACTATTAATGAGGGCTTTCTCTGAGCAAGTTTAGTGCCATTTTAGAGCCATCATAAAATACCCATCATTACCAAGTGCCAACTTTATTATTTTATCTTGGTATCTATGTTACTTTCTATACATTCTTTATTTTTCTCTTTCTTATTCAGCTCCTTCATTTTGTCGAATAGATTTTCTTTCATTTCTTCCAACTCAGTTTCTTCCCTTTTTCTCTTTCTTCCCATCCTTTTATTCTTTATTTCAATCATCGATCTTGTTCTCAATTTCCCCTTATGAAGCATTACTATCATCAAAATTACCAATGCTATTGATATTACTGGTATTAGTATTTTGCCTAATATACTATTCCCGAAAGTTGAAAACCAGCTACCTATTGTGGAAATACTTTTACTGAGTCTTTCCCAAACACCGTCAACCTCCAGTTGGGTCAAATCTTTATGAGCCTTCGTAATATTCTGGATATATCCCTCAATGCCTTTACTTTTATCTGGGATATATGTACAGCAATGTTGAACTTTCAACATGCCACAGACTGCACCTTCTTTTGCCAATAAAATATCAAGGGCAAGTCTATTTTGCAAAACCATAGATCTAATTGCAACCATTTCAGTATTGATCATTAAGAACCCTCCAGCAGTATCTATTGATAGACGATCAACTACTGTGGACAATTGACGTATTTTATGTGAGTTCGATACGACTCCAACTTACGGTATCAGTGCGCCAAATATGTCACCTACTATTTCTGGAAAACTTGCTCTTCTACTTCTTTTTAGTCCTTTACTTATTACATCCATTTCATTGTTCTTAGTTATGTGATATACCTTCGGAAATACTATGCTGAAATAACAGCTACCATACCATCGTGCAGGCAACCTATAATAGGCATTTTTACCGCACACGTAATAAATTCCTGGGAAAACAGGATCAGTTCCACCTTTTAGTCCCCATCCCCCCATTATTAAGAAGGTATGTTCACATTCACTAGTACCAATGAAAATACTATTATACTCTGTTTTTAGTCTATGTAGACAGAATTTCCCCAATTTTGACAAATCTAGGGACATTGCAGCATGAGTCTCGCCTTTCTTATAGTCCCCCTCCTGAGTAGCCCATGGCGGTACATGTGACTTATGCTCAACAGCTTTCTTTTGGAAATCCTGTCTTCTTTCTTCTACTAAATTCAAAAAATCTTTCTCTTCATCCCGCAAAAGACACGTTAGGTTATTTCTATGAGCATATGTTATATCTATAGGGTTCGTTGTTAGGAAAAATTCACCCATAAACTCTGCATCTTTACTACTAAGCACTGGATTCATGTTTCTTCGAATGGGAATTTCTGAAAAGACCAAATCCATATTTGAGTAATAATATTGCAACTTGTCTGTAACATAGAACAAACTGGACACAACACTACAAGACACACCATAGGTTAATGGAAGATGGTGATATGTCACCCCTTCTGAGACCGAAGTAGGTAGTTTCATGCAAACATAACAGTCACTCACATCCATTGTATCAACATATTGATAAAGAAGTTTAGTAAATACATTTAATGACGAATCACTATTTGATTTGTCATGTTGATACACGATTTTATCCATTTGCTCTAAATCTGTAGTAGCAGTTTTCTTAGGGCCCGATTCACAGAACTAACTTAAGACAAAATCCTAAACTTACTACCATTTTGGTATTCACAGAAGGCACTTACTTATTTTGGTATTCACAGAAGGCACTTACTTACTCATTTTGAGTAACTTACTCATTTTGAGTAACTTACTCATTTTGTGTAACTTACTCATTTTGGTATTCACAGAAGGCACTTACTCATTGATGAGTAAGTGCCTTCTGTGAATACCAAAATGAGTAACTTACTCATTTTGAGTAACTTACTCATTTTGTGTAACTTACTCATTTTGTGTAACTTACTCATTTGGTATTCAGAAGGCACTTACTCATCAATGAGTAAGTGCCTTCTGTGAATACCAAAATGAGTAAGTTACACAAAATGAGTAAGTTACTCAAAATGAGTAAGTTACTCAAAATGAGTAAGTAAGTGCCTTCTGTGAATACCAAAATGAGTAAGTGCCTTCTGTGAATACCAAAATGGTAGTAAGTTTAGGATTTTGTCTTAAGTTAGTTCTGTGAATCGGGCCCTATGTAACTGCATCCATTCTTTCACTAGTATTTGTTTTATTTCGATTGTTAGTTACCATTAGAACAGGTACTATAACAGTTAACAATAACCACATCAACGTTAGTATTGTAATACTACACAAACAACATTTAACACATCTCTGTTTTAGACTAGATTTCGGATGTTCAGTCACTTTTATTTCTGCCATTTTAGTATCTACATTTTTTTTTTCAAATATCTAATAGTATGTTCTCTAAAAAAATGTTTGTAATAATTCTTTGTGTGATCCCACACGTCAAAAGCTTTCCGTCTTTATGTCCCCTTTTTTCTTTGTTTCTTTTCTTCTTTTCGTTTGATAATTTCCACCCTTTGCACAAAAGTCTTTTTCTTTAAGGTGGTCTCAATTTCCTTTCATCGGATCCTTCAATAAGGTCACTTTTAGGTTCTTCGTTCAGATCAAGATTCTCAAAATCTTCAATGATAACGTACGTCCATTCAGGAGCCTTATATTTTCTGCTTGGAACTTTCAATCTTTTCGATCTCCTTAAAGATTTTCTCTTCCTTTGTTCTTGTTCAATCTGACTTGATACTTCATTTACTTGTTCTAGTTCTTTCCCTGTTTTCCTTCTTAGAAAGTATCTTAGTCTTTTTACTCCACTTGGCCAGTGATCACCTTTACTAACCCTTTTTATTTGTACTGCCTGTTCACCTTCTTCACCTATTTCAAGTGTCCCTTTGTTTTCTCTTTCTTTTAGTTGGACTTGTTCTGAATTCTCTGCTTCTTCTCCTTTTGCGGTTTGTATTTGTTCTGGACCCTCCGGTCTTTCTCTTTTTTCTTCTGACTGAGCTTGGTCTGGATTTTCTGTAATAGGTTCTTCTGTTGACTGAATTTGTTCTGTACGTGTCAGTTTTTCCTTCTCATTCTTCTGTTGAACTCGATCTGGTTTCTCAGTTTCTCTTTGTTCTGGTCTTTCAGCCTCTTGCTCTTCCCTGATCTCTACAGCAGTCTCCTGAGACCCAGTAACTGGTGCCCACCCTACTTGACTTAGACTTGGTTGCTCATCATCGATGCGTTCTTCAGAGTCTGTTTCTCTGATTTCTTCGACTTCACAACTTTCAGCTTCTGGTTCCTCTCCTTGCTCTACCAGTTGCTGCTCTTGTCGTTCAGGTGGACTTGGGACTCTTTGTGTATGGCTGGCATGGATCCAATTTGGCAAGCCAGCACACTTTACTGCTGTTGTTGTGACCAATATAATTTGATGAGGTCCTTTCCACCTGGGTTCTAAGCACAATTTCCTCGTGTTCTTCTTTACCACAACCCCGTCTCCTAGCCACAAATCATGAGCTTGATCTGGCTGTGCTGTGGTTGCATCTTCTCCAACCTGGTGAGACACAGAACGTACCAGATCAGTGAGTCCTTTACAATAGTCCAACACTAGATCATCAGTTATATTCATTAGTTTGTTTCCAGGTACAAATGCTTGTCTCATTGCTCTTCCCATGAGGATCTCATGTGGACTTAATCCTGTTCTTCGGTCAGGGATGCTTCTAAGGCTCATCAATACAAGGGGCAAAGCATCAGGCCATTTCAATGAAGTGGATGCACACACTTTCCCTAACCGAGATTTTATTGTGCCATTGAGCTGCTCCACCACTCCCGAGGCCTCTGGTCGATAGGCACAATGTAATTTCTGCTCAATTTTGAAAGTTCTACAAATTAATTTAATTATCTCATTATTAAAATGAGGTCCTCTATCTTATTCCAAAGTGACTGGAAACCCGAATCTGGGAATGAGCTCTCTCAACAGTAATTTGGCAACTGTGAGACTGTCATTTCTTCTCGTAGGATAGGCTTCTACCCATCGAGAAAACAGACACACAATGACAAGGACATACTTCAAACCGTTGCACGGTGGCAACTCAATGAAGTCAAGTTGCAGTCTTGTAAATGGTCCCTCTGCCTTTCCGATTTTTCCCCAACTGACAACTGTTTTTCTACCTGGATTTTGCTGTTGGCAGGTCAAACACCACTGGCAGAGGCTCTCTGCAACTACCCTAAACTTGGGATTGAACCATGTCTGTCTGAAATGTCTAATCATGGCATCCCTCCCAATGTGTGTAGCTCCATGATATACCCTAGCCATTTGTGATAACAGACTATCTGGCATTATTGGTCTACCATCTGGACACACCCATACTTCATTGTCCGCTCTTCTTGTGCAACCTGATTTGATCCAGAGTTCCTTCTCTTTCACATTTGCCTCATCCTGCAATTGCCTAACTTCGTCCCATGTTTAAAAGGCAGAGAAAAACATTAGTTGGCAATTGGTAACTTCTTTTTCCAACCTTCTGTTCAGTGACATTGTATTTCGAGCACAAAATTGTGCAACTTGGTCAGCGTACCTATTACCCTGTGTCACATAAACATTTCCTGACTTATGTGGGGCACATTTGACCACTGCAATTTCTTTTGGCAATTGTAATGCTTCCAATAGTTCTTTAACATTTTTGCCATTCCTGATAGGAGAACCTGAAGAAGTCAGAAATCCCCTTTGCAGCTATAACTGGCCGAAGTCATGTTAAAGCGACCAATTCGGCTATTTGTGCAGACTTGACTCCTCTTAGACAGGAAGCTTCTAGAATACCTGACACAGTACATACAGCATAAGCAGAACTCAATTCTCCATTCTCCTTTCTCAAGCATGACCCGTCAACAAACATTACAAAGTCTGACTCTTCCAGAGGAACTTCAATTATATCAGGCCTAGGCTTTGTGCATATTTCTGTCACATCCAGACAATTATGGTCAACTTCCTCTTTCACTTCTTCACAATATGAATCAGGCAACAAAGTTGCTGGATTCATCAGGGTGCATCTTGTCACACTTACATTCTCAGCACCCAATATTACTCTTTCATACTTAGTCAGCCGACTAGGGGTCAAATGCTGAGTACGAGTCCTTGTTAAAAGGATCTCGACTGAATGTGGCACATACACCTTTATGGGGTGTCCCATCACAATCGATTCACTCTGTTCCAGACTCACACAAGTAGCAGCTACTGCTTTTAAGCAGCCAGGTAATGCCGCAGCCACTGGATCCAGAGTAGCAGGAAAGTATGCTACTGGACGTCGTGACAAACCGTGTCTCTGTGTTAACACTGAAAGTGCACAACCTTCTCTTTCACAGCAGAACAAAGCAAACTCTTTTGTATAATCTGGCATTCCCAATGCTGGTGCTTGACATAGACAATCTCTCAATTTTATGAATGCTTCTTCACTTTCATCATCCCACTCAATCGGATCCGCCACATCCTTCCATGTCAATCTTATTAAAGGTTTTGCAAGCAACGAGAATCCACTGATCCATTGACGACAGTATCCAACCACTCCTAAAAACATTCACACTTCTTTCTTGGTTCTAGGCAAACTCATTTGTCGAATCACTTTTATTCTTTCTGGCGTCACTTTTCTGACTCCTCTTTCTATCTTGTGCCCTAAATATTGAACTTCTTGTTGACAAAACTGTAATTTTTCGGGCGACACCTTGTGTCCTCCTTCTGCTAAATGGTTCAATAAGGCTATTGTGTCAATGACACAAGCTTCTCGTGTCTTTGATGCCACCAATAGGTCATCAATATACTGAACCAAAACTGAATTTCCTGGCATAACCAAAGTCTCCAAACATTTTTTCAGAATCTGATTGAAAATTGAGGACTCTCTGTAAAAACACGGTCTCCGAACCGGAACGCAAAAAGATATTGGCTATCCGGATGCAATGGGATTGAAAAGAATGCCTGGCACAAATCAATCACAGTGTACCAATGGGCATCCCACGGTATCTGATAAAGGATCACTGCTGGATTTGGTACTACTGGACAACAGGGTACTACTATCTTATTAATTTTCCTCAAATCTTGCACTATTCTATATTTTCCACTAGGCTTTTTAAGTCCCATGATTGGTGAGTTACAAGGACTGCTCAATATTTCTTTTAGAATACCTTGTTCAATCATTTGATCAATTACTGGGGCAACTCCTGCCTTTACCTCAGGACTCATTCTGTATTGTGGTGTGTTTGGATATATCGCTCGTTCTTTCACCATGATTTTAATTGGGTCTACCTTTGCCATTAGACCAATTTCTTTCCCTGTAAAATCCCACACATTTGACCTTACTGTCGTTTTCAATTCATCAGGCAAATCACTTTCAGTAAGAAGTGAAAACATCTCATCCACTTCTGTCCCTTGTTTTGCTAACATCATCTTGAAAGCAACGTCTTCATCAGGTGTTTGGAAAGCAACACCATCAGGCATACAGAAAATGGTACAGTTCATCTTACATAACAAGTCCCTACCTAACAGATTCACTGGACTTTAGTCACATACTACAAACCGGTGCATGTCTCTGAAATTACCAATGTTTACTTCTATTGGTTTTGTGACTGGGGTCCTTATTTGTTTATTTGAGACTCCTACAACTTGAATAGTTTCTCCCGAGAGGGGTAGGTTTGGAATTTCTGCTGCTCTCACAGTAGAACGGGTAGCGCCAGTATCCACTAGAAAAGTGATGTCATTTCCTTCAACCTTTCCATCAACAAATGGACCTGACTGATCTACCGCCAAAGAGGCGCCAAGCACGCACTCTTCCTCCCCCCTCAGGCACCATCATTGGGACATCTCTGAATCACTCTCAATACTTTGCATCCAATATTGCTGAATCGTCTGTGTTTTCTTACCACTTTCTCCACGAAATCCGGTGTTCACACTGTATCTCTGCACCTGAGAGCTCACATTGTTGGGCATAGGGGCTTTTGGCACCTGCAACTGAGGAGTAACTACCTGTTGCTGTTGTTGGTTCACAACCACCTCATTCTGCATCTGCGGATTTAAGATTTGATTTACCCCATTATTCTGTTGAATATTTCTACACTCATTCTTCCAATGTCCAAGCTTTCCACACCCATGACAAGGATATTTCTTTTTCGCTTCTTCTCTACTCATTCGTCCTTTTCCTTTATTTCCATTTGATATTTGATTATTCTGATTCTGCCCATTCATCTGGTTATCAATTTGAGAACCAGAACTTGCCTCTTGGTGTTCTGCCAACTTCACTTGTGCCCTCATCATTTTCTCTTTTAACTTTTTGTGTTTTGCATCAATATCATCGCTACAATACTTTGCGTACTTCAAAATATCATCAATCGGCTTACTTTGCCAGCAAAGCATATGTTGTTGAATCATCTGATCAATTTCAGATCTTAATCCATACACAAATCTATATACAAAATGTCCCATATCTTTATCACCAATGTTCTCAAATCCACTATACTGTTTAAACACCTGCAACAACCTCTCATAGTATGCATGCACTGACTCCTTGGGTTCTTGAGTAGTTCTGTCTATCTTAACCCAATCTGTTTCTTTAGGGGGAATTTTCCCTTTCAGAAAAGTAATCACTTGATGATATTTCTTCATTACTTCCTCTGAAGGCGCACCTGTCTTTGTGTCTCTAGGATATTCTTCAGTTGGCCAATCAACTGTAATTTTACATTCTGTCCACAAATCAGTTGGTACCACTATATCAAACAGGCCGTCCAAATCTTTCAACAATACCTTTGAGACCTTTACAAATCTCTCTACCTGCTTGTACCATTCAATTGGTTTCTCTCTCAATCTGGGGAAATCATTAGTAAAGGACAAAATATTCTGTCTACTCCATGGAACATGAACATATCCACCACCAGGAACTTCTCTCATCGGACACATCCTTTCAACCCTTTCTGTTTCTCTTAACGGATATGTAGATGCTTCCTTTGTAGCTGCCTCATCTCTCTTTTTTATCCATCTACTTCTCCATCGATCTACGTCTCCCCATTTCTTCAAAATGTGCATTAATTCTTTTATCTGCAATCTCCTTCCTGACGCATTCAAACTTTCCAAGTCTTTTTCACTAAATTCTGATCTATATGGTTTTTGTAGTATTTTTGATTTTTCCACATCGATTCCAAATTCTAAAGCCGCTTCCACTATTTTTTCATGAAGATTCTTTGTTCTCCATGTTATACTTTTTCACAAATATAACAATTCTTCATCTCCATATGACCCTAATCTGTCTGGACTTATCGTACCAATGATCATTTCTTCCAAATCCACTCTCAACTTGCTTACATCTATAGTTTTTGGTTGGGGTTTCTTCTTTTCTAACCCCTTTGCCCATTCTTCTAGATCTTCTGGTGAAAATCCAGTAGAATTTCCTGCCACTGAAGTAACAGTTGTTACTTTCCTCCTTGCATCTATGGGAGAAATTCTTTTTGGAGTTTCAGTCACAGTCTCAAGATTTGGGAGATCTAATAATGAGACGTTCGAATCCCTCTCACTAGTTTGATCTTCTAACATTACTATTTCTTTTCTAACATCATTCTGTGTGACTGCCACATTTTGTGACTTTGGTGTACTTCGTTGTCACCATATAATGGAATAACAGGACCAATAGTTACTGGCACTGTCAATGCTTCAGCATTCAGACCTAGCTGATTTATTTTCTGAATTATCTCTTCTTTTGTTTTATTTAATGCATCCCTTTCCTTTTCTTGTGATACTCGGATGACTGTCGGATCATACAGAACTTGTGGAACCAATGGTGTTCCCATCATCGGGGCACTTGGAGTTGTATCGCTAGCACTTTCTTGGTAAGGCGGAGGTCTTTTGACTAAAATATCTTCTAATAACTCATCATCAGATTCATCACCCCCTATTCCTGTCATACCTATGTGTTTTGTTTTTTCTTTACATTTGCTCCCTTCTTGATCTTCAGCCATTAATACTGGATATAAACCCTCCGTTACTACAGCCCTTCTCCATCTTTTCATCTGATCTCCTCGAGTGTCAAATGGGTATCTTGGTAAAAATCCTCTATTAATTCTTCTGCCTCCTCTGTATTTCTTTCGTTCAAATGCCTCAACCTCCCATTCCTCCAAAGCCTCGTACTGTGTTAACCTAGGATTTGGTTCTAATGAATTCATCCTGTTTCTCAAATTCTGAAGAATCCTCACATTAAATGTACCATGTTCTGGGAAAGCTAAAACACCATCACCTTTCATATATTCCACCCAATTTTCCAACCACACGCACGTATGATATCCACTTTCCATCATCATAAAGGAAGCTGGTGTATTAGGAGGTGGCATAAGAATTCCCTCCCTAGTTACTATACGCTTGTCCTTCTTAAAGAAATTCTTAATCTTATTAATCAACTTCATTCTCCCGGTTCTTGTAACTAACTAATTCAGTCGGTAAAATCCAAAAACTCTTCCGTATTTTCACAAATCCTGTTTATCAACTGTCGTCCTATACCAGTGCGACTCACACCAACAATCCAATCAGGTTTTACTACGTATCCTCTTTCACACCCAATACCAACACGGTACTTGCCCACTGATCAATCAGAGCTTACAACACTCCCACTTGTCTGACCAATGCCAGCGCGGCTCTTTGCGACGTCAGTATTGCTCCTTCTACTGACCCTCCCTTTACAATCTGCACTTTTCACACGCCGGCTGTTTTAACCAATAGCAGCGCGGCTCTCTATGACGTCAGTATGGCTCCTGCTACTGACCCTCCCTTCACAAGGTAATACGATAATATTTCTCTAACTTTTTCTTTATAATTTCTGTTAGTAACAACGTAAAAACAGCGCTACTCTGTCTGTTCCGCTAAACCAAAGATAGTTTCTTCACTCGCTTCAAAAAGAGAATACTTCCTGTCACTACGAGTAAAATCCACTGTTTACCCTTCACTTAAGCTCGGGGAGGACCAATTACTCCTCTAGGGGTACTCCTCTCTTGAGTGAGGCCAAAGTTTTGCAGGTGGGCCCTTTGCTATCATTAACACTCTACTCTTATACGATATAGTCCCTAATATAACACTGCCAGCCCTCCGTAGCTTCTCAGTGTTATGACAACAGACGAGTAACCTTCTGCAGTGTGATTTCCTTACCACACTCTTCTAAATTCCTTTCCCGGGATTCCCAGGTATCTCTGTACCTGTACTTCCAGACAACATAGAACAAAACACTAACTCTTTGTGTTAAACATATACATATTTAATAACTAATAATCAATAATCACCAAACTAATCAATAATAACCATCGCTCTGCTACCAGAAAAACTGATCCAGCGAAAAGTCAGGGATGAACACTTCACAGTCAAACAAATTTCAAATGGGCACATATACACAATCAAGTTTCCTGGCTGCTTTCGCTGGGGGTCAAGTTTTATAATTCCACTTCAGCTTCTGATTAGTTAATTTACTGTGACCTCAAAATCATTTAAGGAAATTATTTCAATACCTAACTAATCTTCATAGATCAACACTCTTTCCTCTGGTCGATGGACCATTAGTTGAGTAGTTGATGGTGATATTAACAATTAACTAACTAGTTTACAGGTCTCAGTGAAATAACCACAGACTCTGGTTAAGATTCAATTAATTTTATCTAAAATCTCAGTCATGAACGCTCATTAGTACAAATTCACAGTGCAAACTCCATCACTTTCATGGGAGAGAAAATTCAATAAACAATACACATTCGAATTCACAGACTCATTCAACAAATCAATGCATCAAGAGTGGATAGATGAAGAGACAGAAGGCATAATAAATCATACATTTGCAAAGGATATGCAAATTTTAAGACAGAATAAAAGTTACCCAATATTGATAATGGAAAACCAACCCTCTGGCCAAAGGACTGGTGGTGGTCCCCTGATTAAGAATCAGGTGACAAAGACTACAGGACAGGATTAGGACAGGGCAATACTTACTAAACTTCTCTACAAACCCGACGCACCAGGGCGCATCCCTCTCTTACACTCTCTCCTTCCTCGATATTCTTCCGGAGTCTTCAATCTAATCAGGTTATTATTCAGTGGTGAATCTTCCCAGTCTGTTCTTTCCTTTCCTCATCAGCAGCAGCTCTCGCCTCTCTCGAATCTCTCTCTCTCTGCATCGAAGTCTCTGTCTAGCCCTAACTTTCTCTTAAGTTACCTTAGTTATAGTCTTCATTTCTGCATGTCACACCCTCAAAAGTTGCAAATAAAATGGAATACGGACTTTGATTGGGCAGGGGCAGGGGAGTTGTCGTCACCTCATGCTGACATATTTCTTTTTAATAATTCTCTTTTGTTTGACAAACCCTTCCCCTTTAGCTCATTCATGACTTAATTTTATTTCATTCCCATATATCTAATGTTGCAAATCAAATAACATTTCTCAATACAGTTCCACAGTCGAGAATAACTTTCACACGTCTCTTGTCCTTGAATCTTGGCAGCCGTTCAGCCACACGGTCAACAGGTCACATCATGACTTCATTGCGCATGCGTAGCTTGCCTCCATCTCGCTGCCATCTTTCTTTCACTGCGCATAATAATAGGCCCAAACGTACACTATTAATAAAGGAATCATAAACAGATGTTAATTTCTCAAATACATGATTCTCACTGTTCACCACCCACTTCTACTCTATCCCATGTTATTATCTCTTTCTTTAGACCATGGGTACTCACAAACTTTCTCTCAGGGGCCAAATTTACAGTGTGGTTTGTGGCCGAGGGCCGCACCGGTGGGGGCGGGGTCAGTGGGGGGGCTAGAGCAAAAAAAAAAAAGCTGTGACCAAGAGGTTGAACACAGGCCCCTACAGCGGACGCATTAGTCCACTGAGCCAGCAGACCCGGCATACACACATCTATCTATCTATCTATCTATCTATCTATCTATCTATCTCTCTTTATCTCTCTCTCTCTTTATATCTCTCTCTCTCTCCCTCTCTCTCTCTCTCTCTCTCCCTTTATCTCTCTCTCTATCTCTATATCCCTCTCTCTCCCTCTCTATCTCTATCTCTCTCTATCTCTATCTCTCTCTATCTCTATGTCCCTCTCTCTCTATCTATCTATCTCTCTCTCTCCCTCTATCTCTCTCTCTATCTCTATATCCCTCTCTCTCTCTATCTCTATCTATCTCTATCTCTATCTCCCTCTCTGTCTATCTCTCTCTCTCTCGCTATCTCCCTCTCTCTTTATCTCTTTATCTCTCTCTATCTATCTCTATCTCTCTTTCTCTCTATCTCTCTCTCTATCTATCTCCCTTTCTCTCTATCTCTCTCTCTATCTCTCTATCTATCTATCTATCTCTCTCTCTCTCTATCACTCTATCTCTCTCTCTCTGTCTCTCTCCGTCTCTCTCTGTCTCTCTCTCTGTGTCTGTCTCTGTCTGTCTCTGTCTGTCTCCGTCTGTCTCCGTCTGTCTCTGTCTCCATCTGTCTCTGTCTCCATCTGTCTCTATCTGTCTCTGTCTCTATCTCTATCTGTCTCTATCTCTATCTGTCTCTATCTGTCTCTGTCTCTATCTGCCTCTATCTGTACTTGTCTCTATCGGTCTCTGTCTCTATCTGTCTCTGTCTCTCACTGTCTCTGTCTCTATCTGTCTCTATCTGTCTCTATCTGTCTATCTGTCTCCGTTTGTCTCTGTCTGTCTCTGTCTGTCTCCGTCTGTCTCTGTCTCTATCTCTATCTATCTCTAACTGTCTCTATCTCTATCTGTCTCTATCTCTGTCTCTAACTGACTCTGTCTCTATCTGTCTCTGTCTCTATCTGTCTCTGCCTCTATCTGTCTCTATCTGTATTTGTCTCTATCGGTCTCTGTCTCTATCTCTGTCTCTAACTGTCTCTGTCTCTATCTGTCTCTGCCTCTATCTGTCTCTGCCTCTATCTGTCTCTATCTGTATTTGTCTCTATCGGTCTCTGTCTCTATCGGTCTCTGTATTTGTCTCTATCTGTATTTGTCTCTATCTGTCTCTGTCTGTCTGTCTCTGTCTGTCTCTAACTCTATCTGTCTCTAACTCTATCTGTCTCAATCTCTATCTGTCTCTATCTCTATCTGTCTCTATATCTGTCTCTGTATCTGTCTCTATCTGTCTCTATCTGTCTCTATCTCCATCTGTCTCTAACTCCATCTGTCTCTATCTGTCTCCATCTGTCTCTATCTGTCTCTATATGTATTTGTCTCTATCTGTCTCTATCTGTCTCCATCTGTCTCTGTCTCTATCTCTATCTGTCTCTAACTGTCTCTGTCTCTATCTCTATCTGTCTCTATCTCTGTTTCTAACTGTCTCTGTCTCTATCTGTCTCTGTCTCTATCTGTCTCTATCTGTCTCTATCTGTATTTGTCTCTATCAGTCTCTGTCTCTATGTGTCTCTGTATTTGTCTCTATCTGTCTCTGTCTCTATCTGTCTCTATCTGTCTCTGTCTCTATCTGTCTCTATCTCTGTCTCTGTCTCTATCTCTGTCTATATCTATCTGTCTCTGTTTGTCTGTCTCTATCTGTCTCTGTCTCTATCTGTCTCTGTCTGTCTCTATCTGTCTCTAACTCTATCTGTCTCTAACTCTGTCTCTAACTCTATCTGTCTCAATCTCTATCTGTCTCTATCTCTATCTGTGTCTATATCTGTCTCTGTATCTGTCTCTATCTGTCTCTATCTCCATCTGTCTCTAACTCCATCTGTCTCTATCTGTCTCCATCTGTCTCTATATGTATTTGTCTCTATCTCTCTCTATCTGTCTCCATCTGTCTCCATCTGTCTCTATCTGTCTCCATCTGTCTCTGTCTCATGTTATTATCTCTTTCTTTAGACCATGGGTACTCACAAACTTTCTCTCGGGGCCCAAATTTACAGTGTGGTTTGTGGCCGAGGGCCGCACCGGTGGGGGCGGGGTCAGTGGGGGGGGGGGCTAGAGCATCAAAAAAAAAACTGTGACCAAGAGGTTGAACACAGGCCCCTGTAGCGGACGCATTAGTCCACTGAGCCACCAGACCCGGCATACACACATCTATCTATCTATCTATCTATCTATCTATCTATCTATCTATCTATCTATCTCTCTTTATCTCTCTCTTTATCTCTCTCTCTCTTTATATCTCTCTCTCTCTCTCTCTCTCTCTCTCTCTCTCTCTCTCCCTCTATCTCTCTCTCTATCTCTAAATCCCTCTCTCTCCCTCTCTATCTCTATCTCTCTCTCCCTCTCTCTATCTATCTCTCTCTCTCCCTATCTCTATATCCCTCTCTCTCCTATCTCTCTCTATCTCTATCTATATCTCTATCTCTATCTATCTCTACCTCCCTCTCTGTCTATCTCTCTCTCTCGCTATCTCCCTCTCTCTTTATCTCTTTATCTCTCTCTATCTATCTATCTCTCTTTCTCTCTATCTAGCTCTCTCTCTATCTATCTCCCTCTCTATCTCTCTCTCTATCTATCTATCTATCTCTCTATCTCTCTATCTATATCTCTCTCTCTGTCTCTCTCCGTCTCTCTCCGTCTCTCTCTGTCTCTCTCTCTGTGTCTGTCTCTGTCTGTCTCTGTCTGTCTCCGTCTGTCTCTGTCTGTCTCCGTCTGTCTCCGTCTGTCTCTGTCTGTCTCCATCTGTCTCCATCTGTCTCTATCTGTCTCTATCTCTATCTGTCTCTGTCTCTATCTCTATCTGTCTCTGTCTCTGTCTCTATCTCTATCTCTATCTGTCTCTATCTGTCTCTGTCTGTCTCTGTCTCTATCTGTCTATCTGTCTATCTGTCTCTGTTTGTCTCTGTCTGTCTCTGTCTGTCTCTGTCTGTCTCCGTCTGTCTCTGTCTCTATCTCTATCTGTCTCTGTCTCTATCTCTATCTGTCTCTATCTCTGTCTCTAACTGTCTCTGTCTCTATCTGTCTCTGCCTCTATCTGTCTCTGCCTCTATCTGTCTCTATCTGTATGTGTCTCTATCGGTATCTGTCTCTATGTGTCTCTGTATTTGTCTCTATCTGTATTTGTCTCTATCTGTCTCTGTCTCTGTCTGTCTCTAACTCTATCTGTCTCAATCTCTATCTGTCTCTATCTCTATCTGTCTGTATATCTGTCTCTGTATCTGTCTCTATCTGTCTCTAACTCCATCTGTCTCTATCTGTCTCCATCTGTCTCTATCTGTCTCCATCTGTCTCTATCTGTCTCTATCTGTCTCTATATGTATTTGTCTCTATCTGTCTCTATCTGTCTCCATCTGTCTCCATCTGTCTCCATCTGTCTCTGTCTCTATCTGTCTCTAACTGTCTCTGTCTCTATCTCTATCTGTCTCTATCTCTGTCTCTAACTGTCTCTGTCTCTATCTGTCTCTGTCTATATCTGTCTCTGCCTCTATCTGTCTCTGCCTCTATCTGTCTCTATCTGTATTTGTCTCTATGTGTCGCTGTCTCTATGTGTCTCTGTATTTGTCTCTATCTGTATTTGTCTCTATCTGTCTCTGTCTCTATCTGTCTCTGTCTGTCTCTGTCTCTATCTGCCTCTATCTCTGTCTCTATCTCTGTCTCTATCTCTATCTCTATCTAAATCTATCTGTCTCTGTTTGTCTGTCTCTATCTGTCTCTATCTGTCTCTCTCTGTCTCTGTCTGTCTCTATCTGTCTCTAACTCTATCTCTCTCTAACTCTGTCTCTAACTCTATCTGTCTCAATCTCTATCTGTCTCTATCTCTATCTGTCTCTATATCTGTCTCTATATCTGTCTCTGTATCTGTCTCTATCTCCATCTGTCTCTAACTCCATCTGGCTCTATCTGTCTCCATCTGTCTCTATATGTATTTGTCTCTATCTGTCTCTACCTGTCTCCATCTGTCTCCATCTGTCTCTATCTGTCGCCATCTGTCTCTATCTCCATCTGTCTCTAGCTGTCTCCATCTGTCTCTAGCTGTCTCTATCTGTCTCTATCTGTCTCTATCTGTCTCTATCTGTATTTGTCTCTATCTGTCTCTATCTGTATTTGTCTCTATCTGTCTCTGTCTCTCTCTGTCTGTCCCTGTCGCTGTCTCTATCTGTCGCTGTCTCTATCTGTCGCTGTCTCTGTCTGTATCTCTGTCCCTATCTGTCTCTATCTGTCTCTATCAGATTATATTGAAAGGCATGGCCTTCTCGATGACACCCAGTTCGGGTTTCGAAAACATCATAGTACCGAACTGGCGTTGATCACATCATCTGAACTGATTAGGCAGACAGTTGACTCGGGGGGCAGTGCAGCACTTGTGCTGCTTGACCTCTCCGCCGCATTTGACACGGTGAACCATCAGAAACTTTTGGAAGTTCTGAGGGGAATTGGTGTCAAAGGGAATGCACTTTCCCTTCTTGAATCATTCCTGTCTGGCAGGGAACAATTTGTGGCCCTAGAAAACTTTAAATCACCCAATTTTACACTTCCATGTGGTGTGCCACAGGGTTCGTCCTTGAGCCCGACTCTTTTTAATATTTATGTTGCACCACTGGCGAAGTTAATCAGGTCCCTAGGCTTTTCGGCTGTATCCTATGCCGACGATACGCAGATCATCGTCTCAGTGTCAGGATCCCCACTAACACTATGAAACAGTTCCATACCTGCCTTCGTCAGGTTGGGGACTGGATGGCTGCCAATTGTCTAAAACTTAACTCTGGTAAGACGGAGGTCTTACTTTTTGGTGATCACACTAATTTCTGGTCACCCGATCTCTGGCCCTTGGAGCTTGGGCCATTTCCCACGCCAGTGATCAAGGTTAAGAACTTGGGAGTCATTTTCGATTCTAAACTCTCATTTGAAAACCATGTCAACCAGGTTACCTCCCTTTCTTTCTACAAGCTAAAGCTTTTGAGAAAGATCCTCCCATTTATTCCAGCTGAGCTACGTAAACTGGTGGTCTCTGCACTCGTTCTGTCAAGAGCCGACTACTGTAACGGGCTTTTTATTAATCTTCGGAAAAGTGCCTGTCTAAGCTGCAGGTTGTGCAGAATGCAGCGGCTCGGCTCTTGCTGAACATTCCAAGACACAAATCTGTGTCAAAGGTGCTCAAGGATGTACATTGGCTGCCAATAAAAAGACGAATAGAGTTTAAGGCTCTATGTATTGTTTTTAAGGCCACACAGGACATAGGACCAGGTTTTTTTAAAGCGGAACTTGTTACCCTATATTCCAGTCCGTTGTCTCCGCTCATCCTCAGCCCATGATTTTATTGTTCCCAGGGTAAAAAAATGCTCCTGGGGGGGAAGAAGCTTTCTGGTTGGCGCAGCTAGGTTATGGAATTCTCTCCCAATAAGATTGAAACAAGAAACACATCAGTTAGCTTTCAGGAAAGCGCTAAAGACATGGTTGTTCAATCTTTAAAGTGTCTGCGAACCTCCTAGCTTAAATCCTGTCTCTGATGAGCAAGCGCCTTGACACCCTTGGGTGATTGTTTTGCGCTCTATAAATCTCCATTTCATTTCATTTCATTTCATTTCTCTGCCTCTATCTGTCTCTGTCCAAACAGGAAGCTTCCCAAAAGGCCCTTTAAAAGTCAGCTGTGAAAGCGCTTACAGCTGACTTTTAAAAGGCCTTTTGGGAAGCTTTCCTATGGTGCCCTGACGTCACAGAGGCGGGCAGTAAACACAGAAGATGGCTGAAGGAGCATACGTAGAAACATAGAAACTACAAGGTAAAAAGGTCCGCGGGCCGCCAAGGAAGGCCTACCGGGCCGCTGGCGGCCCGCGGGCCGTACTATGAGTACCCCGGCTTTAGACAAAAGCATTAGCAGCAATAGCTCTCTTTAAATTCAGGCAAGCATATGTCGGGCATGCGGTGCCTCAAGGCTTCATGTTAATAGTACTTGCGCATGCGTGAGAGTTTTCCCTCTCAACACGAGTTAGTCACGTTACTATTTACGCAATCCTAGTTCGCACATGCGCAAAAGCGTTTTCCAGTTTAAAGCGGGTTTTAGTCGCGTTGCATTTTATTCTTTGTTATTTAAGAATGCGTAAAGCTTTCTTCCCATATGTAAATGTTGTGCGCATATTAATTTTGTTTTATTTACTATTTCTAACAATTAGTACTATTAATGAGGGATTTCTCCGAGCAAGTTTCATTTTCTTGAATTCTTGCTCCATCAAAGGACCACCCACCAGCAGGGGTACTGCTCCTGCCTGGAGATATACTAGATGATCCGCTCATCTGCAATAAGGCGCCGGGCAGAGGCTCCAGAGGCTTGGGGGTGTAATGGAAAGGGACACCACCAGCCAGGGGTCGGAAGAAGAACTAATGGAAATTATGTCCCCAGAGCAGGCCCCAACACCATTTAGGCCTGGCCCTCCCTAACTCCTGAGGCCCTCCTTCCATCGGAGCCTCCAGCAGCACCTAATGTCACTACCACTCCTCCCAGTGCCTGCCTAGAAGACCACAAGTCGAGGGAGACATCTGTTGTGAGCCCCAATCCCTTCCATTTATATCTGTTCCTGTGGCTGCACTGCAGGGGGTGATGGCAGCAATCAAGGATGCTAAAACAGTGATTGCTTGGGTAATCTAGGACAGGAAAGAAGAGGTCTGGAGGCTCCAGGAGACACTGTCTGGGCATCTTGAGCTTTGACTGCTGCTATCAGCAACTTAACTGCAGCTGTCTTATCTGCGTTGGCTCCCAACCCCACCTAAACTACTGTTGTCCAGTTTCCCACTTTGCCCTCACTGGTTCTCCTGCTACCCCTCCTTGTGTTGCCTCTTCTAATGGGGTGTCTGGTCCTCCATGAGGCATCCAAAGTGTGTCCATGTCGGAGGAGGATTTGCACATTATTGTCAAAACCGAGAGTGGCGATGGCCAGTGACTTCGTCCCCCAAGCCTGGACCCTGGTTCAAAACTACATGTGGCTTGGGGTACTGACATTATCTTAGTTGACTGTGGACTCTTATGTTTGGACTATGTTTTGACTTTCGACTATTTAGTTTGTATATAGACTGGTTCCCCTGACCCTTCCTGAGGTGTTATTTTTATGTTGACCACCCACCTCCAAATTCCTTTGCCCATTTTGGCTGAAGTCTTTATCTGTGTTAGTTTCTCCCATCCCATCGAAAAATGTTGCTTTTAATTATGTTGATACTGAATTTATTTTTGCAAATTACCAAACCTCTATAAAAACCTCTTTCACAAAATATCTCTCTCATTTATTCTGCATAATGCTTGAGGCGTTCAATGTGGTTGCATGTAATTGTGTTGGTATTTAGCATGCTTGTATGTCAGAACCACGCAGGCATTAATCACGCCTGCCTCAATAACATGGTCTGAACAATGAATGCATCTTTACAGCGCATTCCGTTACCACGCAAGTCGTTACAATGACTTGCTTTAGGGAAGGCTCTGGAGTTGGAATAGAATAATTTGCTATTCCAACTCCAGTCTGTGCAACAGTAGGGAAAGTGTCGGACTTAAAGTCCAGCATCAATCCAATAACGCTTTCCTGAAGGCAAGTCATTGTAACGACTTGCGTGGTAAAGGAATGAGTAGAAAGGGGATTTCTGGTTGGCTAGGGCAAGCGCCTAAGCCAGGCAGAAACCACCACTTTAGTCAGGGCGAGGGAGTCACACACTAAAGATAACCCCTGCTCACCCCCTTGGCAGCTTGGCAGAGCAGTCAGGCTTATCCCAGAGGCACTGTGTAAAGCGGTTGCGCACCACACACTCACGCATGCACCAATGCCACCTTAGACCCACCACAAAGGACTCTCCACACTTTGGTATATAAAAAAAATATATCCTTTATGTTAATTTGAAAAGAAGGCAGTAATTCCACAAATCATATTAGCCAGGGCATGCTCCGTATACTGAGGGCCAGAGATGTAATAACTTTCATAGATCTCTTTGGTGAGGCAGGTTCATAAAGTAGTCACTGTCCGGAATCCCCCACTGACAAGAAACAAATCAGAGACCCCAGTAATATCAGCAGATGGAACATGCCCCCTTAAGCTTATCCAGTGTTAATGTTTGCTGTACTCGAGAAAGCCTGCCCCGCTTTCCTTAATCACCTTGCTGAGGCGGAGATAACGGACCCCTGCACGATGTTGCAGGCGAAGGTATGCCCCCGTAATTACCGATCCCCTTTGTGGAGACCCGGGTCTCACGTGTTATCCGGAGGGTGCCCCAGTGTCTCAGAAGAAAAATAACAGCCCCCCCTCAGGCCCGCAACCCGCTTGTGGACAATGTAGTGTGCTGCGGTTGAGCGCTTTACCTTCAGGCTCCTCTGGTCCCTTCGCGCACCTTCACGCTCTGACCGGGCCCCTCCGTGGGAGCCGACACCACTCCTACTGTCGGCGTGGAAGGGAGGGCCGCTCCGCCCGCAGCCTCCTGCTTCTGCTTTACAGCTACCGGGGCCTCAGACAGCACCTCTGCAGTGGCAAGACTTCCGGCCCAGGGGCAACACCGGCTGCAGTTTCCCCTGACTCCCGGCTGTGAAGTCCCTGGCTGTGCTGTACGGAGGAAGTGGGCAGTTTCTCCAGGAAGGGGCGAGCACTCCTCACTCTCCCGCGGCTGACGTCCTGCTGGGCAGGGCGCGATGAGCGCCGGCTTCCCCGCGTCAAGGAGTCCCCGTTGCCAGGCAACGCCTCGCAGCCGATCCTGCTGCAGCGTGGCCTCTTCTCCGGACTCGGGCTGGGAACGGTGATTGGGCAGAAGGTTTGTGGCGGCTCTCCCTTCTAGGGGCAGCGCGTCACAGCTTCTAAAAGCACACAGGGGAAGCGAGGCCGGGACTTGATAACGGATGGGCAGGCCCTCCACGTCTTTCCCATTCAACGCTGCAGACTCCTCAGCGATCTCAGCTCACGAAGGCTGTGACAGGGCACGCACACAGCGCAGCTTGGGTAGGGGAAAAAAAGTCCTGGAAACTTTGATGTCCCTGACTTTCCTGCAACAGGAGGCCAGCTCGCACAGGCCCTTGGAGACTCTTCTCAAGTAGGGGGTGGACACAGCACACAGCACAGTCCCTTTCCTAAGCAGAATCAGCTACTGCAGGGCACCCCAGACAGCACACAGCAAAGGGACAGTGTTCCTCCTCCAGTCTCTCCAGCTCTTCTCTTGGGCAAAGGTTCCTCTTGATCACGAAGTAGTCTAAATTACTGGGGGTTTAGGGCACATACTAATACTCCAAAATGTCTTTGAAGTAAGGGTCTCTGGACCCAGTCCAAACCAGTTCTGCATTCACTTGGTGCAGCATGACCCCACGGGGTGGAGACAGCATTGTGCAAGGGAGCCAGGCTCCATTCAGGTGTAAGGTGAATCTCCTCCCACCACTCTACATGCAGCCAGGGTCTATTCAGCTCATGGCAGGGTCACTCAGGAAGGGCCAGGTACACCTCAACCTCCCTCAGGGGCTGTCTACAGGGAATGCACATCCTCTGTCTCTCCCACACTGAAACCAGACAGTCAATCCACAAACAGGCAGAGGCACAGAGGATAGTTGGACAATAAAATAGCCACTTTCTAAAATTACTATTTTCAAACACCCAATTTAAAAAACATCCTTACTAAAAGATGTGCTATTAAATTCTGAGTTCAGGGACACCAAACTCCACTTTTCTATTTTGTTCCTATGGGAAGATATGCGTGTAAGATGTTAGAAAGCATTCCCCATTCTGTCCTATGGGCAAGGTAGCCTTTCCATAGTGAAAAACGAAATTGGCAGTATTTCACTATCAGGACATGTTACCCATACTAGTACATGTCCTACCTTTCACATACACTGCACCCTGCCCAGGGGGGTATCTTGGGCCTACCATAGGGGTGTCCTATGTGTACTAAAAGGGAAGGGTAGGGCCTGGCAAGTGGGTGCACTTGCCAAGCTGACATGGCAGTTAAACTGCGCACAGGCACTGTGGTGGCAGGCCTGAGACATCTTTTTAAGGCTACTCAGGTGGGTGGCACAATCAGTGCTGCAGGCCCACTAGTAGCGTTTGAGTCACCAGCCCTGGCACACTCAGTGCACTTTACTAGGGACTTATTGGTAAAACCAACATGCCAATCAGGGAGAACCAATTACCATACCAATTTTATATAGGGAGCACTTGCACTTTGACACTGATCAGCACTAGCGAAGTGCCCAAAGCATCTAAGCCAGCAAAAACAAAATCCAGCACAGCATCAAAAATACAGGAGGTAGAGGCAAAAAGTCAGGGGAAACCACGCCAAGGATGCCAGGTCTAACATGTGTCCCCTCCAGCTGAAAAGTGGGGAGAACTACCCACCCCCTTGGGGGTTCTCATCACTAAGGCGGAAGAATCTGGACAGACCATCAGCATTGGCGTGCTCTGTACCAGGGCGGTGTTCCACCGTAAAGTCCATTCCCTGTAGGGAGATGGACCACCTCAACAGTTTTGGATTTTCACCCCTCATCTGCATCAACCATCTGAGGGGCCTGTGGTTGGTCTGAACCCGGAAGTGAGTCCCAAACAAGTAGGGCCTTAGCTTCTTCAGTGCCCAGACCACAGCAAAAGCTTCCTATTCAATTGCACTCCACCTCTGTTCCCTGGGAAGTAGCCTCCTACTGATGAAAGCTACAGGTTGGTCCAAGTCCTCGTTGTTCAATTGTGAGAGTACTGCTCCCACCCCATGCTCTGAAGCATCTGTCTGCACGACAAATTCTTTGGAGAAGTCAGGTGCCTTAAGCACGGGCGCCCTACACATGGCAGATATCAGGGCATCACATGCGGTTTGGCAGGCATCAGTCCAGATCAACTTCCTGGGCTGTTTCTTTGAGGTCAGCTCTGTCAAGGGGGCAACAATGGTGCCATACCCCTTGAAAACCGTCTGTAGAACCCGGTGAGACCTAAGAAGGATCTCACCTCTGTCTGGGTCTTGGGGGGCTCCCAAGCCAGAATGGTGTCAATCTTTGCTTGTAGGGGCGCCACCTGTCGGCTTCCTACCTCGTGTCCCAAGTACACCACAGACCCCTGCCCTATCTGGCACGTACTCGCCTTGATAGTGAGGCCTGCCCTTTGCAGAGTCTTCAACACTTCACAGAGGTGTTGCAAATGTTCCTCCCAACTGGAGCTGAACACAGCAATGTCATCCAGGTAAGCAGCGCTGAATTCTTCCAGCCCGGACAGTACCCGGTTGACCAGTCTCTGGAAGGTGGCAGGGGCGTTCTTCATTCCAAAGGGCATAACCCGGAACTGGTAATGCCCCTCTGGTGTGGAGAACGCAGACCTCTCCTTGGCCCCATCAGTTAAGGCAATCTGCCAGTACCCAGACGTTAAATCAAATGTACTGGGGTAGCAGGCAGCTCCTAACCAATCAACGAGCTTATCAGCTCTGGGGATGGGGTGCGAGCCAGTCTTAGTGACTGTGTTGAGCCCACGGTACTCCACGCAGAACCAGAGTTCTGGGGTGGCACCGGGTGCAGCAGCCTTTGGCACTAAGACCACTGGGCTAGCCCAGGGGCTGCTTGAGGGCTCTATCACCCCTAACGCCAACATCTTGGAAACTTCTTCCTTGATGCTGGCCCTGACTTTGTCAGCTACCCTGTAAAATGTTTGTTTTACCGGTAGGCTGTCTCCAGTGTCCACATCATGGACGCACCAATTGGTGACTCCTGGCGTCAGAGAGAACAGGGAGGCGAACTGTTCCAGCAACTGGCGACAGTCCCTCTGCTGCTCTGGGGTCAGGGTAGGAGAGAGGTTCACCCCATCCACTGACCCATCATGTTCCTTCGCTGACAGGAGGTCAGGAAGAGGTTCACTCTCCTCCTCCATTCCATCATCTGTTGCGAGGAGCATAGTTACCTCAGACCTCTCAAAGTGCAGATTGAGGCAGTTTACATGCAGAACCCTCAAAGGGTTCCTGGGAGTCTGTAAGTCAACCAAGTAGGTCACCTCACTCTTGCGCTCCACCACCTCATAGGGACCAGTCCACTTATCCTGGAGCGCACAAGGCTCCACTGGTGCCATCACCCACACTTTCTGGCCAGGCTGAAATTCGACCAGAGTGGCATACTGGTCATACCATCTTTTCATTTCTTCCTGGCTAGCTTCCAGGTTCGCCTGAGCGAGTTTCCTGAAGCGTTGAGTCTGGTTCCTGAAGGCCAGCACATAGCTGAACACATCTTGTGGGGTCTTACTGGGAGTCCTCTCCCACCCCTCCTTCACCAGACTCAGAGGTCCTCTCACAGGGTGACTGTACAGTAGCTCGAAGGGACTGAACCCTAAGGACTTCTGTGGCACCTCCCTGTATGCAAACAACAGGCATGGCAAAAAGACGTCCCACTTCCTTCTCATGGGTTCTGTAAGACCCTTTATCATGCCCTTCAGGGTTCGGTTGAATCTCTCAACCAACCCATTCCCTTGAGGGTGGTAAGGTGTGGTGAACTTTTATGTCACAACGCACTCCTCCCACAAAGATGTCATGTACTTCGAAATGAAGTTTGTACCACGGTCGGAGACCACCTCCCTGGGGAACCCCACACGGGAAAAGATCCCCATCAATGCACGACCCACCACGGGGGCCGTGATTGTTCGGAGAGGGACAGCTTCCGGGTACCGGGTGGCATGGTCCACCAAGACCAATATGAACTTGTTGCCTAAGGCTGTCTTGGGTTCCAGTGGCACCACAATGTCAATGCCCACCTGCTCGAAAGGGGTGCCCACCACAGGAAAGGGTTGGAGGGGAGCCTTACACTTCCCTCCACTCTTGCCACTTGCCTGGCAAGTTGGGCAAGACCTACAGTGTGTACCAACGTGCCTTCTCATTTGGGGCCAGTAGAAGTGGGTGACAAGCCTTTGAAAGGTCTTGTCACACCCCAAATGTCCTGCTAGAGGTATGTCATGAGCCAGACCCAGGAGCAAGGTCCTGAAGCGCTCAGGTATTACCAGCACAAGGGCTGCACGGGGCTCAGCGACCTTAGGCTCACTATACAACAACCCATCCTCCCAGTAGATACAATGTGACCCAGACTGATCACCTGCTGCCTGGTCTGCAGCCTGTTGCCGCAAACCAACAAGAGTAGGGCACTCCATCTGCGCTCTGCAGAACTCCTCCCTGGAGGGACCTCCCTCCTGCTGCCAATGGGTCAGCTCAGGTAGGTCTCCCAGTTCGGCCACTTGTTTCCCTGTAGGTTCCAGGACATCCCCCTCAGGTTCTGCCTCCTCCTGGAACGTGAGAACGTCTGGGGCTGGTTTCCCACGCCCCCTGCCCTTCCTCTTTTTGGCAGGCACCTGGGCCACTGTTTCCCGCTCCAGGTCCTTCTGATTACCCTTACTGGCTGCCATTGACCGAGTGGTCACACAGACCCACTCAGGCAGACCTAACATCTCCAAATGAGCCTGGCGTTCCACCTCCTTCCATGGGGAACTCTCCAGGTCATTGCCAAGCAGACAGTCTACAGGCATGGACAGACTAACAACGACCTTCAAGGAACCTGAGACCCCCCTCACTCAAAGGGAACTAGCGCCAACTTACACAGGCGCTCCGAGTTGTCTGCTGCAACTACAGGGTGAAGTGCATTGGGAATAACCTGCTCCTCAGACACCCATTGACACCTAACAGATGTCACGCTGGCTCCTGTGTCTCTCAGAGCCTCCACCCTCTTCCCATTGATGGTCACTCACTGCCTGTATTTCTTAGTGTTCTCAGGCAGATTGGATCCCTGGACCATCTCTCTGTCTCCTAATGAGACAAGGGTCATGACTGCTGGCTCCCCACCTTCACTAGGAACCATCTCCTCCCCCAGCGCTACACTCACTAACCCCGGTGACGGTGCACCAGTGGGTGCTGGTTTGCCTTAGGGCACTTGGGGTCCCGTGCTATGTGGCCCTCCTGGCCACAGTTGTAGCACCGGCGGGAACCCCGGTTATCGTGCTTGCCCTTAGGGGGCCAGGACACTTTAGGCTTGAGGGGCTGGGATTTTTTACCCTGGGAACTGTTTTGGGGCCCTTTAGAGAACTCCTTTTGGTTACCCTTGTCCCCCCCACTCTTCTGCTGGGGATCCTGCCCACCTTTGGCTGGGTTACCCACAAACCCCTTGTGGACCCGGGTGCTAGTCCAGCGGTCCGCCCCCTTAGCAAGCTCCCTGGGATCAGTTAGCTTACTATCCAATAGATGCTGGCGCAGCTCTGGAACACACAGACTACTCAAGTGCTCCCAACTAATCAAGTTGTACAACCCCTGGTAATCAGTTACCTTGCTGCCCTTTATCCAACCATCCAGTGCATGGCTGTACATGTTCACACATTCAACCCAAGTATTAGAATCAAGCTTCTTGAAGGTCCCAAACTTTTCCCTGTACTGTTCAGGTGTGGGCCCATACCTGAGGCATAAAGCCTCCTTTATGTGGGGATAGGTCAGGTTACCCGCCTCCTCTAAAGGTGTCAGGGTGTTCCTCCCAGTGGCCTCAAAGTGCCTCCACAGACCCCCCCCCAATGCTTCTCAGGTACTTCATTCATTCGCAGTGCTGCCTCATACGATGCAAACCATGCATAGACATCCTCACCCTTCTGGTAATTCTGTACTAGATCCTTGGGTATGTAAACCTTACCCCCTTGCACTGGCTGTACGCTGCCACCATTTAAACTGGACTCCACTTGCTTGGCTTTAATGTCCAGTTCTCTCATGCTCAACTCATGAGCCAAAAGTAATTTCTTTTCCTCCAAAGCGCGAGCGCTTTTGCTCTCTTCTGCCATCTTTTCCCTCTCCATGGCAGCCTTTTGGTTCTCATTTCCAATTGCTTCATCTTAAGCTTTAAGACTTCTATTTCATGGTCTCTGACCCTTTGATTTCCCTCCAGCTCCTCTGGGGAAAGACTTCTAGTTGAGTGGATGCTGCCAGCCCTGGAGGCTGCTCTTGACACAGGTAGATCCTGTGACCTGAAACCATCCCTTTGCGCATCCTCACCCACCTCTCCTTCACCTGTCTCATCAGCTTGCCTAGCCTCCCACCAGGCTCCTAAGGCCTTCCGTAGCTCCTCTTTTTTAGAGTGGCTCTTCATGGGAACTCCAAAGCTCTTGCAGAATTGCTTGAGTTGCTCTACTTTGTAATTATTTAGTATTCCAACATCAAATTCCACTTTTGCGTCCCCTCTTGCTGATTTACTCTCCTGAGACATGGTGTGTGGGTAATTCAAGGGTCAGAAAAAAAAATAGAACCAAAAAGAAAAATAATACCTGTGTAAGGTTGCGTACTGGTCTAGGTGCAATAATGAACCACTGTGGTAGTGCAAAAACTCACGTCCTATCCTCACCGTTGACAACCAATGTTAGAAAGGGGATTTCTGGTTGGCTAGGGAAAGCGCCTAAGCCAGGCAGAAACCACCCCTGCTCACCCCCTTGGTAGCTTGTCAGAGCAGTCAGGCTTATCCCAGAGGCACTGTGTAAAGCGGTTGCACACCACACACTCACGCATGCACCAATGCCACCTTAGACCCACCACAAAGGACTCTCCACACTTTGGTATATAAAAAAATAGATATTGTTTATGTTAATTTGAAAAGAAGGCAGTATTTCCACAAATCATATTAGCAAGGGCATGCTCCGTATACTGAGGGCTAGATGTGAGAAGAGATTCCAATCAGTGATGTGCCTAAGGCACATGGAAACCATTTTAGAGAGGAAGCAGCTAGGCTGGGGTTCTGATTAGCAGGGCCCCAGCCAGACTAAGGTCGAAAAACAGTGAAGCATCAGCAAAAAGTGGGGGTACCCATGTGAAGCAGATCCTACTCTCCTACACTAGAGATGTAATAACTTTCATAGATCTCTTTGGTGAGGCAGGTTCATAAAGCAGTCACTGTCCGGAATCCCCCACTGACAAGAAGCAAATCAGAGACCCCAGTAATATCAGCAGATGGAACATGCCCCCTTAAGCTTATCCGGTGTTAATGTTTGCTGTACTCGAGCAAACCTGCCCCGCTTTCCTTAATCACCTTGCTGAGGCAGAGATAACGGACCCCTGCACGATGTTGCAGGCGAAGGTATGCCCCGGTAATTACCGATCCCCTTTGTGGGGACCCGGGTCTCACGTGGTATCCGGAGTGTGCCCCAGTGTCTCAGAAGAAAAATAACAGCCCCCCCTCAGGCCCGCAACCTGCTTGTGGACAATGTAGTGTGCTGCGGTTGAGCGCTTTACCTTCTGGCTTCTCTGGTCCCTTCGCGCACCTTCACGCTCCGACCAGGCCCCCGCGGGAGCCGACACCACTCCTACCGTCGGCGTGGAAGGGCGGGCCGCTCTGCCCGCAGCCTCCTGGTTCTGCTTACAGCTACCGGGGCCTCGGACGGCTCCTCGGCAGTGGCAGGACTTCCGGCCCGGGGGCAACACCTGCTGCAGTTTCCCCTGAATCCCGGCTGTGAAGTCCCTGGTGGCGCTGTACGGAGGAAGTGGGCAGTTTCTTCAGGAAGGGGCGAGCACTCCTCACTCTCCTGCAGCTGATGTCCTGCTGGGCGGGGCGCGATGAGCGACGGCTTCCCCACATCGAGGAGTCCCCGTTGCCAGGCAATGCCTCGCAGCCGATCCTGCTGCAGCGCGGCCTCTTCTCCGGACTCGGGCTGGGAGCGGTGATCGGGCAGAAGGTTTGGGTCGGCTCTCCCTTCTAGGGGCAGCGCATCACAGCTTCTAAAAGCACACAGGGGAAGCGAGGCCTGGACTTGATAACGGACGGGCGGGCCCTCAATGTCTTTCCCCTTCAACGCTGCAGACTCCTCAGCGATCTCAGCTCACGAAGGCTGTGCAAGGGCAAGCACACAGCGCAGCTTGGGTAGGGGAAAAAAAGTCCTGGAAACTTTGATGTCCCTGAGTTTCCTGCAACAGGAGGCCAGCTCGCACAGGACCTTGGAGACTCTTCTCAAGTAGGGGGTGCACACAGCACACAGCACAGTTCCTTTCCTTTCCTAAGCAGAATCAGCTACTGCAGGGCACCCCAGACAGCACACAGCAAAGGGGCAGCGTTCCTCCTCCAGTCTCTCCAGCTCTTCTCTTGGGCAAAGGTTCCTCTTGATCACGAAGTAGTCTAAATTACTGGGGGTTTAGGGCACATACATATACCCCAAAATGTCTTTGATGTCTTTGAAGTAAGGGTCTCTGGACCCAGTCCAAACCAGTTCTGCATTCACTTGGTGCAGCATGACCCCAGGGGGTGGAGACAGCATTGTGCAAGGGAGCCAGGCTCCATTCAGGTGTAAGGTGAATCTCCTCCCACCACTCTACATGCAGCCAGGGTCTATTCAGCTCAGGGCTGGGTCACTCAGGAAGGGCCAGGCACACCTCAACCTCCCCCATGGGCTGTCTACAGGGAATGCACATCCTCTGTCTCTCCCACACTGAAACCAGACAGTCAATCCACAAACAGGCAGAGGCACAGAGGATAGTTGGACAAGAAAATAGCCACTTTCTAAAAGTGCTATTTCAAACACACAATTTAAAAACCATCCTTACTAAAAGATGTGTTATTAAATTCTGAGTTCAGGGACACCAAACTCCACTTTTCTATTTTGTTCCTATGGGAAGATATGCTTGTAAGATGTAACAAAGCATTCCCCATTCTGTCCTATGGGCAAGGTAGCCTTTCCATAGTGAAAAACGAAATTGGCAGTATTTCACAATCAGGACATGTTACCCATACTAGTACATGTCCTATCTTTCACATACACTGCACCCTGCCCAGGGGGGTACCTTGGGCCTAACAGAGGGGTGTCCTATGTGTACTAAAAGGGAAGGGTAGGGCCTGGCAAGTGGGTGCACTTGCCAAGCTGACATGGCAGTTAAACTGCACACAGGCACTGCGGTGGCAGGCCTGAGACATCTTTTTAAGGCTACTCAGGTGGGTGGCACAATCAGTGCTGCAGGCCCACTAGTAGCGTTTGAGTCACCATCCCAGGCACACTCAGTGCACTTTACTAGGGACTTATTGGTAAAACCAAATACCAATCAGGGAGAACCAATTACCATACCAATTTTATACAGGGAGCACTTGCACTTTGACACTGATCAGCAGTGGCAAAGTGCCCAAAGCATCTAAGCCAGCAAAAACGAAATCCAACACAGCATCAAAAATACAGCAGGTAGAGGCAAAAAGTCAGGGGAAACCACGCCAAGGATGCCAGGTCTAACAGAATGCATTGTAAAGATGCATCCGTGGTTTGGACACGCTGTTAAGGCACAGCGTGGTGTAAAAGCTGTTTCCCATTTACCATATGTTTTCTAATATGATGGCTAGTAACTCAAATAGTGTTACTGGTTTACATGTGATACTGAAAAATATGTCCTACAACCAGAGAAATCATTTAAAATAAATTCCAAGGCAACTCATGGTAGAGGTTGTGATCAGTGCACATATTTGTTTTTTATATGTAATTTTGAGGATAAAAATATATTTACAATATTTACAGGGAGTATCTGTTACGACTTCGCAATTGTGGGGGTGAAGATCGTTCTGAGTGTGTGCGCATTTTGGGTGGTTAGCAATGTGTATGTGGATGTGTGGCAGCAGCCTGTGTATGTGGATAAGGTAGCTGTACGTTTTGGGGTGCCGGAGGCTGGGGTGAAGGGGCTGTACAGATGCAGGTGGGGGTGAAGGTGCTGTGTAGATCCTCCAGTATTGAATCTTTCATAGATTTGATTGCTTGAATCGTCCCCATCGTTGATGTGGGAGTCTCACAGTAATTATAATAACTAGTGCAAAGCATTATACAGTAGAGCTTAAGCCAGTGACATTATATAGCATTTCACATTCTTTTAAGTATAACCAAACCTCAGCCAATCAGAGAGGAGTTTCTGAATGATCTTTCTCCTCCACAGCCACCTCAACCCAGATTTCTAACCACACGTCGTGTAAGGAAGTCTCCCTGAGCTCTGCTCAGTACATTTGGAGATACTGCTACTTTGATATCAATTGACCTGCATTTGAACTCTACCGTTACAGAGCAGAAGATCACTGTTTGAACCTTATTTTGACAGAAATCGACCATGCCAGAGGGATCCAAGAAGGCAAGTCTTGTGGTAAGCTGAGGCTTGTTTCTGAAGAACCTCACAAGGAGTGTCTTTATTATTTATATCTTGAGCATAAGACTAAGGATTGTAAATACTGGAGAACTTGCTTTCCTAAGACACTCAAGGACAGAGAAGCAAAGCTCCTTCTGTGGCTTAAAAAGAAAAAAAATACACAGAAACTCCAGTCTCTGGATAAGAGGGCTCACTAACTCCAATCAAAAGACCCTTAAGAAGAAAAGATCTAAAAAAACATTAGGCGAGGAGCCACCAAAGGGTATATTAAAAGAAAATAGAATGGCTGACAAGAGTATGGACTAGTTCAAGACGAGACATTCATCTCCTCAGGGCTCATCCAAAGGGAAGAAAACAAGGTCAGAACCTTTACTCCTTTTGAACCTGCCTTAGCTTCTGCTGATATAAAAAAAAACGACCTCAGATCCTCCTCACAGAACTCATGCATCAACGACAAACTGTCAACGAGAATGTCAACAACATCATCGGAGACAGCAGCATTGTCAACAATGATAACTACCACCACAAAGTCCACAGCCTTTTCATCATCGAGACATGTATTAACAACATCTTTGTCGTCGACAAGAATATTGACAACAACTCCAACAGCAAAATGACGAAGGCTGTTCGGTCATCTTCACCATTGACAACTACTCCGTCAGTGCCATTGTCGGCAGCCGTTCCGTTGACAGCTTCGTCGATGGCTACTCCGATGACATTTAAAGTTTTGCTTGCCCCAGCAAGGTCAGCACCGTCGATGGGTTCATCAACTGCTATTTCTGATGATCAAATCAGACCAGATCAAACCTCACCATGTGAGGTTCACCTTTACCACGTGTCCGTCTTTTGGAAATGGAAGGTACTGACTAGGATGAGGATGATGGACCCTTTGGGGCTGCAAGTAGCCCATTACAGCTGTAGGTAAAATGCTAGGACGCAGATGAGTAATATAAACAAGAAGAAGCATCCTGCTTGACTGGGGATTTCTCTTTTTGCTACAGACACCAAGCTAAAGAAAGGTACTATTAGGAGTTCCATGAAAATTATGCTTATGAAGAAGTATTTGAGGAGCAGTCATTTCAAGAACCAATGATGCATGTCTCTATCGTTCTAGTCTCAGACCTCTGCCAAATTCATAATGATTTCTATAAGAGATTCCCAGAAAGGGGAACTCCACCACAACAACAGCACCAAGCGTTGGCGTCCTACGCTGGTTATCCATCACGTTCTCCTAGACTATTGATCCAAGAAAAAAGTCCTGCTACTCAGCAAAGAGTTATTCCCCTACCAAGACAGTTAAATCCAATTACCATTAACAATGATTATGTGGATCAAAGTGATGATGATTATGATGATTCTTAGCAAAGACGGGAGTCACTGTTCCTATGTCAGAGAGGAGGAGAAGAAATGAAAACACTCTCACGTCGTGTACTACTCTATGTGTGGGGGACAGTGTGTCCTCATCTTAATGCCCTCACAAACCCCGAAGGATGTCATGCTTCATCATTGGGCTGTGCACCTCGTCGGGACAGCGCTGCAATGCCCTATGGGTCCCCTGAAGGGTCTCTTTATCGGAGATCTTTTGATGAAGCCGTATCGGTGCGTGGGGGTAAGTGGCAGTGAAGTCCTAATATGTGCTTTAAAAAATGGCTGGAGGGAGGGTGAGAAATTTTATTAAGGTGATCCCTTTGTCATTGCTAAAAACAAAGTGGAAAGTGCTGCTAAAGGGGATATTATGTCCCTTTGTAGCTAGCTAAATTTTATATCCCTAATGGATATATTTTCTGGTCAACATGTTTCGCGCTTCTCTGCGGTCTCAGGAGGAGATCCATAGCGATTCGCCAGGACCAAACAGATTATGAAAGGAAAGAAGGTTTCCAATGGCCTAAATTGATCCAGTGCCACTGGGCAGATAGGGAGAGTAGTATCTCTGAAACGACAAGAGTGAAAGAAAGGTACAGGTTGATTTGAAGTAGTTATTGTGGGATGGGTTCAGTTCACTCTATAGTGTATTGCTGGGTCTGCCATTGGCGGGCCAGGTGCTCGTGACCTACAGCATAATCCTTATTGCTTACGGTCATAGTGTTTATAGGTGAAATCAAAGTGCTTAATTGTAGGATTAGAGAGATTAAAAGATGCGTCGAGTGGCCAAAGGAAAATAAACATTAGTGGATGATATAGTGCCTTAGTTCTATGGTAACAGTACTCTTATTGGTAAGGTTCCATTTATATATATACATATGTCATAGACCAGTATTCATGACTGGGTTTTCTGGACTTGAAGGTGTTATATATAAAAAAAAAGGTTCTTGTATCGTGTTAGGTAACAACCCTCTGTTGTCTAGGTAAATAATAAAGCTAGGCCCCACCATTGATGGCAAACCTTGAATCACTGTGCCAAATCTATATAGGTAACTACAAATCTCACCCCTTTAAAAACTGAGAATTGCCTCATGAGATCGCGTAGAGGTCACTCGAGATCTGTGGGAAAGATAACAAAAACATTTTGCAGAGCTCTGTTCGGTGCTGTCAGAATGCCAGGTAAAAGTTATGTTTGAACCCAATGTGACTCTAGCCATGCCAGGGCGCTCTTGCTGGGCCCCGCACTCTGGCCCATCTTCCCCAGGTTGGTACTCACTGTTCCTTGAAGTCGCTGGGGCCGTTGCACCTATGCGCCTCTTGCCGTCTCTGTCGATAAATGGACTGTGCCGGTGTTCCCTTTTTAAAGGGGTTTGGCGTTCCCTGTTTTCGCGGGTAATTGCCTAATTACGGAAGTAATTGGTAAATAGTTCGTGCGAAAAACGGGCGACATCTTTGAGTGGTGTCCCCGGTATTTATTTTTATCGTTTTTTCCAAAACCGAAAAGGGTCTTGTGAGAGAGGTTATTGAGAGAGGAGGGTGTGTTTTGAATGCCCTGAAAGTTGGTTTACAAGAGTGTTTTGTGGTCAAGACTTGGAAATGTTTAGTCAAATATAACATTCTACTCGTTATGTTGAGGAAGTATGTTTTTTCCAGTCGCCATATTGGAGTGGTGTATTGTTGTTAAAAATCAGGAGGGAGAGGCGCATATCACTGCCATAATGTTCTTTTAAAACAAGTCATATCACGCATTGTTATATTTGGGTTACAGAATTGTTGTTTTTTCAATGACCTTTCTCTTATTTATGTATTACCGACAGTATTTGCTAGTAGAGGGAAACAAAATATTACAAATATATATTGTATTATGACACGTTGTGTTTTATTTTACTCATGATGTTCTTTTAGATCAAAGAATTTTATTCTAAAAGTTTTCCGTCTGTGAATTCAGCGGGCAAAACGTTGAGTGTGGGGCGTATGAAAATCGAATGTATGCATTTCTTACATTTGTTGCATCTGCATGATTAACTGGTAATAATGATTGAAAATTCAGTCTAACAGTAATGTTTTAAAATTGTAGATAAACCCCTGACGAAGGGCCGGGAGGGGCCCGAAATGCATTGGGTGAAAAAAGATTACCTTTGGAGGAACACTTATGCTACATTCCGTGCTCTAGGATAAGGCGAAATGTGCATGCCTACAGCATTTAAGGACATAATGTATTCATAAGAGTCTAATATGTGACTGGATAACAGGATTGAACTGCAGAAAGAATGAATAAAATTGGAATAAAACTTTTGATTAAATGAATTAACTTTGGTATCAATGCTACGCGTGAATTAATGCTGTGCATCAGGATTGGGGCATCACTTCGCCCCATTGTTTCTGGCATTAAAATGAGGACACACTGTCCCCCACACAGAGTAGTACACGACGTGAGAGTGTTTTCATTTCTTCTCCTCCTCTCTGACATAGGAACAGTGACTCCCGTCTTTGCTAAGAACCGTGTACTTGGGAGCACGAGTCACTGGACCTTTAATTAGCTCCTAGTGTCCCCCCTCTTTTTCTAAATAGGACGATGATTATGATGAACCAGAGAAAGGTGAAATTTCTCAGGATAAGGCTGCAAGTACGGGGAGTGAATTGGACAATTATGTCACACCAATATCAGCCCCTTGAATGCTTCAAGCAGCCAGTTCACCGTAAGGCCCCTGACAACTCTCCAACGTGCTTAATAGGGCATCTGATGCCGGATTCAGTAGTGATGCAGGCGGCGCAATCAAGATCTAAAAATCCTACTACACCATGCTTAGCTCCTCCAGATAAAGAGGGTAGGAGGATGATCAACATAGGGACGCGTTTTTCAGCTATGTCCGCTATGACCATAAGAGTGTCCAACACATTAGCAATAATTGGCAGATGTGATTGCCAAATGTGGCAAGATCGAAGACCATTTATCGACTACCTGCCTGAAAATAAAAAGAAGGAAGCAAAGTCTATTCTTCAGAAGGGAGAAAAAACATCCTCTGAAATGATTTTCACAGCAATGGACACAGCTTTGACTGGCTTCAGACAAATGGCTGGAGCAGCAGTCTTAAGACGACAAGGCTGGCTGAAGGCAACTTCTTTTCGCCCAGAGGTGCAGTCAAGGATAGTGGATATGCCTTATAATGGAGAAGTTCTCTATAGAGGATTTGCTCCGATCAATTAAAGCTAACAAAGAGACTGCAAGATCTACAACAAGTACTACAACAATGCCAGTTTCAGGCATTTTGTGGTGCCAGAGACAGAAGTCAATGCACATTTAGAGGAGGTTTTCAATCCAACAGCTAACAACCTTACGGTCGGGCCAAATTGGAATATCGACTGCAACTTCCACAGCAATATAGAACACCACCAGCTGCAGCTTGCTCCAGACAGCCAATCAGCAGGAATAGAATAGGGTCATGAGTCCTTCAGAAGACAGTGACAACACTCTGACTCCGGTCACCTCGATATAGGCAGTGCCCTTTATCTTAAGATACACTCTTTACAGTTTTTACAACAAATGGAGAGCCTTTTCTTTGGATCCATGGGTGTTGGACATTATGAGGCAGGGTCACACCCTAGAATTTACCCAAAAACCTCCTTGGAATCCACCTCCCAGGATGGAAAATCAATATATTTGTCTGTTAAAAGAGGCTTTACTCAAGGGAGCTGTGTCTACATCATGGACACACCAATCAGTGACACTGGGAGTCAGTGAGAACAGATCAGGAAACTGTCCCAACAGTTGGCGACAGTCATCTTGCTGCTCAGGGGTCAGGGTGGAAGAGAGGTTTACACCATCCACTGACCCATCTTGCTCGGTTGCAGACAGGTCAGGAAGAGGCTCAGTCTCCTCCTTCATTCCATCATCTGTTGCTAGGAGCATGCCCACTTCGGACCTCTCTAAGTGGGGCTTCAGGCGGTTTACATGCAGGACCCGCAAAGGGTTCCTAGGAGACCGCAAGTCCACCAAGTAGGTGACATCACTCTTGCGCTCCACCACCTCAAATGGTCCGGTCCACTTATCCTGGAGCGCACAAGGCTCCACGGGGGCCATGACCCACACTTTCTGGCCAGGCTGAAACTCGATCAGAGTGGCATTCTGATCGTACCACCGTTTCATCTCCTCCTGGCTGGCTTCCAGATTTGCCTGAGCGAGTTGCCTGAAACGCCTAGTTTGATTTCTGAAGGCCAGCATGTAGCTATATACATCCTGGGGGGGTTTACTGGGAGCTTTCTCCCAGCCTTCTTTTACCAAACTCAGAGGTCCTCTTACAGGGTGACCATACAGTAGTTCAAAGGGGCTGAACCCTAAGGACTTCTGTGGCACCTCTCTGTAAGCAAACAGAAGGAATGGCAAGAGGACGTACCACTTACGCCTCATAGGTTCCTCAAGACCCATAATCATGCCTTTGAGGGTCCGGTTGAATCTCTCAACCAGCCCATTACCTTGGGGGTGGTAAGGAGTGGTGAACTTGTAGGTTACACCACACTCCTGCCACAGGGACTTCATATACTTGGATATGAAGTTGGTACCACGGTCTGACACCACCTCTCTGGGGAACCCCACACGGGAGAAAATCCCCATCAACGCACAACTCACCACGGGGGCCGTCACCGACTGGAGAGGGATGGCTTGTGGGTACCGGGTGGCATGGTCCACCAAGACCAGGATGAACCTGTTGCCCATGGCTGTCTTGGGATCCAGAGGCCCAACAATGTCAATGCCCACCCTTTTAAAGGGGGTGCTGACCACAGGGAAAGGCTGGAGAGGAGCCTTTTGCTTCCTCCCACTCTTACCACTTGCCTGGCAAGTCTGACAGGTCCTGCAATGAGTATCTGAACTCTAGCGCATTTGGGGCCAATAAAAGTGGGTGACAAGCCTTTCAAAGGTCTTGTCTTGCCCCAAATGTCCTGCTAAAGGTACATCATGAGCCAGACCCAGTAGGAAGGCTCTGAAGCGCTGGGGTACCACCAGCACACGGGCTGACCCAGGCTCAGCAACCGTAGGCTCGCTATACAGGATACCATTCTCCCAGTAGATCCAATGTGATCCAGACTGATCCCCTGCTGCCTGGTTTGTGGCCTGTTGCCACAAACCCACAAGAGAAGGGCACTTCTTCTGCTCCTCGCAGAAATCTTCCCTGGAGGGTCCTCCTTCCTGCTGCCAATGGGTCAGCTCAGGCAGGTCCCCCAGCTCAGCTACTTGCTCCCCTGTAGGTTCCAGGGCATCCCCCTCAAGGTCTGCCTCCTCCTGGACCATGGGAGCTTTGGGGGCTGGTTTCCCGTGCCCCCTACCTCTTCTCTTTAAGGCAGGCACCTGGGCCACTCTTTCAGGCTCCAGGTCCTCTTGAACACCCTTACTGGCTGCCATGGACCGAGTGGTCACACACGCCCACTCAGGCAGACCCAACATCTCCAAATGAGCTCTTCGCTCCACCTTAGCCCAAGGGGAGCTCTCCAAATCATTGCCTAGCAGACAGTCAACAGGCATGGCTGGCCTCACAGCTACTTGGAAGGTACCTGAGATCCCCCCCACTCAAAGGGAACCTGGGCCACCTTGCAGTGGCTCTCTGTGTTGTCCACGGCAATGACAGGGTAAAATGCATGGGGGATCACCTGCTCTTCAGACACCAGCCGACAACTGACAGCTGTTCACACTGGCTCCGGTGTCTCTCAGAGCCTCCACCCTATGGCCATTGATGGTCACCCACTGCCTGTATTTCTTAGTGTTATCAGGCAGCTGGGTCCTGGGGACCATCTCACTGTCTCCTAAAGAGACTAGGGACATCTCTGCGGGACCCCACCCACCTTGGGCACCCAACTCCTCCCCCAGGGCTACACTAGCCATCTGCCGGGCCAGTGCACCAGTGGGTGCTGCATTCGCTTTCATGGGACACTTAGGATCCCAGAAGCAGTGGCCCACCTGACCACAATTATAACATTTCCTGGGCCCCTTGTGAACAGGCTTATCTGTCAGGGCCCCTGACTTCTTCTCAGGCGGAGGCTGGGAACCCTACCCTTGGGGATTACTTTGGGGCCCTTTCTGGAACTCCCTCTGTTTACCCTAGTCCCCCCCACTCTTCTGCTGGGGATCCTGCCCACCTTTGGCGGAGTCTCCCACATGACCCTTGTGGACCCAGGTACTAACCCAGCGGTCCGCCTCCTCAGCAAGCTTCCTAGGGATAGTCAGCTTACTATCAATCAGGTGCTGGCGTAGCTCTGGAAAACAATTACTGGACAAGTGCTCCCATGCAATCAAATTATAGAGCCCTTCAAAATCATTTACTTTGCTACCCTTCACCCAACCATCCAATGCTCTGCCAAAAAAAGACACATATTCTACCCAAGTACTTGACTCCAGTTTCTTACAATTCCTAAACCTTTGTCTATAAAGCTCTGGAGTCAACCCATACCTGGTCATTAAGGCTTCCTTCATGTGGACATAGGAATTCTGATCCTCAGAGGGCAAATCTAACAAGGTATCCCGCCCATCACTGAGGAACCGCCCCCACAACCCCGCTCCCCAATCCTTCTCAGGGACCCGGTGGGAGGTCATAGCTACCTCATAGGTTTTAAACCATTGCCCAATATCTTCATTCTTGTGGAACTCCTTAATGACATCTTTGGGGATGAACACTCTTGTTTCTACAGGCACAGATGGTGTGCTGCCACCAGAGGGAGTAATTTCTAAACTCTTGGCTTTCAACTCCAACTCCCTCAATATCCTCTCATGCTCCAAATGCATTTTCTTCTCTTCCAAGGCTAACTTCTTATTCTCTAACTCCATCTGACCACCTAGCTTGAGCTTGGCTAGCTCCAACTCATGCATCCTATCCCTCTCCCTGTCCTCCAGCTCTTCTGGGGACAGGCCCTTTGAAGAAACAATGCTGCCTACCCTGGAAGGAGCTTTCTCCCCGGTCAGGCCCAATGGCCCATCCAGCTGCCCATCTGTATCCTCTGCCTCCTCCCTAGGCTCTTCAGGATGCTCAGTAGCATTCCTAGACTCCAACCAGGCCCTCAGCGCCTTTTGGAACTCAACCTTCTTGGTGAGACCTTTCACAGGGATTTTAAATCTTTTACAGAAGGTTTTAAGCTGTGGCATAGAGTAGGTATCAACCCTATCTTCTTCAAATTGGAGATCCATAGATGCGTTGGATGCTGCTTTGGTCATGGTGGCAAGAATTGGCAGTTCTTAGCAAAAATAGAAGTTCCAAGGGAAAAAATTCTATCAGAATGTATGTGGTTGCATTATGGTCTGCACTCACTAGTAGGGTACACCAATCACTGTATATGAGTCACAAATGCAAGTCCAGAATCCCACCGCTGCCACCAATGTTAGAAATGGGGGTCTCTAGTTGGCAGAGGTAGGTACCTTTGACCAAGTAGGGGCCCTTGCTTCTAGTCAGGGAAAGGGGGGTACACTCCCGGATAACCCCTGCTCACCCCCTTGGTAGCTTGGCACGAGCAGACAGGCTTATCTCAGAGGCAGTGTGTAAAGCATTTGTGAACACATACAGTAATATAGTGAAAACACTACAAATGGACACCACACCAGTTTAGAAAAATAAGTAATCTTTACTAGACTTAACACAAGACCAAACGACAAAAATCCACAAAACTGTAATCAAAAATAAGACTTTAAAATGGTAGAAATAGCTTAGTTCAATGTAGATGGAAAATGCGACACTTTTCTCTCAAAGTACCTTGGATTCGTAACGCAAAACAAACAAAAGGGTCACAGGGAAGGTGATGCGTCGGTTCCTTGCTTCGGGGGAGGTGATGCGTCGGTTCCTTACTGCAGCGCAGGGGAGGTGATGCGTCGGTTCCTTACCGGAGAGGAGGTGATGCGTCGGTTTCTTACTGTGATCCGGTACGATGCGACAAGATGGCGTCTCGATGCGATGATCCGGTGCGATGCGACAAAATGGCGTCTTTGATTCGATGCGACAACGTGGATGCGATGCGTGCACGCCCGACGGCCGTGGGGCGAACTTTGTAGACTCTTGAGCCACGACAGGCCCTGCGACACGCTTCTCCGGTGATGCGACGGCAACCTATGCGGCGGCGACACGCTTCTCCGGTGATGCGACGGCAACCTATGCGGCGGCGACACGCTTCTCCGGTGATGCGACACGCTTCGTCGGTGAGGCGACGACGAACAGCTGCGGTGGCGACACGCTTCTTCGGCGATGCGACAGCAACTGCTGTGGCGGCGACACGCTTCTTCCTCGTTGCGTCACGCTTCCAGCTCCCAGCGTCACGCAATCTCCAGAGGGCCCAAAACAACAGCAGGCACCTCACTGCAGGCAGAATTCCCAGCAAGGAAATTCAGGGGGGAGCTGGTGGTGAAGTCTTTGTGTCCCTGAGACTTCAGAACAGGAGGCAAGCTCAGCTTCAAGCCCTTGGAGATCTTCCTCAAGATAGTAAAAGTACACACAAAGTTCCTTTTCTCCTTTCCTTGGCAATGAGTAAACCACTGCAGGCCAACCCCAAACAGCAACCAGCACAGGGGCAGTCTCCTACTTCAGCTTCCTTGGTTTCTCTCCTTGGCAAAGGGTTCGTCTTGATTCCCAGAAGTGATCTAACATTCTGGGGTCTGGGCCCCAATATTTATACTGCAAAATCCTTTGTTCTCTGAAGGCAGAGAGTGTCTGTACCCAGCCAAAACCAGTTCTGTCCTCCCTGGTGCAGCTTCCTGGCAGGAGGTGGAGACAGCATTGTTGAAAGCAGACCTGGCCCAGGTAGCTGAAAGGAAATCTCCTCCCCCTACTCTCTATTCTATGAGGGCTCAGGTCAGTGAAAGGAAATCTCCACCCCCTACTCTCTATTCTATGAGGGCTCAGGTTGGTGAAAGGAAATCTCCTCCCCCTACTCTCTATTCAATGCAGGTCCTATTCAGCCCAGCCCTGACCCATCAGACTGCTGGAGCCAAGGCCCTCTTCAGCCTGACTGTCACTCACAAACCAGACATGGAATACACAAACCTAGCAGAGGCAGGCTGGATGGTTAGGCAAGAAAATACCTACTTTCTGAAAGTGGTATTTTCAAACACGGAATGTAAAAATCACCCACACTAAAAGATGTATTTTAACATTCTGAGTTCAGGCATACTAAACTTTATTTTCCGATCTTGTTCGTAGTGTCAGTTAGGATTATAAGATGTTATAATCAAACTGCCCATTCTGGCCTATGGGAACAGATAGCCTTGCAATAGTGAAAAACGAAATTGGCTGTAATTCACTATCAGGACATGCCACACACATCAGGGCATGTCCTACCTTTTACCTACAATGCACCCTGCCCTTGGGCCTACCTTAGGGGTGATTAATATGTAGAAAAGGGAAGGTTTAGGGACTGGCAAGTGTGTGCACTTGCCAAGTCGACATGGCAGTCCCAGACTGCACATAGGCTCTGCAATGGCAGGCCTGAGACATATTTTACAAGCTGCTTCTGTGGGTGGCACAATCAGTGCTGCAAGCCCACCAGCAGCATTTGATTTACAGGCCCTGGGCACCCATGGTGCACTGTACTAGGGTCTGACAAGTAAATCAAATAAACCAATCATGGAGTCACTAATCCATTACAACAATTTACAATAGGGAGCACTTGCACTTTGCACTGAATAGCAGTGGCAAAGTGCCCAAAGCATCTAGACCAGCAAAAACATAGCAAAAACACAGGAGGCAACAGCAAAAAATGGAAGGGAGACCCATGCCAATGGTGCCAGGTCTAACAGGAGCAATCAAAGAAATTCCACAGGTGCACAGAAAAACAGGCTTCTACTCCAACTTCTTTCTACTAAATAAAAAGAATGGAAGCAGAGACACGTATTAGATCTGACACAGCCCAACAAATACTTCAAAAAGCAATCATTCAGGATAGTTACATTGCAGGATAATCTGCAATTAAGAAATCCAGAGAATCATATGGCATCATTAGATCTGCAAGATGCCTACTTCCATGTCCCCATCCATTTCAAATACGGAAGGAATCTAAGATTGGAGGTGGCTAGATATCACTACCAATATAAAGTCCTCCCTCTCGGATTTAAGTGTGCCTGAGAATTTTTACCAGATATATGGCACCAGTAGCAGTGCACCTGAGAAGAAGAGAGTGTCAAATATTCCCATACTTAGACGACTGGCTAATAAAAGCAACTTTATTCTGAGCCGTGGGTGCTCAACGAGAAATTGTTTTCATACTTTCGAGAACTTACATCTTAAATTAAACAAAGAGAAATCCCACCTTACTCCAAGCAAACTAAGTACATTCTTAGAGGCAATTGTAGCCATAAGAGTCTGTAGGGCTTTTCCCACAATGGAGAGGGTCGCAAGATGATAACACTAGCTCCTTCCCTCTCAAGACAAAAGTCAATTTCAATCAGAAAAAACAAATCATTCCTCTGAATGATTTTGTGTTGCATTCCATTGATCCCCAACTGTTGTCTATTCATGAGACAACTGCAAGAACAAATAGACAGACAATGGAAACAAAAAACTGGATCTTTAAACGATGTCAGCAAGACAATACTATAAATGGTAACAGCAAAAAATTGATGGATGAAAAAAGACATCTCTATGGGGTTGATATTTCTCACCAGCCACCAAACTACGTGATGACAATGGATGTGTCTATGGAGGGCTGGGCAGCACATCTGCAGGACCTAGAAGTAAGTTGCAAATGGTTGAGCCAAGAAAAGAAGAGACATATAAACTTCCTGGAACAACGGTGGTGGCCTTAGGGCTCCATGCGGTTCTTCAAAGGATAAAAGGATTTGCAATGTTGGTTCAAACAAACAACACAATCACAATTTTTACCTTAAATAAGCAAGGGGGAACAAAACTACTATCCAAGGAAGCACAAAACATATGCAATTGGTGTTTATACTACACGTTTTCCCCGAAGGTAGAGCAAGGCAGGGACAACCAGTGGGTGGACGATCTAAGCAGATCTTTAAAGAAATGCCATGTATAGGAGACGTCACAAGCACAACTTTCAAAGATAATTCAACACATGGGAAAACCTGACCTTAGACTATTTGCTACTCCACTCAATCGGAAATGCCAATACTATGCAAGCAGGTTTCTACACAGCAGTTCCTGGTGGAATACCTCTCAGATTGCATGGACAGGAATATTCACAAACGCCTTTCCGCCACTGCCTCTGATTCTTCGGATACCCAACAAATTGAAAAGGGAACCTTGTTGACTTATTCTAAAAGGACCAGCATGGTCAAGACAATATTGGTACACAGAAGGTATCCTAATGTCGGAACAGGAACGCATTCCACTCAAACCAGTCCTATGAATGTTTTCAATTAAAAATGGCCAGGTGATTCACCCGAATCTAGAATCACTCAATTTAGTTGCCTGGCTTCTGAACACAATGCGTTCCTCCAATTGAATATATCACAACAGTGCAGAGACATACTGGCAAAAGTGAGAGATGAATCTACAAATAGATCATATAAGGTGAAATGGTTAACATTTTCCATGTGGTGTTCTTCAAATAATTGCCATGCTTTGTCCTCAACATTAGCACAGATATTACTATACCTACTCAACTTAGCTCACTCCGGCCTATTGCATATTTCAATCAGAGTTCATCTTACAGCAATATCGAGATTCAGGAGATCTTGGAATCAAAAGTCTTTATGGTCAGACAGGTTCATAAAAGAATTTTTAAAAAGCTCTTTAGAGCTTACCCTCTGCTAAAGAAAACATCAAATGCATGGCACACAGTTCTGGCAAAGGTAATGTGACAACTTTTTGAACCTATACACAAGGCAGACATGAAACATCTTTCATGAAAGACAGCTCTTCTAATAGCCCTTACATTGGCAAGGAGAATTAGCAAAATACAGGCGTTTTCAATACAAAGGCCATACTTGCAATTCAAAAAGGGGAGGGTTATTTGGAGGACTAATCCTCTTTTCATTCCTAAGATACCAAAGGATTTCCACCTTAGTAAAATTAATGTCTTAAAGGTATCTCCCAGAATTTATCAAACGAAGCAGAAAGAGCACTTAATTCTCTTGGTTGTTAAAAGGTGCTTAAAACATTTAGAAAATAGGAACTTCTAGTTGCCTTTGCACCACCAAGAAAGGGTCAAGCCTTGTCAAGAGGTAGCATAGCCAGATGGGTATCAGCAGCCATAACCTTTTGTCACAGAAAGCAGGAAGACCGCTCACAGCTAAAGTACGTCCTCATTCCATAAGAAGTGTGGCAAACTCTAAACAAGGACAAACAGGCATACTTTCACTAGACACTACTGTCTAGATGCCACTACCAACGAAAATGAGGCAGTGGGTCAAGCAGTCCTACCCAACTTATTTCAATGAGGTGAGATATCCTTATACCTTGTTAACATTCAGATTATTATTATTATTGTTATTATTTTCGTATATAAATTACAACTCACATGACATATTTCCCACCTCCACAGGTTATGTATATATTGGAACAAGTTTGTTACTGCTTACTATTCGGATTCAAGCATGTGTATCTATGAAAGATACAGTACTGGAGAAAAAACAAATTTTTTACCTGTACACTGTGGTTCTCCAGTATTGATTGCTTTCATAGATGCAAATGTGACCCTCCCACCTCCCCTTTACAGATGCTCAGCACATTGATTAACTTATATATTTATACGATTATATTCTATACACTTGTGGTCTGAAATCTGAGGTGTGGTGGCTCTTGAGTGAAAAGATGATCCAGAAGCGGCTTTCTGATTGGCTGAAGTTCGGTTCTGCCTAAAATAATGTGAATTGCTATACAATGTCACTGGTTTAAGCTTTACTGTATAATGCTTTGCACTACTTATTATAATTACCATGGGACTCCCACTTCGACGACGGGGAAGAGTCAAGCTTGTGAATCTATGAAAGATATCATGCTGGAGAACCACAGTACACAGGTAAGTAACTTGTTTTTTCCTCTCCGTGTGTTGACTGTGAAGGTAAACTTTGGAAAGTTTTAATTATTCCCTCCATCGTCTTCATGGCCAAAGCACAATGTCTTGCACTCTCGTCCCTATATATTTTGATTTGATCTTGGTGCATCCTCTTCATGTCTTGGCAGCATTTCACAACATTATCCAAGGCACAGGTCTGCCCATCAAACATCTGAGAGAGTCCTTGAAGGATGTCTGAAATCTCAGACAGGGTAGCCCCTAGTGCATGAATATCCTGCCCCACATCAGTCTGCTGTAGGAAAGATTCTTCCTCCCAGTGACCAACATGAGTGCATGCCACCCCCTCCACATGGGTTGCCCTCTCATATGACCAGCAGGTCAACCATGATGAAGGGGGGTGGCTGTGGGAGGTTGTGAGGAGGAGATTCATGCATATGAGATACCTGTACCTCAACAGTGGTGTTCTCTCCTTCAGATGTTTGAGAGTAGGCCTGAGATGCACCTTCATATGAGGAGTGTGTAGGAGAATCTACACATCGACCTGGGACCTAAGGGCTGTGAGGAGTGATGGTTGTGTAGGGGTCGGTAGACTCTGTGGTTACATGGCTAAATGCTGGGGACCAGCAATCCTCAGAAGTGAAGTAGGAACAACAATGCTGGTCGGACGTGGAGTGGCATTTAGTCTTCTAGGCATAGGGTCAAAAAGTCCCCCCTCTTCATCCATGTCCTCCTTCTCCATCAACTCCTGCTTCTCTTCCACCTCATCCTCTTCTTGTTGAGTTGTGCTAGCTGCAGACATTGCTGCTTGGAGGCGGATCGGGTTCTCTCCTCGGATTGTCCACCACCCTCTGCTTGAAAATGGTTTGGCATCATCAAACAACTTCCCAGAACCTGAAAGAAAAAGATTGCAACAGAAGAAATACACCATATACTAGTTTAAATGCTACAATACTACACGTTAATGGAATACATCTTCAGTTGTGTTTTAAGTTACATGTGATATGGGATTTGTTAAAACCAACATATGAAAGATCAGAGATTAGCAATGATGTGATAAACAAGCATGTGAAATGCAACCTCAAATTCAACAACTCCAGTCGCAAATCTGTGTCATTCGGATATCCTCCATCAGGTAAGCATCTGAACCTGGCTCCTTGAGTTTGGAATCGAAGAGGAGTTCCTTGATCCAGCAGCTTAGAAATCAAGTTTAACCTTTATTATATTTATGATTAATTAATAAGTCAACATGAAAACCAAAGCAGAGGCATTACACAAGGTATTATTGTAAATTCAGTCAGTCAGTATAGCTTTATTTCGATATAAATATCATAAAAGCGTAAAACAGTGCATCAATACCATAAAAATATTGGCTAAAAGTGGTAAGAACACAATAACAATCGAAACATAGCTATATACTCCTAAAAGCATCTCATTACAAGCTAAAATAGTGCATTAAAAAGATTAAAACATAAAAACAGACAATGCATATTGATCCATAGGACTGAGAATTTAAAACACCAGTAGAATAGCCCTTCAAACTACTTTACATGCCAAAAGGAAATCAGGATCTTAAACGGGCTAAGCTTTGTAAGGCCTTATATCTGATCTTCCAGGCGCAGCCCAGGAATTTTGCGATGCCACAGACAAAGAGTGTTCTTGAATCCGATTTTAGTATGCGTAAAGCCACTTGGTTGTCCAGGGTGCCAAGTTGTTTGCAAATAGGCACAAGCCACCTGGACCTTGCTGTGGCATACCCTGGGCAAACGAACATCAAGTGTGCGACACTCTCCTTTGTGGACCCACAAGAAGGGCACTCTTCGGTCGTTTGGTATGGGGGACACCACTTTGCAGTGAATGCCCGGACTGGAAGTGTGCCAAACCTGAATTGCATGAATAGTGCCCTGTCTCTAGGGACCTGGACTACGTCCAAGTAGGGTTCGAGGCCGCTAGTGTGTTTGAACTGGAAAAATTCTTCAGTAAGTCTGCCCATGTTAGGGTTACTAAAATCTCTGGCATCTACCCAGTCCCAATAGATCCTTTTAAGATCGGATTTACTCAGTGGGGTTTGGGCGTCCCATAAGTCCTTAAGGCCAAGTGATGTCATTAGGGCCCTAAGGTTAGAGATCCAATTGATGCCCTTATTGACATCCAGGCGGAGTACTTCCGCAAAGGCTTCCGCGTAGTTAGAAAGCTCCGGGGTGTTCCTAAGGCGGGCCCAGTAGAGTAACGGGCGGAGCTTTGCCTGGTCCTTAAAGTGACGCCTGCCCAAGTCGTGTAACAGTGGGGTTAGAGGGGTACCCTGGGGCAACATAGTCAGTTCCCTAAGGAACTTGTGTTCAGATCTACAGATTTTGTCCAAATTGTCGAAATCCCAAAGCTCAGCACCGTACATAGCCGAGCTCACTACCTTTGCTCCGTACACAATGAGCGCCGGGGCAACGGGTCTCGTAAATGAGGAGCGATGTTCTCTACTTAGTGTCCCGGCAGCGCGTTTGTGGTTCAGGAGCATTTTATTGAGATGGGGTCTCCAACGCATATTGTCTGAGAGCCGTACCCCCAGGTAATCAAACATGGTGACTCTCTCTAGGGGTGACCCATCTAATAGGATATTGTTTTGGAACGATTTGTGGGGCTTGCAGGTCATGAATTTTGTTTTCGATGTATTAATAACGAGCCCCCGCTTGTCGCAAAGGTTTGAAACCTGTTCAGGAGTTTTTGGAGTCCTATCGGGGTCTTGAAATCAACAGTGTGTCGTCAGCAAACAGGAGAGTGGGCACCTTGCTGCCAGCCAGGGCCGGGGCATCAGATGGTACTTCTTGTAAGAAGCTGACCACCCCATTCATATACAAGGAGAACAGGGTGGGTGCCATCACACAGCCCTGGCGAACTCCCTGTTTACTGCGATCTTTTCAGTAAGCTGCCCCTGGGACCCCCATCGTACCTGGGCATAATTACCCTCGTGAAGCCTCACTAATAGGTTAAGAATCATTGGGGGCATGCCCATGCCTTGCAGTGTTTCCCACAGCCTATTCCTGGGAACCAGGTCAAAGGCAGTCCTTAAGTCAATAAAAGCGAGATAAAGACTGCCTTTGCCTAAGACTACCACCTTCCAATATAACAGAAACATTACAAACCACCATAGCATGATTAGAATATTTTGCATAGACTGTAAAACGCATTTCCACGAGAGTTAGCTATTGTGTAAAGTATGCGATTTTTGAATCACATACAAAAATTAGCAAACTTATCTGACAGGGAGATGCTAGAGGCTCCAATTTCTGCTGCTAGAATGTCTCCTCATACCCGAGATGTGGTATTTTCAGTGCTTATGATGAGCGACTTGGTCCTGACAGAAGCTGAAAGTCAATGCATACATATTGGAGCAAATAAGTTTAAGTGTTAATTAAAGTCTAATTGTTACTAGAAGGCACTCTGAAAAAGTTTGAGCTACTCCTCTTTAGAAAACAACAATATAAATTACTTTGAAAACAGATTTAAAATTATAATTGAAAAGCTGGGTCATACACTCACATTGAAGAACTTGTTATGAAGACTTCAAATCTTTTAAATCACAATCATGTATAGCAAGCTTGGGGACAACAGGGATGTTGTACAAAACACATACTGCTAATCATGTATAGCAAGCTTGGGGACAACAGGGATGTTGTACAAAACACATACTGCTAACCTGTCACACATTGCAACAGAAGATTTGTCATTTGTGAAGTAACAAGTAAGTGAACTTACCATTGTCTTGCATCAGCTTGCTATGTGGTGCCTGACTAGTTGCAATGCCATTTTGAGGAGCAGCAGTCACTCTTGCCTGAGATAGGGGAAGGGAGAACATTGCAGATCCTATAAGAATATGAGTGCATTTCTAATTAAATACATTTAACATGTCGAACACACATATATCAGCAACTGTAGTGTTTAGAAACAAGTATTGAACATGTCAAAACATTTCTAATAAATGATTGAAATTTCAGTACAACATGAAAAACACTTCTTGTTAGCATATGCTCTTACCTGTTCTTGCTGGTGAACGTTGTTGAACTGGCACTTGCTGTCAAAGTCCTGCAGGTGCATGGACTTCTGTCCCAGCAGAAAAATTCACTCAGGCTGTATGTGGACAATTAAAATGGATTATTAAAAACAGTGACAACAAAATACGTTTATTTCGAAAATTAACATATCTTTGTTTTACACTACACAATGCAGTAATGATGGAAACAAAAACAAGGGAATATCCATGAGCCATTTATCATTGGTATATCAAGTGACAGATGAAACATTGACAAAGTTTGCACATGATGAACAAGGACATTTTGGTTTTTACTTTATAAAGAATTCTGGGACTTGTAGTGTGATAGAGAAAATGAAAAACATTAGAGTATAGTTCACTACAAGGTAAAAACTAGCATGGAGTGGCTTTCATAGTCACAAATGCTACAAAGAAAACTATTTACATATAGAATGGATGTTGCTGCTTAAGGTATTACCACCCCGAGTGTGGAGACTCCGCAGTTGTAAAGATACTACTCGTAAATGCCTTTGTGAATGCTAAAAAGTAGTAAACATCTTACAAAGTGTAAGTTTGCATTTGTGAATCAAGCCCACAGTGATTGAAGTGACACATACTTTACACACTGAGAACATGCAAAAACTGGGCGAGGGACTACACTAACAACTAAGGTAGAAAGAAAATAACTCACACTAATTAAACTGACACTCAGTTAAAGAAGACATATGTCTCAGACACGTGGAATACACAAATTCTGGGACATAGACAGTAACACAGAACAAAAACAATGTTTTACATAGAGCCAGAGGGCTTTGGCACCATCACATAGACAAACCATAATATCTACTGATCACACTGCATGGGTTTGGTGGACGGTTGCAAAAGTCCCCCATTAGGATAAACCACAATCAGCAGACAACATTCTGAATAGTTGACATAAAATAGCAGCAAGGTCCGTTCAATGCTGCCCTACCAAAAGAAGCATAAAGGCATGTTGCACCATGCAGAGATCAAGTAGTTGGTTCTGCAGCACGTTCTCGATGCATTTTGGGAAATTCTTAAGACGGTAACATAAAGGTTGAAAAAGTAAATTGAGAAGCCTTTCCATTATGCTGCACTGACTAATTCAGGTTCATCACTTGTAAAGATCTACTCTGAATTTTACAGTTGGGCGCAATTAGCACATATGTATTATCAATCACTGCACTGTAGCAAGGAGCAACTCACAATTTATCACAGTGTTCACTTTAGAATAAAGAATGAACCAGAAGTTTGCAGATTACAATGTAATTTGAATTTTACGATAAATGCAAAAACGGATACCCAAGTACTGTTCAGTCATACCATAAATATATACTGAGCACAATATACCAAATTGATCAGGGGTAAATCAAGGCAAAATTATTTCGACTCCGAAGTGAAGAGGCAAACTAGAATTCATGTAGCAAAATGGTAAATACAGCATGTCACTCACTTGCATTACACTTGATAAAAGCACAGTACAGTCAAATAACACACTCTACAAACAGAAATGACATTGGTTCAAATGTTGCCTTTGCATTATAATGTATTATGCTAAAATACTCATTAATAAAAAATGTTGATGCAAATGAAATTTATGATGAGATTAGACCTGAACACTACTCCTTAAAGAACACTCAGGGGGATATGTACAAGGAAGTGAAGGAGAGAGGCGTTAGCCTTCCTGGCTTAACGCCTCTCTCCTCCACTTCTGAAACGCAAGGCTGCACCATATTTACAAGAATGTGGGGCAGCCTTGCGTTTCCCCCTGCGATGGCGCTAAGTTTAGCAACTTAGCACCAACGCAGGCACCCTTGCACCAGAGTGCAAGGGTGTCTGCGTGCAGGGGAGGATTGTTTATGTGTAGGAAGGTGTCCCTTCCTGCACATAAACAATCCTAGAAATTACATCCTGTCACTTTCATGCATGCTGCTTCATGCAGCACACATGAAAGTGACAAAATGGCATTTTTTAAAAAGTTTGTTTATGTGCAGGAAGGGACACCTTCCTACACATAACCAAACAATGGAATTTTGCTTTTTCCATATGTGCTGCACAAGTCAGCACACATGGAAAAATCAAAAACGAGGAGAAATAATGCATTTCTCCTCGTTTCACCATTTTAAGACCAGTTTTTACCTGGTCTTAATTTTGGCTCTGCCTCCTATGTACGCCACCCTTGTACATAGGGGGCAGTGTCAAAATGAATGGGTGTTGCGGTGGAACGCCCACCGCAACACCCACTGCCCACCCCTTTCACGCTAAGCATAGCATGAAAGGGGGCCTTATGTACAAGGCAGCGCTAAGCCAGGTTAAGTGGCTTAACGCTGCCTTCTACATAAGGCGCAGCCCCTATCGCCACCACAACGTCAATATAGGTGATGTTGTGGTGGCAATAGGGGCTTGTACATATGCACCTCTGTGTTATAGCTGTGTCTCTGTCTTCAGATAAATTGATCGCTAACTTTGTTGTATCTGCCAAAAGTGGAGTTTACGTTGACTTGTCACAAATTAAAACGAAATAAATGTATGTGTGTGGTAATCTCTCTCGTGTGAGAGAACTAGGACGTATAATAATATTTCCTGTACATTGAACCTGCAAGAGTCAAATATATTTTATGCGGTCCTCGCATATGATTACATTTTGTTTGCTGCGTAGTGCGACACTCGTGGCTCTACAAGGTAAACAGGGCAACTCACGAAGGTTCGAGTCAGCACCCAACCCACTAACACAGGTGTCTGGGATACCTCTGTTCCCAACAAACAGGAAAGACCCACTCAGCACTTACAGCTGTGCATCATCCGCATCATTCTGCAGCTGCACCCCAGAGCTGAATATCTCATGAGAGTATGAGATCTATGCGGCTTGAAGGTTTGAGACATCTCTCACTTCCGATTGTTTTGCTCTGTGTGGTTAGAGGCACCCCTTTTAAAGAGACATTGTCCCAATTCTTAACGAGGTAACCCAACTCTAACTCAAGCACTACGTTTTCCTACAGAAATTAAGTCCAACAATTGTGAAGGAAGCTCTTCTGCAAAAATACTATTACCAAAACTTAAAACAAGCATTTGGCAAAACCAATAGGTCTGGTGTGACTGCAGGCTTTTTGACAATTCTTACTTTGTTTTATCTTGGTTTTTGCAAAACGTTATTGGTAGGGGCATTGCCAGGCCCTCATCAATCTAAAAATAAATCATTGGGTAAAGGCAAAAACATTTGTTTGACCTCAAAAAAGCACAAATTGCCATAGAAGTCCATGGCACTGAAGGGAACTACTTTTTGTGTGGATTTGCTTCTTGTTTCTTGTTAAAAGGTAGCATTAGATAACTCCTTTTGAAAGTAGTCAATGGCTGAAGTGGGCTGATCCACTGGCCCATGATGCATGCTGGAGTGGGTAGAAGGAAAATATGAATGACACAACAACAGAGTAATGAAGGAAGTCTGGCTGAAAAACCCTATAACTATGTTACACACAATTTCAGTAAACGCAAAACGTCTTGGCTAGCACCACATCTGAAAAATCCAATTGGCCTGGTGTTGGTTGCCAGACTCTTGCCTCTCGAACGCTTTTTTGTAATGTTTTTACAAATCTTTATTACAGACAAACAGAGAAGTTGGCAAAACACACTGATAGATTTGCTAAGAAAGACAGACAGATAGATAGAGAGATAGATAGATTTGGAAAGACATTTGAGTTATGAGTCGTGTTCACTGATCTGTATTAACACTTCCTCCCAAGAAAGCCTTGGACTTCACGACCATAGCTACCAGTCAGAGTCAAGTACATAAGCAGTACTTGGTCCAGTTGCTCAGGATCCATAGTACGTTGGGGCCCCGGGACTTCAGGAGTAAAATGCCTCAACCCCCACAGTTGGGCCAAGTAACCCGTCCATGCCGTGTGGCCTGCTGAACGGTGTTCTGACAATTGGAGGCACGCGGTGGGGTGTCTAACTTTTAGGAGCCCGAAAACAGAGAAAGGGAGGAGAAACAGAGACTGAGAGGAGAAGCAGAAGGAAACGGAAAAGAGCTGGAAAGGGAAAAATAGCCATTGAGAGAGACTACCTTAGGATGGCAGCAATGGCAACTCCATCTGGGATAAGTGACTCTAAATTCAGTTCAGGCCAGGTTGTGACCAAGGTTCCAAAAGATCTTGCGCACGTGTATGGTGATGGTCAGGATATTTGTGGAATGGTTTGTAAGCTTTGAGGTTGCTTGTAAGGCGCAAGCCTTAAAATGAGTTGTCTAAGGCAGCTGCCATAATGGGGTACTTGGCATTGCAAGGGACAGCTGTTATTGGGAGAATGCCTGTGACAGACCAGATGGTCTATGAGAGTCTAATGAAGCTCTCAGGCGGTTTAGGCACAAGCCAGCTCAACACCTGCAGAGATTCCTTGACTGCAAGAGAGCGGATGGTGTTCCGTTTGAGAGTTGGATTTGTGGAGTTTTGCATGATTAAAATGAGTGGGTAAGAGGGATGGAGGCCAAGGATTTACATTCCCTTAACCAGTTGATGGTGACAGAGTGACTCAGGGACGAGTGCCCTAGCCCACTTAGGCAATGCCCATCTGATTTGAAAGAGAGTGATCTGTAATTAATTCCCAAAAATACATAGGATCTGTGCATTTGTTGGACAACATAAACTACGGGATTGGTGTCTAGACTGACTCCAGATACCCTTACCGGATATGTCGGCCTATAGACCAGCTAGCTCACAGTGCCACCATAAGCCCCCTAACCTTACCAAGGAGCGAATAGTTTCTGGCAACCATCAAACATGACAACCCTTGATCCTTCAGGGAATGTGGAAACAGTACAGTACTTTTCGCTCAGTCAATCGTGCTCACTTAGTCTCAGAGAGTTACACAGAATAAACGTTGGGGACGTTTTCAGTAAGCATTTATTGGACCAGCATCATTATAGTATAAAACATGTTTGCTGCGACAATCAATAGACAGAAGCTAACGTAAGAGATTACAAGCACCAACAGAGTAAATAGAAGGTAGAATTCTATCATGGTGCTAAAACAGCGAATATATGCAAGCCTATAAATATGACAGTAATCAAGCGTACTCCTACGATGTGAACCCTATATAAGTGTACCTAATTGTACCAAGCATGTATGTGGGTGTAAAGCCAAGAATCCCCTAGGAAAGAGCCAACCCCATTACCTGATGGGAGGGAATGAAGGACCCCGTCTTGGTCACGAGTTGGACACCCCGCAAGGGATGTCAGACTGCTGCGTGTTGAAGCTTCAGCAGGCTGGGACCTCAGTGTCTGTGTCAGCGTGGGAGCGTCTCCTCTCCTTCACTAGTGAAACTGCGGTTCTTTTATACCAAAAAGGTAGCCTCAGGGGTTCTACTGATGGAGCAAGGACTCGGACATGAGACTTGCTCGGAAGCAATCCTCTCGTTTTAACTTACTAGCAAATTACTAACGACGTGTCTTGTGATTAATAATACGCATTTTTCATTATACGTGGGAAAAGAATGAAGCTTGCCTATGTGTTTACTAACTGTAATAACACGGACGTAGGACTAGAACGCATTTTAACACGGGATCTTTACTGCGCATGCGTCTACTGCATCTACGTAGTATGACGTGCTGACGCTTGGAGGGAAATTCTGGCGCTTGCGCAAAGAGCTATAAAATGGCCGCTTGAAAGCTCACATGCATGGCACCTGCTTTGCTGAAATTAGAAAATGAGTTTACACTAACGCAAATACAGAAAGAGAAATAATAAATGGTATGGGTTAGAGTAGAGGTTGGTGGTATACAGTGAAATCATTTATTTGTGAGAATAACATTTCTCCTTTTGACTTTATTATTAGTGCGTATTTGGGCCTGTTAAAGATGTCTGAGTCGAGCAGACTGACGTGGTGCAAAGCATGCGCCCTGGTGCGGAAGCTTGGAAGATGACTAAGGATTTGTCACGCGTCCAAGGTCGGCAGAGATGTGCCCTGGGAACATGAGGGTGAAGAGTTCATATGAAGGAACTTATTCGAGAAAACTGTTACATTTGTATTAATAAAGTATTAAAGATGTATGGGAAAGGAAGGGCGGAATAAAAGTTTGAGGGGAGGAGTTTGGGAACAATGGTTTAAAGAAATAAATGAAGTATAAGCATGGTGTGATGATCATCCCCCCTTGCCTGTCCAATCAGAAGTTAATATTGTGTAAAAATGAAACATTAATGGGTGGTACATGCCTATGGAAGGGTATAATTGAGGTAGTCTAGTTAGCTAGAGGAGAACTGGGTGTGCCGAGGTGATGCAAAGCTCGGGATGCTGTTAGTGCTGGGTGGTGCTGATGCTCTGAAATGCTGATGAAGAAACCGAATGCAGAACCATCTACTTAATTTGGGTGGGTTAGAAAGAAGATCGCGGAAGAACCACGAGGAGGAAGAGAGTGTCAGAGAGAGGTGCGACGTAGTCGTCGGTATCTAGAGAGGTGAAGTATCCTGTCCTGATTCCTGTCCTGAAGTCTTTGTCTCCTGATCTGTCACTGGGAGACCCTTACCAGCCCTTTGGCCAGAGGGGTTGGTCTTCCCACCATACTTTGGTAATTATGAAATTCATCGTTTCATAAAGGCTCTTCTATCTCTATCCTCTTCTTTCTGAGCATAGTTATTGTGTGGATCTGAATTGATAAATGTTATCTGAAATATTTTTGAATTGGCACTCCCGTGAATGAGGGTGTTTGTACTTAAAATGCTTTGAGATGGTTCAAAACCCCTAATTTAGATAAAGATTTTAAAACTTACTGAGTCTGTCATTATTTTATTTTTATTAAGAAATGTATAATAAGTTATATCAATTATCGCCATCAACTAGTTCCACCTAACTGGTCCATTGACCAGAGGAAAGAACTGTTTGATCAGTGAAAGGTTTAGTTAAAGAAGCAATAACTAGATCTTGAGGTATGAGAAACATTATAAACTAAAAGGTTCCAGTGGTTTACTTAGCGCAGAACGGAAGCGAGTTGTATGGGCCCAGGTGAGTATATGGTAGTGGAGTATTTGTTGCTAGTATGCCGCTGGATCACTACCACAATCGATATGCTGTGAGTATGATTATGTAGATGAGCCTAAATCAATAATTGTGATTATGCAAAGTAGCCTGGTCACCCTAGGATGAAAGATAGCGATGACTTTTGTACAGAGTATTTTAATCCTGTTATGTACATCATGTGAAGGGGATTTTACTAAGAATCCTCATGCATGATAAATGAGGCTAGTTTCAAGGAAACCAATCGAAAATTATTCAGCACATAACTGGGTAAAAGGTCAGTGCTAGAATCGTTATGCAGAGCATGGTGGGACAAATGTAGGTAAAAGGTCACTTTGCTACCTAGGCCTTGTTTACGAAACATAACAGATCCAACAAAACGTGCAGTGTTAGCTTTTAAGTGGTTGGCCAAAAGGATTGACAAAGGTCATGAGCAGCACAATCATAAGCCAAAAGGGGAGAAGAACTCTCCACAGACTGGTATCAAACTGGAGGGTAAGGGGCAGGATAATTCTCATGGGACTCGAGTAGGGCCCAGGAAACTTGGGAATGGTAATGGTGTATCCAGGAAGGAGCACCATGAGAAGGGAAGGCAAGGAAGCCATTCCAAGTCCAAGGTGGTAACTTGCTTTAAGTGCCACAAGGTGGGACATTTTAAAAGAGACGATAAAGAGGTTGTGCTTAACCTAGTAGCTATAGACATTTGGTAGAGCAACCCAGATTCTCTGAAGCACATTTATCCAAATTCAATGGAATTCGTTCAGTAAGTTAATATCAATGGGAGGAAAGTGCCTGCCCTTAGTGATACTGGAGCCTTCCGTACTATGGTTGAGACTAGGCATCTTAAGCCTGAGGAGATAGTCCCTGGAACCAAGAATTCAGGAGTGGTAGTCAGCAGATGTGGCATGGAGTATCGCTTGCCAGTAATGAAATTTGACCCCTGTCACAGTGAGGTAACAAGTATATATTGGTTGTGGTGGATCATCCCAACAGGTACCCTGAACTGTATCACTGAGGAGCATGACTGTAAAGGTGGTAACAAGAGCTCCCCTAGGGATCATTTCAAGTGTCAGATTTCCAAGGGTGATAAATTCTGACCGGGAAACCATCTTTATCTCTTCTTACAGGAGAGAGATGTGGGAGCAACCTTATGTGGCATACCACTTCTCCACAGCATACCACTCGCAAACCAATGGTTTGGTGGAGTGGTTTAACAAAACACTGAAGAGCATGATGGGAATTCTGCAAGAGAACTTCAGGAAAAATAAGGATCATCTCCTGCCATGCTGAGAGAGTCCGCAGAAAGGAGTAGGGTGCAGTCCCTTTGAACATCTGTATGGACACCCAGTGCAGGGTCCACTCACCTTAGTTAGAGAAGAGTGGGAAAGAGCCTCAGAGTCTCTACCGAAGGATGTGGTGGACTATGTGATTGGACTGAGGAAATAGATGGCGCATTACTTGAGTCCAGCAAAGAAAAACCTTAAGGCTAGCCATGCACTGAAGAAGGACTGGTTAGACCAGAATGCTATGCTGATTGGGTGCCAGGAAGGTCAGGAGATGTTGATGCTAATGCCAATTTGTCGAAGGGCTTTGGAGGACAGATGGTGTGTGTGAGAAACTGGGTTGTTAGTTGAATGGGAGGTGAACCCTGGTTAAGCAACAGCTGCAATCCCTGTCAGGGTGAACCGCAAAAGTCAGAAATGTTTTTTTCCATTTAAGATGAATCAAATGGGAACATGGCGGCCGGCAGTTAGGCGGTTGCGCAGCTCTCTCGCCATGGGGGAAGATCAGTGTGTATGCTGGTGTGCGGCGCAGCACGGGGACTCTTACCTGGCGACAGAGTGTGTCGGAAGACGGGGGTGTACAGCGGACCTCTGGCTCTCCGGCAACAGGTGTATGCAGCGAGTGGGGACGCCGCAGCAGGAGGCAATCGGGGAGGTCGGAACAGCCGCGGGCAATCTCGCGCAACACAGAGCCGGAGTGTGGACAGAGGCTGCCGCAGGGCTCTCAGTGGATTGAAGAGCTTTGGGCAGAATTTCATACAAAGGAGGCCCAAGCAGTACTGCCTTGATTGAGTCGAAGCTGGAACGAGCCCAAAGAGAAGAGCAATTGGGGAGCCAGTACACTTTCCAGAGCGATGAAATAACATGTATGTCACCGGCAAAAAAGAAAATTGGGAGAAGAATAGCAGGAACCCCAAATTCCTCCTCAACACCAGGGAAGAAAACGAACATTTTAGGAACTAAACCCGATACTGTGGTAAGGAGGTTGGAAGGGTTATTAAAAGGGCAGGTTAATAGATATGCCCTAAGGAACAAACAAATTTTGGTAATCACCAAAACACCAGATCTAGCCCCTAACAGACAGACACCAGTGGTTACTAATACCTCTCCTCCATCCCAAGAGGATCAAGAAAGCACACTTGAAGGTTGTAAAACGGTGAAAGAAGTAGGGAGAAAAGAGCCAAAATCTTTTATGGGAGTTAAAATAACTCCCTCCCTGCGTTCTTATTTTAAAGTCCAAGCCCAGGGAAAGGGGCAGTTAAATCACCCTCCCTTAACGGACATACCTAGTAAACCTAGTAAAGATCAACTATGCCCTAGAATGGCAGAGTCTGATAAAAAACAAAGATATTAGTACTGCTTCGGCCTTGCCGGGTACATTAGAGATTTCAATCAGATATCAAGCTTGGGCAGATAAAGGAACAGAGGAGTCATCGCAAGAAATGAGTTCAATTCCATCCTCCGAGCGTGTAGTACAGGCTACTTGCCAAATGCGAGCTGGGAAGGAGACACACCTAGAGATGGAAAGGATGATAACATCACTTTTAAGTGAAATAAAAGAGAGATTCGACTCATCCGAAAAAAATCAAGGAAAGATACATGAAGTATGCGAGAGTCTAGAATGTAAGGTGAATTCAATAATAGAAAGACTGGAAAACATGGAAACAACCGTAGAGAAACTAAAAAAGGAGGTGGAAACAAACCAAAAAGAAATCTTTTCCCTTTGGGCAGGGGAAAAAGATTTGAGAGATAAGATCGATACTCTTGAAAATAACGCGCGGCGAAATAACATAAGGATTCTAAATGTTCCAGAAGTGATATCCTTACTAAAGGAATTTATAGCAAATCTTGACAGTAGTACGTTGGAAGAGGATATACAACGCATTCATCAAGACCCCTTCCGTAAATCGACAGCCAGGAAAACCCCTGGCTAATTCCTAGTAAATTTTAAAACATACATGCTGAAGGAAAAAATACTATTAGAAGCCATTAAAGTAGGCTCATACACTAAAGGAGATTGGTCTTTAAGAATTAGATCAGACATTTCTAGGACGACCCAGGATAGGCAATGGGAAACTACATGCAAGAGTTGAGATCTTTAGGTGCCACTGTTCAAATGCGCATCCCAGCCACTCTAAGGGTAATGTGGAGCAATAAGATGCACAACATTAAAGACCCAAGGGAGGCTGAAGGATTAATCGAACAGATAAAAGCACACTAAAAATAACTTTTCTTGGTTTCTTTTATAAACCCCGAAAATGGTGAGAGAGCTAAAATAATACATGGTGCCTGTTTCAAGGTAACCAGAAGATAAATGGGAGGGTTCCCCAGGGAGGGAAGGGGGGGGCACAGTTTCACAGGTACATTTATATATATAGCCTGCACAAGGTGGGGGAGCATGTGGGGAAAAAAGTCCTCATTTAACAAAAATATGTTTGAATCTAAAGAGACAGAGCCTTTTTTTAGTTTAGGAAATGGCTGAAGAATCCAAAAAGAGGACTGTGGGCATCATAAGTTGGAATATCAATGGGCTTAGGGTTGCTAGCAGACGAAGAAAAATTCTGGAGTACTGGAAGTTGTCAAAGAGTGAAATAATTATAATACAAGAAACACACCTGTTGAGAGAAGAATGGAGTAAAATATTAAAAAATCAAAGATGGATAGAACACTATGGGGTCGATTCCGATCTCGGTCGGAGGCGCACCCAATACCATTCGGTCGGGAAAAAAGCCATGCGAAAGCCAGTTTCCCGACCGATCCGTACAGCACACCGAACGAGCAAGTACGATGCGCACAACAGCAAAAATTCCGGCCGAGCCGTACTCACCCAAACCAGGTCCTGTTCTCCGACCGAGGCGAATCCGGAAACGCCGAATCGAGTCGCACGGAAGGGAAAATGCAGCCCCGTCCGGCCGGACAAGTACGATGCGCTTCCCGTACGCGCCGAACCCGTCGCTACGCACGGCACGTCAAAGCATCCGGGAGAGGCGCACATAAGCTCCGAATCGCGCCACAACACGATCCACGGCTACGAGACGAACACGGCACCGACGAGGACGACGCGAAGCGACGAGGACGAAGCGAAGCGACGAGGACGACGCGAAGCAACGAGAAGGACGAACGACACGAACCAACCATGAATCCCTTCGTCCCGATCATACCAATATTCTACATCTACTACCGGAACAGGCACGGACGCGTACGGCGCAGAAGGTAAGTCAGACACCAACCACAAAACACATACAACACGTACACGACACATCACACACATACACTGGGAATCTGAATATACTTACACCAGCAACAGCAGCACCATAGGGGCGGGATGCCCATCACCAATGCCACATATGCACACAGGGGCCTGAATGCGCGCCACCACCCCAACCCAGGGGGGCTGGATGCCTACCACTACTACCACCCTTAGCCAGGGGGCAGGATGCCTACCACTACTACCACCCTTAGCCAGGGGGCAGGATGCCTACCACTACTACCACCCTTAGCCAGGGGGCAGGATGCCCACCACTACTACCACCCTTAGCCAGGGGGCAGGATGCCCACCACTACTACCACCCTCACCCAGGGGGGCAGGATGCCTACCACTACTACCACCCTTAGCCAGGGGGCAGGATGCCCACCACTACTACCACCCTTAGCCAGGGGGCAGGATGCCCACCACTACTACCACCCTCACCCAGGGGGGCAGGATGCCTACCACTACTACCACCCTTAGCCAGGGGGCAGGATGCCTACCACTACTACCACCCTTAGCCAGGGGGCAGGATGCCTACCACTACTACCACCCTTAGCCAGGGGGCAGGATGCCTACCACTACTACCACCCTTAGCCAGGGGGCAGGATGCCCACCACTACTACCACCCTTAGCCAGGGGGCAGGATGCCCACCACTACTACCACCCTCACCCAGGGGGGCAGGATGCCTACCACTACTACCACCCTTAGCCAGGGGGCAGGATGCCCACCACTACTACCACCCTTAGCCAGGGGGCAGGATGCCCACCACTACTACCACCCTCACCCAGGGGGGCAGGATGCCTACCACTACTACCACCCTTAGCCAGGGGGCAGGATGCCTACCACTACTACCACCCTTAGCCAGGGGGGCAGGATGCCTACCACTACTACCACCCTTAGCCAGGGGGCAGGATGCCTACCACTACTACCACCCTTAGCCAGGGGGCAGGATGCCTACCACTACTACCACCCTTAGCCAGGGGGCAGGATGCCCACCACTACTACCACCCTTAGCCAGGGGGCAGGATGCCCACCACTACTACCACCCTCACCCATGGGGGCAGGATGCCTACCACTACTACCACCCTTAGCCAGGGGGCAGGATGCCCACCACTACTACCACCCTTAGCCAGGGGGCAGGATGCCCACCACTACTACCACCCTCACCCAGGGGGGCAGGATGCCTACCACTACTACCACCCTTAGCCAGGGGGGCAGGATGCCTACCACTACTACCACCCTTAGCCAGGGGGGCAGGATGCCTACCACTACTACCACCCTTAGCCAGGGGGCAGGATGCCTACCACTACTACCACCCCCACTCATAGGATGGACAATGCATGACACAACCAGCACACCACAACCTAGGGAATGCAAGATAAAGACATCCCCCCACCACCATGACAAGCGTGTGTAGGCTGTGTCAAATGCCTACAACACCGAACATGACTTTGAACATACAATGTGACCCCCTAGCACATATGCCACACATATATGTGTGTGGCACCCACAATGCAAGCAGCCCATGACCATTGTGGCAATGGGGCCTAAACCCCCATCATCACAGTGACCAAAAGGTAAGTGTGGGGTCCATAGCTGAAGCACATTTTGACCATTGTGGCAATGGGGTCTAAACCCCCATCATCACAGTGACCAAAAGGCAAGTGTGGGGTCCATAGCTGAAGCACATTTTGACCATTGTGGCAATGGGGTCTAAACCCCCATCATCACAGTGACCAAAAGGCAAGTGTGGGGTCCATAGCTGAAGCACATTTTGACCATTGTGGCAATGGGGTCTAAACCCCCATCATCACAGTGACCAAAAGGCAAGTGTGGGGTCCATAGCTGAAGCACATTTTGACCATTGTGGCAATGGGGTCTAAACCCCCATCATCACAGTGACCAAAAGGCAAGTGTGGGGTCCATAGCTGAAGCACATTTTGACCATTGTGGCAATGGGGTCTAAACCCCCATCATCACAGTGACCAAAAGGCAAGTGTGGGGTCCATAGCTGAAGCACATTTTGACCATTGTGGCAATGGGGTCTACACCCTCATCATCACAGTGACCAAAAGGTAATTGTTGACAAAGAAAGAGCTGCAACTGCCAAACTGCATGGATCATTCCTGGTCACAGAACCAAAAACTCATCTGTGGCAAAGTAGTGTATGTGTCCCATTGCAACATAAATTGGGGGAGCCAAATACTGCAGTGCAAATGAAACATTCCTTTGGCCATGTGCAGACAAACAACACCCATGGGGGCTGAGACCGTCAACAGTCATCAATGACACAATGACAGAAGTGACCATCAGAATGCAGAACCACATATTTGCACCAATGGGCACACAAATGCAGATACCCTGTGGAGACAGCAGATGTGAGGTGAACAGATACCATACCATGGCAGCAATGGGACACACAAACCATGATCACTGTGCTGACCGATGACCTAGGAGTCCCAGGGACAGCAGGGGAAACACACCAAACAACATACAGCCAATGGCACACCCAAGATATGCCAATGCAGTGGTGCAGATGCACAAACACAAACAGGCAGACCAACACTGTCATCATACACAGCAGGTGAGGGGTGGGGGTGCCAGTGTCCCCAGGCAACAACACAACACATGAGGAGAGCTGAATACCAATCATACAGATGTGCATACACTGCCACACTAAGGTAACTCATGGATCCAAATCCCCTATGTGGGCAAGCAGGCATTGACAGGTGAGAGGGAGCACAAAACACACATGTCACACAGGCACGTAGGAACAACAACTGACACAGCAAGTCACAGACACACCACAGCACCACCCCCAGGGCCCCCACAATGTGGTGACCCTGGGCTGAATAAAAATACCACTGTGATGACAAAGCTAAATGTCGTTCACACTGTGAACCACAGTCAGGTGTCCTGAGCAACAAACTACCATCACACCTACACAAGCACAAATCAATCAGCATGGCCAGTAAGCCAAGGCCAACATGGAGGCAGGGGACTAGCCGGGCAACAACTCTCATCTGCACACACTCAAGACCACACCCCTCGACCTCCAACAATGTGCAGCAGTGAAGTACACATGCACTGGTGACATTGCACATGCACCCATGACTATTCCAGGGTGGTGGGTGGGAACCAAGGTGTAGAAACACATCACACATGGACACTCAACAAGACTCCTGAATGTCTGACACACTGCACACTACGCTGTACATGGACATGACGGCAATACCACACCGACCAATGGGATCCCAGCCACAGTCACACACCAATGAAGAAGCCAAGGTCACCCACAAAGAACACACATAGACAACAACCAACATTGCAGCCCGGACCCTAAGGAGTGCCAGCAGTCACACACACAACGTGTCACAATCACTGAAAGATAACACAAACTGGAAATCACATGACAGGGGCAAACAACAAGTGCCAAAGGGAAACCTGACTGTGACCCATCTGCGTCTGCACACAAACTCTGCCCTGACAGCAAACACACCTATGGGTGACACCCTGATGACCAGTAATGTGCCATGCACCCACATCACAGAGAACACAGGGAGAAGACTTTGGGGGAACATAGCTCAAGTCAGCAAGCATCACAAACAGGTACAACACTAGGGATCACAGCATGCGCAGATGAATGGAAGTGAACACACAGACATGCACATACAACACACACCTTGGGCGCAGGCAATGTCACACGTGTACACACTGCCATGAGGGGACTCCACTCCTGTGTGAGGAAAGCTGTGCCATATGTTGCCTCAGTAGGGCCCCATCATGTCAGCTGAGCACTTGGTCACACAATCAACAATTAGCACCAAATGAGGGCTCCCGTCACATCAGCCTGGTCATGGATGTGCCAACGGAATCATCAGCACAGATCCAACACACTTGTATAGCAATGTTGCACTGACTACACGGATGAGTCCCTCCCCATTGATGCCCAAACCTGCATGTCCACTGGAGATGGCAACACGGTCAGGGAAGTAGACAAATGCAACGATGGCAGGCACAACAGATGTGCAGGGGTGGAAGCCACAGATATGAAATTGCCAATGTAAGTAGGAAACCCATTGCCAAATACTGAACACATGACACCCTCAGATGCTGCTATTGATGACATGGATACACCACATGATAGGACACATTCCCCCTGGACCACATGGGTTCCTGCACAGTAACACTTCATAATCATGAGACCAGATATCACCATCACTGCAGCAAGGGCATGGTTAGCTGCACCAACAACATGTACATCTGAAGCATGAGCACTAGAGAAAAGAAAGTTGCTTTATTCAGCATATGTGTTGTTTGATAACGACGTCCAGAAGAAATTAGAGCAAAGGCCAATGGCCAGTCCATTGTCAAAGTTCAAACAGGGTGACACTGGCAGATGTCACCCTACGCATGCCTGCACAATACCAGGGACAATCCACTAGGAGGGGCAACCGGGGGCAGGCCAGGCACCGCAGGGACAGGATCAGGGCTCACCAGGGGGAGTCAGGGAAGGGGTGGTGGGTGCTGGAGAGCCACTGACAACTGCAGTGGAGGTGTCTGACATGGTGTGTGCCGGCACAACTGGGGGCATGACTCAGATGTCGTGGGTGCCGGCACAACTGCAGTGGACCCTGCAGATGGGGTGGACAGGTCCGCCACTGCAGTGCCCAAGTCAGACAGGGCGGTAGTGGACTCCACTGCAGTGCCTACCTCCAGGGGAGGAGAATGGGGAACAGGCAAGGTGGGTTGGACAGAGGGGGAGGACACCCTCACCACATCAGTGGCACAGACAAGCGCAGCGGGGGTGTGGTGCTGGGAGAGCAAGTGGCAGGGGGAGAAGGCCGGATCCTCTTGGGGATGGTATATCTGTGGGTGGGGGAACCTGGGGCAGGGTGTGGTGGGGGCACCTGTGCAGTGGGGGCCTGAGGGATGGAGGACGGAGACCTTGTGCCTGAGCTGCAGGGCGGTGGCGGGGTCTTGCTCTTACCACTCCGGGGGGACTTGCGGGTGGGGGCCTCAGTCCGTCTGCGCCTGGGGAGGGTGTCCGGGGGCGAGGGGCACTCTGCTCCATGTGGGTGGGCTTCCTCTTCCCCCGGTATGCTGGAGCAGCTTCATCGGTGGGGAAGAGGCCGAGGTCACAGAGGAAGAGCTGCTGTGACTTTGGGGTTGCAGGTGAGGCAAGGGAGGGTGCTTTGGAGGGAGAGGGAACTGAGGACTGCGCAGTGCATGTGGATGCGTGTGTGTGTTCCAGGGCCCCATCCCCTGTGAGTCTGGCTTCAGTCCCCTGAATGTGCGTGCGTGTGCGTTTTGTCATTGGCATGTGTGTCAGTGTGCTGGATGTGTGTGTGCTGGTGTGTGCCTGTGCCGGTGTGTGTGTGCCTGGGATGGGTAAGGTGCTGGGGAGTGTGGATGGAGCAGAGGCAGGAGGGGTGAGGGACCGTTTGAGGAGGGACACTGCTGCCGTCAGGGAGGAGTCCATGGACCTATTGCCCCTCTGTAGGTCAGACATGCCCGATGAGATGCCCTCCATGAACGACACCAGCTGAGTCAACAGCGCGGTGTGCGCATGGAGGACACTCAGCATGGCTGTCTGCCCTACATGGAGCTGGCGAAGGAGGTACACAGACTCCTCACTCAGGGCAGCAGGGGACACAGGGGCAGGGGGTGCGGTGCCTGGCCCAAAGGAGACACGCTCCCGGACATGGGAGCCTCCACGGACCTGGGGAATGGGAGCCGATGGGAGGGCGGTGGTGGTGCTGGTGGTGGCGGGGACAGCAACACTAGCTGGGGTGTGGTGGCTGCTGACACCCGCCTCCACAAGGGAGTCATCCTCCGAGTTGCTCTGGTCCTCAGCTGAGGTGGATGCTGCTGAGGACTCCTCGGTGTGGCTCCCTCGCCCTCCGTGCCACTGGGTCCCTCCGACCACTCCTCGGCTGCTGACCCAGTCTGGCTCTCCGGCTCCTCCTGGTCCGTGGAGCTGTCCCCTTCCGTGGCCGTGGATGTATCTGCAAACAATGGGGAAACAGACAGACATCAGTCACCTGCACATAACGCACACACCACTGTGAGCACAGCACATCACAGAGCAAGCCCTGGCATCATTAGTTGTACATTGCTAAAAGTGCACTAATTGAACAGGAGAAGTCAATTGTCAGTCTGATGCCAAGCATGGCACTAACATCCCACATGGCCTTGCACCCATCTGTCTGGTGTCTGTTGGATTGCAACACCCCAGTGTTGACACATGCACCAAGTACACAGTAGTTGGACAGTGCAGAGGACACGGTGTGGACACATCACAGCTCTTGCCACTGAGTCAGTACAGGTTTCCGGATGTAAGGGATGCCCAGAGTCAAATAGGAAATGCATGTGATGCATACCAGCGACAGACACCATGATGCACCCATGTCCTGATAGCCAGCGCCACTATGGTGTGCATGTAGCACATGTCACTCCCCTGCAGGCTCACCAATCAGTAGACACATGCCATGGCGGAGGCATGACTGCAAAGTCATACATCACTGGCTCAGTGATGTGTGACTTTGCAGCCAGACAACAACACTCTGCACTGTGTCACAATAGTAGGTCATGGGGAATGCAAGTCCTGGAGCTGCACAAGTGCACATGTACATCCCCCCACAACACATCCTCTTAACCCTCATCTGTCCAGGTCATACCTATTGGACATATGGGAGACCTGTGACACTACCCTCTGAACCTGAGCCCCTCACACTCTGCTGTGCATGGGGAACAGCTGCCTGAACTTCACATTTACATGCCCCAGTCTGCATGGGCAGCTGATCAGACACCTATGTGTCACACAAGTATCGTCTCCTATGGTCACATCTCCAGTGGCATGCTGAGCCCCTACCAAGAAACTCCACAGCAGTCCTGGCGACTAATCCACAGCACACTGACACAGAGGCAGACACCTGAGGGGTCAAATCACTGTGCACAATGTGTCCGCTGATACACGGGAGTGGGAGTACAGAGTGTATTGTATGGCCTGGAGTAGGCATGACTGTCCAGCCCCACATGAATGAGGGATGAGCCCTGGACTGTAGGCAGCTGGCTAAGTATGTGTGACACACGTCATATACATACTCCTGGGGCCCAAACATTGTTCCCACCCGCAGCATGGGTGTGTGCCAGGTACCCCAGCCACATGTGGTGGATCAGCTCAGCAATTGGACCACAGATCAAAGTAACACGCTGAATACATGTCAGAATACAGGCATTGTGTAAGCAATGGACCCACCCATGATGCCCACCACAGAGTCAGGGAAACAGATGCTGTCTCCCACCTTGAGTCAAGCAAACTGCAAGGACACAGTCCTAAGTGACAGAATTCCCTGCATGTAAGGGCCACACCTGGGTATCAGATGAGGAGTGGGCAGTGCACAATAGAGGGACATGGCTCCTGGACAACATGACTGCTGTACTGTGGCAGTTTAACCAGGCCCGAGGAGGGCACATAGCATGTTAGACAGAGTACACAGTGCAGTCTTTGACTCACCCCCTCCTTGCTGCTCTCTGGCCTTCAGCTGCCCATCCAGGTCTGGAAAGACCACCGCCAGGATCCTGAGCATGTGGGGGTCAGGGTCCGTGTTCCGCCCCTCCTGCGAGGAGGCGACAGCTTCAGCTGGACCCGTGCAATCCTCCGGGTCCAGCCCCGAAGGTCCTGCCACCTCTTTTGGCAGTTGCGGATCCGGCGCTTGTAGACCCCCACGGACCGGACAGCCCGGACGATGTCCTTCCATATCTCATGCTTCCGATGGGCAGAAGCCTGTCAGGATGACAAAGTGATAAGGCCATTACTACACATGCAACATATCCGTGCATGACACAGTTGCATATACATGTCGCAATCACAGGGGCACATGGTGTACCCAGGCAGTGCACGGCTGCCCATGGACAGTTTTCCAGAAGTCACTACATGGTATCATTGCATGGGGAGTAAAACCCTGTTCAGAAGCACTGTCACTGCACCATACCTGTCCAGTGCAAGTCACTACACACTATGGGGGTGACAACTACTCAGTGAGCCTGCTAGCCAGTGGTGTGCTGACTCTCAGCCTTGCTAGTCAGACAAAATGCACATTCAGAAAGGCAGTGCACAGAACACTCACCTGCTCCCCTGGTGTCCCATACAGCTTGCTGTACTGTGGAAGTAGGCTGTCCAGCAGGGCCTGGTTCTCCTCAAGGCTGAAGGCTGGGGCTCTCTCCACAGTACGTGCCATTGCAGGGTCCAGAGGGGCAGAGACAGCAGCAGTGCAGTGGCAGATGTCGTCCTGGAGCATGTAGTGCAGGCAAGTGGGCTCTCAGGGGAACAGGCAGCAATATATATGTGCTGGAGAGGCAGATACTGTCCCTTGTGTCCAAAGTGATAGGTCCAAGTCGTTTGCATCTTCTGAATCTGGCCAATCCATGGAATAGCAGCACCAAAACACGCCCACAGCATCCTTCAAAACTTCAACTTCATGACATACATGATTTTGCAACATTGTTGTGGGTGACCAACTGATTTTCCAGCAACCGACTCGTTCGAATTTCGAAAACGCGTCCGTTGCCAGGCAAGCCCATTGTCAATGGGTGCGCACCGATCGGTCCATTGAGGTACAACGCGCACAGGGGTACAACGCGTACCTGCACACATTGAAAGCAATGGGCCGGCCGGAGGCACCGATCGGTCCATTGCAGTTCAACGCGCACAGGGGTACAACGCGTACCCGCACACATTGAAAGCAATGGGCCGGCCGGAGGCACCGATCGGTCCATTGCAGTTCAACGCGCACAGGGGTACAACGCGTACCGCACACATTGAAAGCAATGGGCCGGCCGGAGGCACCGATCGGTCCATTGCTGTTCAACGCGCACAGGGGTACAACGCGTACCCGCACACATTGAAAGCAATGGGCCGGCCGGAGGCACCGATCAGTCCATTGCAGTTCAACGCGCACAGGGGTACAACGCGCACCCGCACACATTGAAAGCAATGGGCCGGCCGGAGGCACCGATCGGTCCATTGCAGTTCAACGCGCACAGGGGTACAACGCGTACCCGACACATTGAAAGCAATGGGCCGGCCGGAGGCACCGATCGGTCCATTGCTGTTCAACGCGCACAGGGGTACAACGCGTACCCGCACACATTGAAAGCAATGGGCCGGCCGGAGGCACCGATCGGTCCATTGCTGTTCAACGCGCACAGGGGTACAACGCGTACCACAGCACATTGAAAGCAATGGGCCGGCCGGAGGCACCGATCGGTCCATTGCTGTTCAACGCGCACAGGGGTACAACGCGTACCCGCACACATTGAAAGCAATGGGCCGGCCGGAGGCACCGATCGGTCCATTGCTGTTCAACGCGCACAGGGGTACAACGCGTACCCGCACACATTGAAAGCAATGGGCCGGCCGGAGGCACCGATCGGTCCATTGCAGTTCAACGCGCACAGGGGTACAACGCGTACCCAGACACATTGAAAGCAATGGGCCGGCCGGAGGCACCGATCGGTCCATTGCAGTTCAACGCACACAGGGGTACAACGCGTACCCGCACACATTGAAAGCAATGGGCCGGCCGGAGGCACCGATCGGTCCATTGCTGTTCAACGCATCACTGTATATGTGACTGGCATAGGTCAGCATGCCTGTCTCAGATGGACATATGCCAGCCACAGATAGCTCCCAGGGAGTGAGGGGCACACCTACATCACGACAGCCTGTCCAAACCTTATCATAAGGCATGTAAGGCTGCATTTCCTATTGTGTGTATGTTGGTGTACATGTTGTCCTGTGGGTGTCACCTGTGGGCAGCCACCCCCAGGCTGTGCACGTGTTCATGGGGACAGGATCCTGGGTGTTACGTGTACGTGACCACTGTGATGTGCAACTGTTCATATCTGTGCATGTGTCATGGTCACATTTCACAGTGGTGTTTGTGTATGTCATGTCACATACCCCGTGAGTCCCATGTGGGACGGTATGTTTGAGCCAGGGTGTCCCAGTGGCACAATAGTGATGGCCCTCCACAGTCTTTGTGCATGTAGTGTTTGCAATGTCTCTGATTTCATGTGCACAATGGGAGACAGTCTCCACATCCACGTTGTGTGTGCATGGACTCTGATGTTGTGCGTGTGTGTCACAGACGTCCATGGCTCTCCTGCCATGGCAAGTGTGGCCGCTACCTGTGGGGGTCATGTTTGTTTTGCTGTGGTGTACACATGATACTCCAGGTGATGCCAGTGTCCATGTGGCATTACAGGGTCCCTGGGAATGTGCCTGTCGTTGAGCTGTGGTGCCTGGGGCACATCTGTCCTCACATGTCACTGGGGGTGACTTTGACACAGCATCATGATATCCAATGGGCCAACCTGGGACAAATTGATGCCACCTGTAGGACCGTGTTGACAGATGTTGGCCATGTAAGTACCATACATGTCGTTCCGGTACTGCACACTTCATGTAGTTGTGCCTCATGATGATGTATGTTGGGAACTTGAGTGTGTTCAATGCCGCATATGTGGGGTGACTGACGATCTTGCTTACTTCTCCTCTGCACTGCAGGGCTCCTGCTGTCCATCGGCCATTCCCAGACCTGGCAACGATGGTGGAACGGGACAGCATCCGACGGTACCGCTTCACCAGGCAGCTGATTGAGGATTTGGCAGTGCAGTTGTCCCCACATTTGCAGCCTGGCCGGCCGTATCCTACAGCGCTGACCCCCAAGGTGAAGGTGATGGCAGCCCTACACTTCTTTGCCACCGGTACCTTCCAACATACTGTGGCGTCTGCTGGTGGGATGTCACAGACCATGTTCAGCCGTGTGCTCCGCGATTTCTTGGCGGCAATGTTGCTCTTCCTGAACCGGTACATATATTTCCCTAGACTGCGACGACTCACTGACGTGAAGAGTGACTTTTATGCCCTGGGGAGGATGCCGCATGTCATTGGCTCCATTGATGGGACACATGTGGCTTTGGTACCACCACAGGCCCAGGAGCAGGCCTACAGGAACCGCAAGCACTACCACTCGGTCAATGCACTGGTGGTGTGTCTTGCAGACATGACCATCACACACGTGTGTGCCCGTTTCCCTGGTTCAGCACACGATGCCTTTGTGATGAGGAGTAGTCGCATCCCCAGGTTGATGGCACAGATGCAGAACCAGCGTGCCTGGCTTGTCGGTGTGTACTGACTTTGTGCCATTGTGTGTGATCTGATCTGTAGTATTCCGCCCACTTTTCCAAGTCAGCTGATGTGCACTTGTCTGTCCGTAGGTGACTCGGGATACCCCAACATGCCGTGGTTGCTGACACCCCTCAGGAACCCTGTGACACCTGCCCAGATGCGCTACAATGAGGCACATGGTCGGACCAGGAGAGTGATTGAGCGGACCTTTGGTCTCCTGAAGAGCCGCTTCCGCTGCCTGGACAAGACCGGAGGGTCCCTCCCATATGCCCCTGCGAAAGTGTGCAAGATTATCATCGTCTGCTGCATGCTCCACAACCTGGCAGTGCGGAAGGAGTTGCCTCTCATCCAGGATGACGATGACCAACATCCGCCACCTGTGGAGGATCCTGGCCTGGACCACGATGCCAGTGACGATGATGATGATGATGATGGTGATGGTGATGTCCGCACACAGCTCATCACCAACTTCTTTAGCTGAATGTGAGTATCCTGAGGTGTCATGTGAATGATGTGAGTTGGCATGATGTGTGGGTGGTGCTCTGGTGCTGTTGGAGTGTGTCCATGGGCTACTTGACAGGATGTGTGTTGCGATGTGTGGTGACAGGTGGGCTGTACTCCCCAACAGTGTTGACATGCTAACTTGGTTCTGGGTGGGTATCTTGTAACATGTATTGTGCATGAGTTTTGCTGATCTGTCCTGTACTGCATTGCTTTTGACTGTGTGTCATTTCTGTCCTTCACAGGGTACTTTCAGATTCGTTTGGTCATATGTGTCCACCGACGACGTGATTGCACATCCAGGCTGGTAGCTGTTGTGTCCCTACAGGTGATGTGCGCCACACCCATGGACTTCCTTCCGTCTACAGTTGTTGACTGTGTGCCCGCTACCAGGTGGGGTTACCTTGCATCTGTAGTGGTTACGGCATGTTGCTACTGTGTAATAAACCTGTGCTTCACTTAGTGATGTGCGTTGTCTGTGGTCACACATTTGACTGCCATTTGCTTACTGCACCTGTGGGCTACTTGACTACAACTGGGAATGGGTGTGGTGTCTGTGCATTGCACCGTCTTCCCTGGCAACATCAGTGTAGGCAATGAGTCAGATGGCCTAGGTGTGTATGTGTTGTGTAGCCCTGGTGGTGTGTCTCCCTCATATGTGTCACGTTGCCTGTACTCACATGCCTGTGTTGTCCTTGCTGTTGCAGTTCGCATACACAGTGTAATTTTGCAGTTCATCATCCCCATAACAGCACCCACGTTGGAATCACGACAGAGGCAAGTATGGTGTATTAGTGTGTTTATTGTGATACATCTGTGTTAATAGTGCATAGGATGGATTGTGCTGTACATGAATCTTGCAATCCCAAGTTCCTAGGTGAATTGAAAGTCCAGGTAGACAGGATCCCCAGTATCGGGGCCACAGTTGTCTGACACATTGTTCCAACTTGTACTCCCCATGCAATGTGTGGGAGTAGTGTTGCCATCAACAGGGTGAACAGTCTGTGCACAAAGGCGAAAATCCAGAACAGGTTCAGGCTTCCTGGGAGTTGCGCTTGGCCATCAGCCTCTCACTTTCCCCTCCTCGGACGACCCCTCTTCTTGGGGGGGGCCCTCAAGTGCAGGCTGCTGCGGTGCAGGGGACTCTCCGCCAGAGTCCTCCTCCCTCCCTGTGGCAGTTGCAGTTTGTTCGGTACCAGATGTTGTTGGCACACAGGGAGGTGTGGACTGGTTGCTGTTCATCTGGCGGAGGCATTGTAAAATGTCCCTGTGCACCGCCGTCATCTCATGTAGTACATCCCACTTGGACTCCACGCGGGACATGTGGGAGTCCACACGTGACATGTGTGACTCCACGTGGGACATGTGGGAGTCCAAGCGGGCATGATGGGCAGCCTGCTGCTGTTTGATGTCTCTGAGGAGCCCCACTACCTGGCTGA